>JABMIG010000106.1:113940-486333 GCA_013187285.1 Cyclotella cryptica | reverse complement strand
AATGGAATGGAATGGAATGGAATGGAATGGAATGGAATGGAATGGAATGGAATGGAATGGAATGGATAACGGAATGGAATGGATAATGGATAATGGACAATGGATAATGGATAATGGAATGAAATGGATGGAATGGATAATGGAATGGAATGGAATGGAATGGAATGGAATGGAATGGAATGGAATGAAATGGAATGGAAGGGAATGGAATGGAAGGGAATGGAATGGATAATGGAATGGAATGGAATGGATGAACGGAATGGAATGGAATGGAATGGAATGGAATGGAATGGATAATGGAATGGAATGGAATGGAATGGAATGGAATGGAATGGAATGGAATGGAATGGAATGGATGGAATGGAATGGAATGGAATGGAACAATGGAATGGAATGGAATGGAATGGAATGGAATGGAATGATAATGGAATGGAATGGAATGGAATGGAATGAATGGAATGGAATGGATGGAATGGAAGGGAATGGAATGGAATGGAATGGAATGGAATGGAATGGAATGGAATGGAATGGAATGGAATGAAATGGAATGGAATGGAATGGAATGAATAATGGAATGGAATGGAATGGAATGGAATGGAATGGAATGGAATGGAATAAATAAATGGAATGGAATGAAATAAACGGAATGGAATGGAATGGAATGGAATGGAATGGAATGGAATGGAATGGAATGGAATGGAATGGAATGGAATGGAATGGAATGGAATGGAATGGAATGGGGAATGGAATGGAATGGAATGGAATGGAATGGAATGGAATGGAATGGAATGGAATGGAATGGAATGGAATGGAATGGAATGGAAAAAATGGAATGGAATGGAATGGAATGGAATGGAATGGAATGGAATGGAATGGAATGGAATGGAATGGAATGGAATGGAATGGAATGGAATGGAATGGAATGGAATGGAATGGAATGGAATGGAATGGAATGGAATGGAATGGAATGGAATGGAATGGAATGGAATGGAATGGAATGGAATGGAATACCGCTCGCCGGCTCACCGGCTCTGTTTCGCGGCTCGCGGCTCGCCGGCTCGCGACTCGCCGACACCAGCTCTTGTCGCGGCTCTGCAATCGCTGTCGCGGCTCGCCAAGCGCCGGCTCTGACTCGCGCGGCTCTTGATGCGCGAACTCGCGGCTCGCCGGCTCTTGTTTTCGCGACAACGTGCTCGCCGACTCGCTATGACAGCGACAATGGCTCGCGGTCTTGACTCGCGGCTCATGGCTCGCGGCTCGCTCGCGACATCTGGATTTTAATATTTTGCCCGAATGCAATTCCTAGGAAATAGCCAAATTGTAGGGGAATCTGCTGAAATATAATGTATCTTCATTAGTTTCCTGAGATTGGGAATGGATACTTCAGCTTACTGGCACATTTTGATTTCTGATTGGCATCAATTCACTTAAGTCCAAAGGGAAACGTGAACTCAACCTCCACTACTGCCTTCAATTACAATCCCTCGGAGAATCGTATTTGAAGGCATGTCATGTAATCTAACAATAATTCTTTGAGAATCAAGAAAGCTCCTCATCATCCTCTGGAGTCCTATCGTCCGTTGACTGTGGAATCAATAATCAAATATTCAATGGCAATACAGGAAAAAATGCACCCAATGTAGGAGCATTCTCAAAATTTTAAAACATTACAATGGTTCCCTAGGACTTAATTGTTGACTTTTTTGGCAAAAGTATGAAATCCAGATCTGTGACTGTACCCTGGCATCTGTACTTTTGATTTTTTTTTATTTTTACGATTCCCACGGAATCGTATTTTCGCTGACTTTCAGCCTAACACATCAAGACATCGCAGATGCTACCATCCAAATAATAAAATTGGAATCGTGACTCCTACCATGATTGTCAGAAGGGCAGTTCACTATTTCTCGCCAAATCATTTTTAGAGGGGGGGGTCTATAGACTGTGAGAGGGGGTCTATAGACGGGGGGTCTACAAATGGCTACTAACATATATTATGCGGTGGCATATATGAGAACGTTATGAATAAACAAACATGCATGTTATCCAGACATGGCACAAAAACATTCTTAAATAAAGGCAAGTTGAAATGGGATAAATCAACTTACTTGAAATGATTGGTTACAACTGTCACATGCCTTTTTGTGTCATCCTGTCATTGTAAACATTGAAATGATGTCAGTTTTGGTTATGTACACAAAAGAATGCTGCATCAAGAATTGCTTAGGAGTCCTGTGTGACCACAAAAGCACCCTCAACTCTAGCTACATGGTGTTGGTAGTATTCTCTACGCTAACATCTCTTGAATTACATCCCTTTCTGGTATGTTTAGAATGGGTTGCTTACTCCATCACAGATTCCTTTCACTCTCTTGGATTTTAAGTCCATAAGAGACTGCTTTAGAGATGGTCATTCTCCTCAACTCATCACCGATACATATAGCATTGAGTAGAGCTTTGAAGATGCTCTTGGGTGTCTGCTGATGGGTGCTAGTTTCTCACAGTCATGTGTTGTAGCTGTGCTTTGCAAACTCTTGTTTGCAAGTGGAAGACAAACGTCCTGTTTGACAAAATGGAGTGGAGGGCATACTTTTTTGTTGACATTTCAAGGGCAAAGAACAGAGAAATGGCTCTCTATAGATAGTCCCTGAAGACATTTTGAGGGAAAATTTTAAATAATATTGTTGTATGTTAAATGAGGTACAACTCATGGTAGTGGGAAATGTGAGCCATTGGTTTATTGATTACAATGAACAAATGAGGGATGAAAGGGCAATGCAATACCATTCAACCTAACATGTAACAAATTGATCTTAGGTTCTACATTCAGTCCTGGTTTGTTTATACCCTTCTCTTGAGGGTGTTCTCCTGTTGCACAGATCTAGATCTGGATCTTTGCCTTTGTAAGGATCACTCCTCACTTGGGAGCTTAGGATGAGAGCTTACTTGGGAGTTTTTTATCTGGTACCTAGGGGTACAAAGTAAGGCATACTATTGGCCTATGTACATCAATGCCAACAACATTTCTATGGTCTTGTCCTCTCCCTCTCCCTCTCCCTATTCTCTCAACATACCAGGATGCTCAGTGTTCCCTGTCAACCTAGCAGTCACAGAAAGGTCAACTGTTCCTTTCTCCATCTATGGCATCCCAGCTGTCTTTGTCCCACCCTTTCCTTCATTACTTCCCTTTATGAAACTTTCCAATACAACCTTCTCCATAGTTGCAAATTTCACAGCATATTGATATCTCTCTAACTTCTTCACTCCAGACCTTATCTCTGTCTCCCATATTATGCAAGAATGCTCCTCAGGAGTAAGCTCATGGAAGGCTTTTACTTTGAATTGCCAAGGTATCACTCCTTAACATATTATAAAGTTCTTCAACCTTGCACGGAATGTCAGTGATGGGTATATGACAGGCTCATGATTTATTGTGTTGGGATTTCTTGTTACCATCACCTCTTGCAGTGCATCATACTTTACCTACAGACAAGCAACTTTGCCAAGTGAAAGTCTTCTGTGAGCCAAACTGACAGCAAGTGGCACCTTCAGCATTTTTTACTCATGTGACCCTTTTCACAACCTTCGGACGACCCTCACAACCTGTTGTGATGACATTTTGATGACCCTGACAGCTAACTGTGAAGACACTTCAACAACCCTGATGACTGGTGATGAAGACAGTTTGACAAACCCTGTTAGGACTCATGGCTGCCTTATGGCTACCTTGTGACTGCCTTGAATGATGTCACTGACTACTGCTGTGATGATGTTGACAACCTTGCACAAATAACTGATTAAGACGATGTGACAAAAATGATGACAAAGAAGGCTCATGACCGTAAGTGAGATGGCAATCTTGAGTGACGAATGATGTGACTACTATTTATGACACCCAATGACCCAAGTGACAACAAAATATGACCCCAATAACCATGATGACATGGTGTGACTACTGTAGGCAGTCAATGTGATGACCCGGTGACAACACTTGAAGATTTCGTTATGACATTTGACGAATCCATATGGTGATAGTTATTGCCCAGGCCTTCTAATGGTGAACTAGTTCACCATTAGAAAAATGATAATTATGGAACACTCATAGCTGCAGTTAGTGTCATACTTGTCTTCAAGAGAATAATTTGGAGTATTTCCTGTAACTTATCTATAGACTCCCACTTCTCCTAACCCACATGTACGCTTACCATAATCCACCAATACAAAGCATGTAACTCAGACTAAAGACAACTGTTTTAGCGCTTAAAATCCATTATTTTATGTCTATGTCTTACTAAGATGTCCTTTTTCTTATCTTTTGTACCAATTCATATAATATGTAGATAAATTATGACATTATAATTATTGGGACTGGAGCCACCTGTATGTCAGCTGTATACTCCATTAACAATAGGCTGACATAGGCCAATTATTTACTCTACATAGTATAGTCTACCAAGGTAACGTTTAAGATACCTTTAATTTCCCAGGAGATGCTAGACATCTCCCAAAGATCCAAGTCTTGCTAGTAAAGCAAAAATTGCTTCACTGCAAACGAAAAACACCGGTAACCTCCCGGTACACTCCCAAAATGTCAGAGTGTACAGGGAGGTTACCGGAATTTCAAGAGTGTACGGGTGGGTTACCGGATTTTTTATACATTGCTTAAGCTACAGTTTTGTTTATCACGCTAAGTTTTGAACTAGTTCACCATTAGAAAAATGATAATTACCATTTTCTTAGTGAACTAGTTCATCGTTAGAATCATACTAATTGCTAATCTTTGAATGATTGGGACAACTTCTTGAAATATTATTAGATAGGCCTAGTGTAAAATTTACACAAATGAGGCTTAAGTATTATTGGAACTAATGATACCGAGCCTAAATTATCTCTGGGGGTCAAAAATGGATTTTATCATTTCTACGGGTGTCACATAGGAATCAACCACCTAACGGTGAACTAGTTACTGTAAGTAGTTTAAGTAGGGAAAGCTACTGTAAAACCCGGATTATAGATGCAACAAATGCACAAAAAATACATTTTGGTTGAACTTCAAATCGGCTGCAAGTTGGCATTTTGAACAAGATGAAAAATTTGTAGTATCTTTACAACTCACCATATTTAATTCAAGGGAGCCATACTTTACACCTCCCATCCTTTTGCATCCCTTGCTCTACCATCCTGTTCATTCATCCACCATGTGTGCGTGTTCTGTGGTGTCTTCCGACCCCATTGGAGGCTTCTGGGCAACTATCTCAAGTCACAGGGAGCAATACATATGGGTGCATTGCTGTTAACAAGAGGAAACTACCCTTGATGGTATTGGGTCTATTTGGGGGCTTAAATACCAAAAACCACAAATGTTCATGGAATCAGCTCAGTGGCACCTATAAACCGGGTTTTATAGTAGTAATAGTGAACAACGGTATATCTCGGTATATAAGATCCAGAAAATGTCAAAAGATACGTTAAGTCATATCGTACAACTCATGCAAACCTAGTGGTGCCAACAACAGAAAAAATTGTGGTATCTTTCCAGTTTACTTTGGGTCAGCGTTATTGTACCATACTTTTCCTCCTGTCATTTCACTTCTCTTGATTCGCTGTGCTGTCCACCCCTCCACAATGTGTTCAAGATGTGTGGTGACTTTTGCTGACATTGGAGGTTTCTTGGCAACAATGTGGAGTCACAGGGAGCAAACCAATGGGCGTGTTGCTGTGAGAAAGGTGAATCTAATGATTAAAGGGTTAGAGCATCCGGGGTCATATTATTATAGGTGAAAATGTACAAATGTCAATGAAATAAAAAATCATATCTTATAATCCGTGTGATCTTATGCACTGAGATATCCCAGTTCCTTCTAACGGTGAACTATTTCAGGAATAGAAAAATGATAATTACCATTTTTTCGAACGGCAAAATAGTTCACCGAGAATCATGCTAATTCCCATGCTTTTATCTCTGAACCAATGACCACTTATGAGAAACATTTCAGAACCAATGATCATCCATAACATAAATTTAGAGTGATATGTCCACATTCAATAATATTTATAACAGGTTGTCTATCCTGACCTTATTCCTGCCATCCAGTGAATGACCCACACATCCATTAGCACTATCATACCAAAGCATACTACTGCTATATAGCACACAACACACTATAGTTCCCTATTGCTTAGGCAGAATTATACACCCTCACACATCCTCCCAACCCCATCACAATCACCCAAGTACTCCTTGTTCTCCCTACCCCTAAATGGTATTGGAGTAAAAGGAGGTCGAGGAGGAACTCTTACATGATCATCGCATCAAAAATCAAAGAAAGAGTGTTTTGGAGTTCATGGTGCATATGTGAGTGCTTGTTGAGGGGTTTGTGTTTTTGTGGGGAGGTGATGAGAGGCACCTGCTTAACTTTCATGCATTCACATTCATGTCATGTGTTGGGGTACAATGGCATCCATTCTTTCACAGATGAGCCTTGAATGTCTGATTAACTTCTTGAAACAATTTTATTACCAGCAGCCGCTGCAAGATTTTTTGCAGCGAAACAGATTGCAATTTGTAGAGACAGAGGAAGAAGTACATTAAAATAAAGTGGCTTGCAGTACGAGTGTATGCCAAAATGGGCGGGAGCGCCTCGCGCGCTTCGCGCGCGCCGCGCTCCCGCGCCCTTTTAGTTTGTGAAATCATTTTCTTGTTACACACTCTTTTGTGACACGATAACATTCCCTTCAAGTTTTAAAGAACCCTTGTTTAAAATTTTTCGTCTCTATGTCTTAAAATGATTTGTGACTAATGTTCCCTTAAAGTTTACAGAAACATTGTTGAAAATAATGTCAGACGTTACACACAAAGATATATTTTTAAAGGTAGGCATATATTAAAATACTAAGACTACCCATGTAAGTCCAAGCGAAAAATGAATTATTTACAGGTAAGTTGACATCAACTTCATGGTAAGTACCTGTTTTGGCAAAAAGCAAAAAAACTGTCTCACTGAAGAAGGAGAAGGAGAAGGAGAAGAAGGAGAAGGAGAAGGAGAAGAAGAAGGAGAATACGGCTCAGTTTCCAACACAACTAAGATTTTTAAAAAAATCTTGATATTACAGGCATAGCTTTCACATATTTTAAAGACAGGAATGGGCCTTAGTATTTTTTTGTAACTAATGCTTCCAAGCATCAATTACCTTTGAGGGGCAAATATGTTTTTTTGATTTTCTACAGAAGTCATGCAGGAATCGACAAGTGAAATAGTTCACTATAAGGATTCTAGATGGGGAAAGCTAGTACCATATGTAATAGTGAACTATTTCACCGTTAGAAAAGGAACTGGGATGTGTCGTAGTTCCCCGTTAGAAACGGAACTGGAAGATTAGAAGCATCTACGTGGTGCCGAGTACGTAGTACTCTGAGGTACGCAAGCGCTGAGTGCGTGTTGCGAAAGAAGAAACATTCCGTTCGAAGCCTTAAGAAGACACTCTTCTTGATGTCCAATCATTCTGTCACGACAAAAAAAAATGCATTGGACAAAGCGAGTGTGCTCAAGATTCCAATACCTCATAAAAATAATATTACAATTACGTTTCTCAAGAGGAGTCATCAACATTATTCGTCTTCTCCTGTCGAAGAAAAATTACAACATGAAGTCTGCATTGAGCACTGCCTTCGAATCGTCGAGAGTACCCTCCACTCCTGCAATACCAATGCTCTACTTTAAAGACGACGATTCGGTGATTCCCAATCCCCTGCGAGATGGAAAAACGAACGGCGTATCCCTCCGTAATCTACCTCCCGAACTTCTCCACCGTTGTCTGACACTATACGCAGACTGGGGTGACCTGGCCAAGTTGGCATGTGTTCAGAAGGGATGGAAGAATCTAGTTCATGATGCCGCTGCTTTCGGCGGGAGAGACGCCACATGGGAGCTGAGCATGCTTTTGCTCGACGGAACTGCCTCTATTGAATCTTCCAACGGCGAAGAAGGTGTTGACCGAAACAACGATATGCTTCAGAACAATGACACGGTAAAGAATCAAAGAGGTCTTCTACCGAACGAAACACTTGCTGTGAAATATCTTACCCGACTCTCAGGAGTTGAAATCAACGACACTGATTTCGACTCTAATGCTAACCTCAGCATCGATAGCGAAACAAAGAGTTATCTTCCCAACGACTGGTCAGGGAAAGCAAACTCAGAGGCAGACGAATCGGCCCTCCTCGCTTTAGCACAATGTTATCTTACCGGAACTGGAGTAAAACAACCAAATGCAAAATTTGCTCTTCACTACCTGCAAGCTGCTTATCACTACACGAGATCTGTGAAATCAGCGTATAAGCTTGCTTTGATGTATGAGTATCCGAAGGAATCAAACAACCTTATTCAGATAGATGTCTATGCAGCTTTTGAATGGTTCCGTGCAGCAGCTGAGCTTGGTCATGTCCCGTCGATGGCGGAACTTGCACTCTGTTACGAACTGGGTTGTGGCACTGTTCAGAACGACACGGCGGCGCTTGACTGGTACATGAAGGCTGCAAACAGTGGCCATGGAGCTTCTCACTACAGTGTTGGCGAGCATTACGAAGAAGCACGTGGTGTCCCTCATGACGAGGAAGAAGCTTGTCTATGGTATCATCGGGCTGCAATTTTGGGAGAAGAAGACGGAGTGAGCGGGCTGAAGAGGTTGCGGCATGTTGCGAGGAGGGTATTGAGTGCGAATAACTTGCAAGAGCTTGCCGAGCAACACGAACTCGTTGAAATTTTACATGAGTAGAGGCGCCGGGAAGGCGCTTTTGTTTGTATCGAAGTTTTTTGTTATTATCGAATGAATGATAGTACTTCAGTTGAATAAGAGTAAAACTACAACCTTCACCATGTTTCAAATTCCCAACTTGACTTATCGTCACCGCCTCCTGAACCAATCCAAGCATGCGCTTGATTAACAATTTCAACCCTGCAGTTCCTAATGAACTCATCCTCTTTCGACAGAACAAAAGGGATAGAGCCTAAAGCCCATGCTGCACATCCTATGTCACAGTGGATTTGAGCGATCAAATCAGAAAAGGAATCGAACTTTCGTTCTGGACGCAAGAAACCAATTAATTGGAGCCTCATTGTTTCACCGTAAAAGTCTTCCTCAATTGCTACTTCTTCCACACTATTGTCGATGTTTTCATCTGTATTGTCGCTGCTTTCATACTTTGTCATTGGACTGGTTATTGTAATCAAATGAGCCTCAACAATTTTTTCCGCATTTTCTTTCCCTTCAAAAGTTGGAGAGTACCCAACATTAACGACAGCTTTGATTGGTCTATTTCTTCCTTTTTTGGCACTCACTGCAGTTCCCTCTATGACGGCCCATCCAAAGTAAACACCAGTTTTCAGGTTTTCCAGGGCAGACTGGAATAGAGATGCGGGAAGCTATATGTTCGCCTTCGAGTCAGTTTCATTATGGTGCTGGTATGAATAATGTGAAATCAATAAGACTTACGTTTGCTGTCGGTACTCCTAGTTTTTTGCCTCCGCGTCCATAACCTGTCGCGACAGGTCCTCGGAGTCTGAGAATTGGATTGATGGCACTCCACGGATGATCTGACTCATCACTGCTTCCGTCATCGTCGGTTACTCCAAGTATCATGTCATTTCCACGTGTGCCCAGAGAAGATTCCTCCGACAAGGATGTCCCTTCCAGCTCTTTTAGCATTTCTAAGTAATGTTCGACCTCGTCTTGAGATGTTTTCCCGAAGTTTGATGCAGGCGTGTCATCCGTCGGACTGTATGTCAGAGTATTTTTCCCTGCTATTGATCCAGCGGTGACTTCCCCATTTGAATCGGTGATAAAAACCGTAGAAGAAATTGTATCTAGCAACTGAAACGCTTTCTTCATTCCACTCTGGTCTTCGTTTTCACTGTTATTGGTGACGGTGACTGCCATCAGATGACGAGCGTATAGGCGATCTGTCAGGTGTGGGAAACCTCGCGGTCCTTGCCTGGAGACATGAGAAAAGCGAGCAGGACGTTGATTATTCGCGACGGAGATGTACGCTATCAGCCGTTGGTTACGATGAGATAATGACAAACAACGCGATTTCATTATCCGTGGGGATATCGTTAGCAATTGAAGAAGTAAACTTAGATTCGCACGAGGGAAAGTACGCATACTTCTTGACTGTGGTGCTTTCCAGAATGTGTACGAGGGGTGGTGTGATAAAATTTCTGAGCTGTGCTCTGATTTTTTTACCGGTGGCTAATGATTTCTCCCCTTTAACTGAATTTTACTAAATATTATTTGGTCGGGTTCAAGGGACACCCACCCTCCATATGTTAGGCCAAATGCTTGGTAATTTCCAATTGCTAAGACTTGCCCTCAGTTCGAAAGGGCACTTTGCAATTCCTCGTCGACGTTTGGACTACAAAGCAATTAACGAGTCAACAATCTGCACGGCGTTGAACAGAACTTTCGATTGATCCTTTTTTTAAATCAAAGAATTTTTCTATTTATTGCATTAATTATCTAATTTATAGGAATTCAGGTGTCATCTCAACAGTGATAATGGTTATTTGATACAATCATTATTGCATTATTGTAATTATTCTTATGTTGTTGATTTACTCAAACTTTTAAATGGTTGATTGTTGCATGATGGTTTGAAGGAGGAGGCATCAATGTTGACAGCTTCTTTTTACTTCTCATGTTTTTTCGTTGACCTGAAATATTTGATCTCTTGCTTCTTGGTCATAAAAATCCATCGCACAGTTGAACGAAAGAATAATAGGGCGGCATGGCTTATTTTGGGTGGCGACGATTGATTATTGGGGACGACGACGTGAAGGGAAGTACGGGTGGTCGTCCGAGTCCAAAATCGCCGACTTAGTCTACAATTTTTCGTAGAGCTAGTATTGGTGCTCTGGACCCGAGTAGGGTATTGTTGCGTCGGGTGAGTCCGGCGCTATCCAGCAAAAAAATCTGATCATCAAAACTCCGGTTGGTTGTTGAGTTACGGTCAAAAAACGGCTTCGGTGGCCATGGTGCAGGGGTTTTGGAAGGGTTTTGGAGATTAAGAGATGGCGGACAAAAAAATTCTCTGCGGGGCGTCCGTTGAGAAAAGGGGCGTGTCACTTCCTACCGTAATTACTGGTGTATAAGAACCGCCAGTGTATAGGATCCACCACTGCAAAATGACCCATTTCGATGGACATTTTCCGTTTTCGGCCAGTTAACACACTCTGTTGACTACAAACCTTGGTCATTTAGATTCTCCTCATGGGGAACAATACGCCCATATGTTTAGGTCCACATCGGTCCCATTATTCACTGAGTTGCACTACTATGACCGAAAACTCACCACACATCACACTCACAACGAACACACACATCACACGAACGAGCAATGGTTGAAAGGGTACATAGTGGCTACTTCCAAATAAATAGGGTAATTTTTCAGATACATTAATTTTTTCATCGCGGTAGGGAGACTAACTTCATTCGTAGTATAAGAACCACTTTTCGTATCTTTTGAAAATGACCCGACATTTTGTGGTTCTTATACACCAGTAATTACCGTAGGCCTCCACAATACTTCACTATCTAACAAATAGGTAGATAGTGAAGGTCTGTATGCCATGTAGACCCTCCACGATTTGGGTCAAAATTTCAGACAAAGCAGGGAATAATTTTTTTCTCTAACGTCACATCACAGTACCATAGTAGTGTGTACAGTGGAGCATACCGAAAACAAATTTCGCAAATCACATTTACACATTTACACATTTTTTTGTGTTTTGGCGGGGAAATTTTGTGTAAATTTACACAAATTATGTGTAAATTACACAAATCTTGGTCGACGAGAGGCCCTCGTTGACCATTGACACAAATCACAAATCACATTTACATATTTTTTACCGTACGTATCATTGACACTGCTACACTCCATTTGTACTGTATCTCTATGATATATCTGTACATAGGGGTACTTATATAAATAAAAAATAAGAAAATGGGACTCGCGACCGGGACTCGAAATGCGAACTGTGAGCAATATGATTTGCTATTTACGTTTTTGGTGAGATTAATCGTTGCACACACAATTATATGTAAATGCGAAATGTGCAAATGCGATTTGCGAAATGTGTTTTCGGTATGCTCCAGTACCACATTTCACCACACAAATCCACATTTGGATTAACAACCGCGCCAGGACACAATGGTTTTTCTCCACAACAAGAGCCTTTCACTTCTTTGTTAAGACACTTGGGAGTAAGCTTGACATAGGAAATTTGAACTGGCTTTAGTGAGCTCGGGAATGCTGAGAGATATGATTTGCGTTAGAGCATGTTATTTTCTTAATATTTGGAAGTTAATTGAACTTCGCAGTTTTGCTACACTTGCAACTACATCAGTCTTTAATTGTTGGTAAATTGACCTTAGCTTAACCCTCCGAGCTATACTTCTGCAAAAACAAGCAGTAGTATAGCTACTTCTGCTAAAACGAGCAGTAGTATAGCCCGTTTTGTGAAATCTCGGTGTTCTCGTATTCGCCACGTCAATCCAACCACACCGTTGAATTCCTCACAAAAAAAACGATCTAGACGCACCCTCATAACCACTCATAGTCATGTTCATCGCGATTTGATGAAGCACGTTGTTGGAAGACACTGTCCTTTCTCTCGAGATATGTGTACATGGACTGCTAGAAGCCACGTAGACCATGGAACTAAGCTAATGAATGTGATTAGTTAATTTATGGACTAGTTACATGAGGTAGCTGAATGCAGCGGTGAGAGGCTGCTGGAGGGGCTGAGAGAGATAGCCCAAGAGGTTACAGCTGTCACTACAGCTGGCCTGAGTGAGGTCATCGGTCTCAGTCCCAGCAGGAGTCACTAGGCGGGAGTGCTGGAAGGGAAATGACAGGGTCTATCTGGAGGCAGAGAATGGGATTTTAGCACACCCTCACAGCTCTTCCGGTGTCGGTGCTCGTGGAAGTTCCAATGGGCTGGTTGGTTTGAAGAGGTAGTAGGGGCGGACTCGTTGGTGGTGTGACGTTGGGTGATGCTTGGTGTAATAGTCACCCATATTCTCAAGGCCGGGATGCCAATGGACACTGAATTTCTTGTGGGCAACTTGATCAGCAATCCAGAAATAGCGCATCTCCATGGAACGAGAGCATTGGCGTTTCTTAGTGTTGTTGGCAATGCCAGCTGCGGTGGAGTTGTCGCAGTGAATGGGAGTGGGTGGTTGGGGGTGGCCGAGTTCTTGCAGAATGAGCCAAATGATACGACCCTCTTTGGCGTTGACAAATAGGGCACCCAGTTCTGCTTCTGCTGCCGATGCCGCAACAAACTTAAGGATGGTGGAGATGACATGGATGGCACCATTGAGTTTAATAGGTAGGTGGTCACGTGGTGCCCAGCCTAGGAAGAAATGCCCACCGATGCGGCTGCAAGCGGCGGGTGCATTGAGGTAGGATGCATCGCTATGGATGTTCAGGACCATGTCAGAGGCCCGGAAACAAATGGTGGCATCAGGATGAGTGGCACAGTAGTCGAGAAGTTGTGTAACGGAAAGGTTGGTGCGCTGGGTGGCGCGCGCCTGTTTGTGGGAAATTGTGCTGAGTGTCATGAGGATGGTGATATCGACACATCTGGCGTAGTAGAGGATGGTCCCAACAATTTGTTGGATACGGGTGATACCGGGTTTGTCGAGGGGTGGTGAGTCATTGGGTGGTAGAGGAAGTTGGACGGCTTTGCCGTATTGTTTAGGGGCACATTGGTATGGACTGTGTTGGGGTTTGGAGCATTCATGGCGGAAACGTTGGAGGACTTTTTTGATGTAACCTGGCATAGAAATATCAACAGTTTTGTTGAGATAGTCCCATTTAAGTGCAATGCCGCAATATAGTGTTCCACTCCAATCTATATCTAAGGTGTAATGTTGTTGGAGAGCATTGAGAAGATGCTCAGCATGCTCTTTTCCAACATACTTAATGCCGAAATTGTCGACAATGAGAGTGAAGCTGATTGGTCGTGTAGTGTGTTTCCAGAGACCAGGGGTGTGGACGACTTTGTAGTAGCCGTGTTTGGCAAGGCGTTGTTTCAATAATTTGTTGGCCAGTATACCTGCTTGAGGGAGGCCATACATGGCTCGACGTATTTCCATATAAACGTATCGGTTTTTGACTTTTTTGCGGAGGTGATATTGGTCAATGATGTGGTCCGGGATGATCTTGATTGGAATCCGCATGTATTCATACCGGTCTAGAGGGGCTGTGAGGTAGAACAATTTGAGATCTGCGGTGACGTAATGGGCTTTGGGAGTGCTAATGACATTGTTCCAAAGTATCTTTGATGTGACTAAGTTGGCAGTTTGAGTGGTGAGTTCACCAGGGTAATCGATGAGGTTACCGCCCACTGTGATGCGGACGCGATTGGGATCTTGTTTTTGTGGGCGATAGTCGACAACGACACGGGCGTAGGTAATGGTCCGGTCAGAGGGGATCTTTTGGATGTCCTTGTGGGTCATGAAGAAAATAGTGTTGGTGCCAACGGCGCCAGTCTTATTGTCGCCTTGGGCTGAGGCTCCAATTTCCTTCCCAAAGGCAGTTGTCCAGGTCTCCCGAAGAATGGGATTGTTGATGAGTGGATGGGTTCTGTCGTCGTTGTCTTCATCAGTGAAGGTAGGGTGGGTCAGGGAAGGTGGTGCGGGGTCAGGTGTGGCATCAGAGGTTGCTGGTGGAGAAGGGAGTTGCAATGGTTTGGGTGGTGCAGGAGCTGGTGATGTAGTGGAGACATTGGGTTGAGGCATGGAGATCGTCGAGGAGGTGTGGGGGAGGTATTGAGACCGGGTGCATTGCAACGAGTTACTTGGTTGTGTAGATGAGGGGCTTTCCGGAGGGTGCGTGGCACTGTGGGGTTGCTAGACAATGTTGGTTCCACCCTCGGAGGTGGCGCTTCGGGGACTTCCACCCTCGGAGATTGCTGCTGGTTGAGTTGGTAGATGTCGTTGATAATTTTGATGGCCCGTTGATGGCAGGATAGTTGGCTGGGGTCATTAGCGTTGCGGTGTTGACGGAGTTTGATAATGAGTTTGGCTGCAGTGCGGGCGGCAGCTTCATGTGGTGACTCCGTGGGAAGGTCGCAGTAGCTGGGGAAGAATTGAGCGGAGGCTGAGATGTGGTAGGCGCGGGTCTCGGAACGTAGAATTCGTAGCTGAGGTAGTGGTGCATGGCAGGGCCAATGTACCAAGCGTCTGTACCTCTGGGGACCCATGACATTTGGGTTTTTGATGGTTCGTGAAGTACGGCCCGGCACCCTGGTGGTGCCCATGGGTTGCGGTTGAAGTCATGTGGACCTTCTAAAATTTCGTAGGCTGATTTTGTAGGGTCGATTTGGGAGGTACGGAGCATGTTGAGTGAGTCTTGTGCTTGTTGGAGGAGTTTGTCCCATAGTTGGGATGGGAAGTCACGGTCAGTGGAGTAGAGTCCGTAGATAAAATGATTCTTGAAGGTCTGTATGGCACGTTCCGCCGCATTGACACGGTGTTCGTTGGGTGGAACAAATTGCCATTTGATGTCATGTCGGCGTAGGTATTCTGTGATGGCGTGGGAAGCTTCATTGTCAAGGACATTAAATTTAGGTTTGAATCCTTTTGAGATGAGATAGGAGAAGATATCATCGAATGCTTTGACAATGGTATTGGATTCCCAGTAGGTGATGGCCCGGACAATGATGGCATTAGTGGTGTAATCATAGGCAATGAAGACGTACTGGTTGTTTTCTAAGGACATGGTGGGAAAACGTCCTTTTAAGTCAGTGTAGGTGGTGCCGTTGATTTGGTCAGCTAAGGCTGCCCAGCAGAATACGTGGTTGATGTTGTTGGATTCTTGTGGGGGGAAACAATCAGCATTGTGGGATGGGTGGTCTTGTGTTGGTATGACAACTGGGGGCTTGTGGATGTTATGGAGAGGTGCAGTGCGTGTGGATCGAAACACCAGCTGGTGTCTTTTTCATGTGCCCTTTTGCTGTGGCGGTGGAGTCAGGTAGGTAACGTCGGAGGGCATCGGCAGTGAGGCCTGGCCATGAGGAGAATTGGTTGTTGTTGATGGCTTTTATCCATGTGGATGGGGGTGGGCTGAAGGCACACTGGTGAAGGAATTGGATGAGCTTAGCTTTGGAGGATGTTTGGTATGCGTTGTGGGCGGCATGGGTGGCAAATGCTCTGGGAGGTTTGGTGGGGATACTGCTGTCGTTGGTTGAGACAACCCAGAGGCCAGTGGCGGGGTGACGTTTTCCCACAAGCATGAGTTCCGCTTTGCGGTAGACTTTGCAGTCGTTCTTTGTGAAGATGACGTGACATCCATTTGTCACAGAGTTGCTTGATGGATAGTAGTGAAGAATGTGCAAGGCCTGGTACAACATGGGCGAGGGTTGCAGAGTCACCGAGGCCTGGGAGGTTAAGATTTCCCACATGGGTGGATTGAATGACCTCACCATCAGGGAGAGTGATGTTGAGTGGGTGGTCTGCTTTGCGCTTATTGTTGATGGGCACATTGGGCAGGAGGAAGTGCGCAGTGGCGCCGGAGTCAGCGATGGCTTCGGTGGTACCGAGTGTAATGTTGATGGTGTTGGCAATGGAAGCAGTGGAGGTGGTGGTTCCTGAGGTGGTGGCTCCTGATGATGATGGTGACATGGTGGAGGTAGTGGCGGCATCTGATGGAGGTGGATGGCGAGAGGAACAATTGCTGGTGATGACTGTGGTGTCATCATCATCATCGATACTGTTGTACATTGTGTTGTAGTTGGTGGGGGTCGGTGTATGATCATAATTGTTTTTTAAGGAGTTAAAAGTATGATTAGTCACCGCCCCGACCAGTCAGGAGTCACGTTGGTACTGGGGGTAGCCATGGCAAGAAACGTTTGTGGGGGCCAGCGTGTGAGGCGGTGCGGTAGCGCTGTTGGTCGAAAGGGAGGTGCATGTCGGCAATCTTTTGGTCGCGTGTGAGGTGGGCGATGTGGCCAGGCACTTGACGGGTGCAGGAGGTGCCATCGTGTGGAGTGTCAAAACCGCATGAGTAGCAATACCACCAGTTCTTGATAGGATGGGGTGGGTTGTTGCGTTGCCCAAGGGTTGTGTGATTGTTGCGTCCACGGCCTCGAGTGGTATTGTTGCGGTAGTTGCGGGTGCGGCTACCATAGTGTTGTGGTGTCGAGGCTGCGGTGTAGGGTTGGGTGGTGGACAGGGTTGGTGGTGGTGGTGGCATTTGGAGAGGAGTGGCTGGCATGTGGTGGATTAGTGGAGGTGCCGGTGGTTGGGTGTGGTTGAGATAAGGAGGTGGGTACATGGAGACGCTGGGTGGATGTGGTGGAAACTGAATATTGGTGGGTATTTGGGTGGTGGATGCTTGTGTGTTGTTGATGAGTTGGCGGAGGGAAGAGACTTCTTGTAGGAGAGTCTGGAGGGCCAAGTCTTGTTGGGTGCAGTGGCTTTGGAGGGAGGTGAATGCCTCGGTGAGGGATGCCAGACTGTTGGAGTCGTCTTCGGCATTGTTGGCGCCGTGATAGCCTGCATCTTGCATGGTGGCATGGTCTCGTTCGTATTCAGCATATTTCTCAATCCAAAAAGGTTTGAATTGGTGCCATTGGACAAGGGTTGGGTCCGGGTGGAGGCGGTTGTATTCGCGGAGTTCATCCTTGAATTGGCGGGTGTCTTTGATGACTGACAGTGCCGCCTCGATGAGAAGGTAGGTGTGGAAGGGACAACCAGCTTTGGTGGCAAAGACTTGTTGGGTTTCAATGTTCAGTAGGAAGGTCTCGATCGGGGTTGACGGGTTCCACTCCTTATAGAGTAGGAGGGTCAGGCTTTTTATGTCAGGGGGAGTGACGGTGCCATATCGATCGTATAGATTGGTGAAGATGTCACGGACAGATTGATTACCAAACCCCCGTTGCCCAATGCCAAGGGAAGGTTTGTATGCGTCGGGGATGGCTCGATTGAGGGCTTCCTTGAGGACCCTATGGACTATTTTGTGGTTTGACCATACCATGAGGTCGGCTGTATGCTGGGCCTTGATGATGGCGTGGTCGTTGTAGTCAAGGAAGCGGAGTTGGCCGGCATTGTCCACAACGTTGTAGTTTGGGGTGACGCCGGGGTTTGGTGGATTGATGTAGGGGGTGGGCGCGGACATAGCGTATTCACCACGATTCATGAAGATCCTGACATAGCCCATGTTGGGGGCTGCCGGGTTTGCGATGGCCAGCGTTTTCATGATGCATTGGTTTTCGAGATGGCATATGGAATGGACGTTTGATCGTCCAATGAGGGGGGCGAGAGTGCCAAAGTTGGCGGCGACGTTGGCATATTCGAGCTTCTGGACTGCAGTCATGGTGAGTCGGGGGTCGTAAGGCAAGTGGTATGATGAGACGGGGGCGATCGCACAAGGGTGGGCAATGTTATAGCAGGCCCGGGCGGGTGGGGATGCGTTGAAGAATTAACTAATCACTGTTAGAAGCCACGTAGACCATGGAACTAAGCTAATGAATGTGATTAGTTAATTTATGGACTAGTTACATGAGGTAGCTGAATGCAGCGGTGAGAGGCTGCTGGAGGGGCTGAGAGAGATAGCCGAAGAGGTTACAGCTGTCACGACAGCTGGCCTGAGTGAGGTCATCGGTCTCAGTCCCAGCAGGAGTCACTAGGCGGGAGTGCTGGAAGGGAAATGACAGGGTCTGTCTGGAGGCAGAGAATGGGATTTTAGCATGGACATTGTTACTTTCCATTCTAATTATTAAAGGTAGTATCGAGTATAGTGCTTGATAAATAATTATCACAAAAAAAAAATTAGTTCCCTTAACCCCCGGCTTACTTGCGCTCCTTTCGTGCGCTCACGTGAGCACATCCTCGTAAAATAACCTTAAATCCCGCTATACTTCTGCGAAACTAGCAGAAGTACACCGTATACTTCTTTTTTTAAGCAGTAGTATAGAGCTTTAAGACAAATCTTGCTTGGAGGGTTAAGAACAAACGAATACACCATAAAACCACATAACATCAAACTGGAGAACAATCTCTGTTCACAGTTTACAAAATGTCAATTGTCACATTGAACAACAAAGCTTCATGAACGCCGAATAAGACAGATAGTTAGATTCCCAATGCACCTGTTATTTGATTTTTCCAATCAGATACATCGGGAGTGATCACACTGTTTTGTTCGTCTGCTTCCTTCTGCTCAATAGGTGGGAAATGGTAATCTAAATGGAAATTGAGATCAAAAGTGTATTCACCACTGTCACTCTGGAAGTTATGATTGTTGAAACGAGTACTCACTAAAGGTTCCCCTTATCATATCCTCTTCCTCCTGTCGCTGTAAATCATTCATTGCACATGTCCATTCAACATCTAAGTTTTCACCGCCATCATTTGTGCTGTCGTCGATGAGAGCAAACATCAATGATACACAACAGACAATTCGAACCTGTATCTCCTCTGGAGTTGTTCCTTTATTTGAAAGGTTGAATGTGAAGCAACTTGTTGATAAAACATCAATAATTCAGAAGCTTTCACTTACCTTTTGTTAGCTCAATTTCGGGAGGTTGCGTGAACAAGCAATCCTCAGTGGAATCCCCATGGTGAATGTTGTCATCAGCAACATGGCCATCTTCATCGGCGGCAAGATGGGGAGATGCCGTCCCAGGAGACGCATCGCCACGCACAAGACGATCCGTGGAAATTGGGTGAAAAGGTGGGGCTGTGGTGGCTCTGTTTGCCTCCACTATCGTGCGTTGACGGTGAAAACATCGTTTGGTGTTTGTGTGTGTTGCAATTTACATGCAACATCACGGTGAAAAGGGGCTGTTGTGTTGATGCTGTTGCACCCATGCAAGGTTGTACCCCAACATATCGCCCTGACTGGATTGCATAGGAGAGCACTGCTTCGAAAGGAATATGCACCAATCGCCCTTCCGGCTGAGCAATAGCCGATTTCCATTTTGCCATGGTGGATGGCTTAATTAGTTACTGGTCGTGCTAGATAAATTTTTGGTGGACGCTTGGATTCTTTCCCAGCTTTTGCCTCAAAATTACCTCTATATTTTTGTACATTTACTAGCAATTAACTAGGGTATGTCAAGGTGGGTGTCCAAACCTGGGAGGGTTTCACCACGATGAAACCGTCGCCTATCTGTGATAGGCATATGTCATCGTGGTGAAAGCCGTATGGAGGGTGGGGAACGCCAGGAAAATAATGGAGTGCATGGAGCTGTGGGAACTGTTAACTAAACAGATAACATGAGATACTTTAGTTTAGCGGCTTTTCCAGGTTCTTCTTGGTTCCTTTTCTTTGACGACAAATATTCACTTAATTTCTCCATCTTTCAGGAAAACTACCTTCTAGTTTAGTGTATTATAGCAAATGAGCAATTAGTTCAGCGTCTTGCAACTAAAATTATTTTAGTTCTTTGTAGTGCAACTAATATTTTTTTAGTTTAGCGTATTTTCACTTAGTTCAGAATTTTTTATAGTTTAAAGTCTGACATATTAGTTCGTTGTATGTGTAGAATAGGGGCCAAAGAGTTTAAAGGACTTCATGGAGTCACAAAGCATGATCAGTGTGAACTATGTTAACTCACTGACAATTATATATATTATATACAAAATAATATTATCACGTGAAATTTTGGTGTAGAGAAAGATCTAACATGAAAACTCAACCACTAACAACACCTCCTATTGATGATGCGATTAGCCCGACTACTCTTCCATGTTCACGCCCCTATAAAACAACCAATCTCCACAATAACTAGTAATATTATTATGCAGCTCCGAGGTTCAGGGAAATGTGACATTATTTTTTGATATCATCCTACATCTATCACACTTATCCTCACCACGTACTCTATGTTATAATAATACCAGAATAGGACCCATGGCATCAAATGTGCTAGAATTTGAGTACTACAGTCAGTTAGTGAGCCCTCTCTATAGCAGCAAACACGCTACTAACTAGCCCTAGTTGTTGCTATTTTTGGTGGACTATATTATTAATCATGCCTGTCTAGAGCAGATGCCACAAACCCAGACAAGGAATACACATCTGTTGCCGGTTCACAGGGTTCAGCAGGCCAATTTAGGGAGTACTGGACTGGTATAGAAATTATAACCACTGTATACTGGTGTACTCTTGCTCGAATTCAGGTACAACAGTCATTTCAGAAACTATCTAGTACCAGCCCATTTCTAGACAAAAAGACTAAAGTAGATTAGCAATATCCTCTAGCCGCAGAAATTAGGTGCCCATAGTGGTAGTTAGTACAATCAACTAGGATGCCATGGATCCTGTTATAACAATTCAGTCAACTTCTCACATAAGGTTTCAACACAATGTACACAATAATGATAGGTCTACTCGATTTTTTTCCTTAGTGTGATCAGAAGATATGGCATGAAACACACTAGTATATGACCAATGACATGGCGCTAATATGACAAACCTAAGATAACTTTATACTACAACATGAAATAATGACTTCATTCACAGTATTCCACATTCCACTGAAGTACTCTCTCGTTTGCCATACTCAATGCAAATTTGCTCCAAGCAAGCATGGGACAAACACAGATCGAATGATCACAAAAGAAAATGCGGCATTTGTGTGAAATAGTGTCCTTTTCTCTGCAGCATCAGTTAATATGTTTATGTTTACTAAAAACCATCTTCTCCTCTGCTTTGTACTGAAACAAAAAAAATGTATGTGGAGCTCTAACTCCGTGCGCTGCCTCAACTCTGTGAACTCATCAGCTACCAACTTTCATTTGAGTCCAATTCCAACATAAGCCCCCTTTTCGGAAAATTTGCAAATCATTGTAGAGTCCAGAAGTTTTGGGCACATAATTCCAGCAGATTTCACCAAACTGAATCTAAAGCATCACTTCATACTGCAAAGCCATACTCTTGAATTTGTAATTGTCATATCTCTCCCAGTATTTGGTATCCAAAAATCAGCATCAACACCTAGCAAGTAACCACTGTCATTGTCGTTTTTGTCCCTGTTTCAAGCAACAAACAATGTCCGGTATTGAATGCAATCAATTGTCATTCTTACCACATAGTATTCTAATTCTGCCAGAGACTTGGTGAAGCGCCATACCCACTTTTGACATATCGTGGGGGTCAATTGCCATTATCAGGGCCTTCGGCATTTTGCACAAATATGATATTGGATGGAATAAACATTCATGAACATTAGCGACGACAACAAATGAAAAAATGCCTCCTGGGAGACTAAACTGTGCACACATGATAATTGTGGACATAATACATCTGCCCCCACATCCAGTGCTGCCGGTACATTTAGTCAAAGCATTTTGCTGAACTCACAAACTTCTGACCTCCCTGCACCAAGATTTTCCAAGACCTCAATTTTGGTTGATAAGAATTGGTTCCATGAAGAAACATTCAATTGAAGTAGAGGATGGTAGGATAGTGTATCTGGTGATACGGAACAAACTTGCTACGATGGATGTTGATTGGGAAGGTGCATGTTTTTGGTTCAAAAATTACACCCACAAGTTGTGTGTATGTTTTCACATACATCACTTAGGTGTAGGATGGATGGGTTCAATTCACAGTGGCCCACAATAACGCCATGTCTTACAGTACAATAGTATGCTATATAATATGACAGGTATTTCTTTGCCAGCCACATGGCGTCATGGTTGTTTCATTGGAGTAAGATGTGGACACATGAAATAGCTTAATGAAGCTTTGTTAATATCATATCATTAGAAACCTTCATGTATCAAAATTCAACTACTAGTTCATGAGAGATGAAGGTATGTGAAATTAAGCTTTACATAAACATTTCTCATTTAAACCTGTAAGTTTTGTACTAGTCAATGGAAAAAGCTAATCAAATTTTAGTATATATCTTGAGATGCAAGATACTCTTCTCACAACTTCTTGAAATGTGTCTCATGCGTAATTTGTGGAAGTAACAACATGAATCATGGAGAAAAAACATATTAAAAAGACGAAAAGACAAAAAAATGAAAAACAAAGACAAATAGATGACAAAAGGATAACATACTTGTTGTGGAGAAAGCCAAAAACACTAGAAGACTAATAAACAACTAAGTCCAGTGTATTGCATGATATACTGTACAACTTTGATACAACATAAGATACTATTCACTAAATGGTTCACTTATTAGTAATTTCATTCTTCGACTAAATAGGATTTATCATAAAAGTGCTGCAGTAATTATATTGAATCCACTGTACAGTATGGAATCCAAAAATATGGCAGTGTGACCAAACAGATGGAAAAATCACAAACTGGGCAAAGTACCCTCATCAGGATCAACTACACGCCCATTTTCTCCGTCAGGCTGAAAACAAGCAACATTCCTCTGGCAAATCTCCTCCCCGACGATAGAACATTGTATTGTTAAGGTGGTTCACAAATGAATCCTCCGACATTGACCCAACAGAACCAGAATTGTTGTGTTGCACCTGTTGATTGTATTGGTAACGGGGCTGCTGATACGCAGGCGGCGGAGGAGGAGGAGGCTGATGTGCAGGCGGAGGAGGCTGCTGAAAAAGAGGAGGTGGAGGAGGCTTCTGATAGTTGGAGACAGAGGGAGCCGGGTGCCACAAAGGAGGATTGACTTGTCGAGGAGGATGCGGAGGAGGAAGATCGCTTGGAGGGGTGAAGGCCCTGGTGCTGACCCTCATTTTACTTTCACCCACCAAGAGAGAAGTTACTCACTCTTGCAGTTGGTTAGGGGGAGGGGAAGCGGAGCTGGTGGTGCTGGACGGGGCTGTCTGGCAAGAGGCATTTCGTCTTTGTCGTCTTCGTCATCTTCCTCTTCACCTATGAAATTAGCAGCCTCTTACTCATGAAGGTGAGTACCATGTTGAACGATGATAATTAATATGAAAACATAACATGAACTTACCAGTTCTCCTTGGGAGATGAATTCCCGTTTCGTAGTTTGCAAGTGCGTTTTTCAACCGCTTGGTGCCTGATGCTTCCTCTGCCGATTCGAGAGGTCGCAGTACTCCGAGAAATACTCTTCGTTGTAGAAATCAAGGATATCAGGAGTGATGCGATCAATATTCGAGATATCAATCTCACCACTTTCGATGTGGCTGGCGAGGAGTCATTTTGCGTTGTTGTCCCACCTCCTTGGGCCCTTGTTGCGCAGCATGGTGAGGTTGTGGCATCACAACACAGGAGAGTGGTGTGCACCAATCCCATCATGGCTAAACATCACAACCGTACAATACCAGAATAAAGAGTAGTATTGTACGGTAATAGTGTGATTAAGCATAATTTCATCTTTTTGTCATCTTTTCATCTTTTCATCATCTTTTTATCGTTTCATCTATCATGAAATGATGCTACTAGTTCCTAAGTGAAAAATATATCCTTTTTACATCTTTTCATCTTATCATCATCTTTTCATCTTTTCATCTTTTCATCTTTTCATCTTTCTGACGTGTTCGGTTTCTCCGCTATTCAATTTTTTTTCCTTAAGCTCCAAGAATGATTCTGAGAAATATTTTGAGAGTAACTTACCATAAATCGGGAAATTGCACATGATTGAATTGTTCTTTCTCATACGTACAAACGGTCACGACAAGCGTCACTGCCAGTGTATATGGTGTAATACAACAATTGATAGTACTTTAATTAACTCAAAATTAAATTGATTTGTTGGAAAAATATGTTTTAACCCCTTAATGTTTTCATTCTGCATCCTGTGGTGCTCAAGTGCCCCCTCATCTGTCCTTTGAAGGATGATGAACTGATCGGAAGTTCGTGAACATGTTCACAGACCAGAATTTTGGGAAATGCTTCTTATGGCTATTAGACTGATGACGTCCTAGAGCATACATAGATTTTGCCACAGGCACAGATCCATCTTTTAGCATACGAAGCAGCGCCATGGTGTTATGATACAATGCCAAATCATCTTAATTGTGTAGGCAATGTTAATTGTCCTCGCAAGACAAAAAATTGTTCTGTTGATGATTTGTGGGGACAACTGGCTGCTGTCAAAATTTAGGTAAAACTCTACCTATTCCTACATAGTCTAACTTTCAAGATAATCCAAGAATTTCTCAGTTTAACCTCATTTCATGAAGCTTCATTAAATGACTCCATTTTTGGCGTGCACATCACCAAAACACGAGCTCCACAAGGGACACAAAGGATCTTACTGCATGTCTATCACTTGCCTCTCTCAAGGCTGTTGTGGGCCATCGTGAGACTGCAACACGATCCACGGTACCATACATATTCTCTTACCGTCCACACTCTCCCAAACAACAGCATTTGTACAAACTCGTACAAGTTTGTCATCATCGTTCCTTGAGAAACTATCCCACCATCACTCCACTGCAACTGATTGTTGTGTTATGGCACCAAGTCGCATCAACCCAATCTACCAAAATCCAACAACAGTTGATGATGTATACTTGTTGGGGAAGGATATGATGAACAGAGGCCAAGTGAAGCTTGGAAATCTTGGTGCAGGGAGGTCGGAAGATTGTTGATTCAGGGAAATGTTTGGATTAAAGGCCCCAGCAGTGCTGGATGCATCACTGCAAACGAAAAACACCGGTAACCTCCCCGTACACTCGAGTGTACGGGGAGGTTACCTGAGCCCCCGGAATGGTATCTTCCGGTAACCTCCCAGTACACTTCTGTAACCCTCAGGTAAACTAGTGTACGAGAGGGTTACTGGAGTCTACCGGGAGGTTACCGGAAATTTGAGACCAAGAGGAGCTTTCGGATTTATTTCTACGTACGATAGGAATTGGTACTTTTTTACAGGAAAACAGACTTCTCAGTAAGTCTTAGAATCGATATCAATCTAATTAGTGGCTATAACTGCATTACTTAGTAGCTAAAAATGTTTACGGTGGCATACCGGAAGTGTATGGGAGGGTAACCGGAAGTGTACGGGAGGGTAACCGGAAGGTTACGGGAAGGCTACCGGAGAGTACCAGAGGGTTACCTGAGCATACGGGAGGGCTACCGGAACGTTACAGGAGGGTTACCGGGAGGGCTACCTACTGTTGGACTACAATAATATAGTATGTGTAATTTATCTCCACTAATATAATTAAACATACTACATTAACATATTTTAGGGGCACACCCAACACATCGCCCACCAAAAGGACACAGGTGCCAACATTTCAGCCCCAAGCTGCTCCAAGATGAAAAACGATACTGTGGACAATATTATCACCAAGGTAGAAGAAAATTTATTAATTCTAAGCTGAAATGAAAGCAATTGTAATGTAGTTTGACTTCAATAGCTCACCATAAAAATTTACATGCCTCTGCCGAACGTTGTTGGCAACACGGCGGTGCAAGGCGAAATGCCAAACTCAGTCTGTGGACTGAGTTTTGGCTGTTCCCGTGCCTATCCTGAAATAAAATAATTGAAAATTAGATGTAGTCAAGATATGTGTAGAAATAATTGGATTCCGTGCAACTCACCTCTACTAATATACTCGCCGCTGCCAAATATTGTTGGCAACACGGCGGTGCAAAGCGAAATCCCAAACTCAGCCTGTGGACTGAGTTTGGGATTTCTGAACTGGGCCTGTCACTATTTAATTGAAAAAAATTAACATGTGTTGAGTATAATAAGGTGAAAAAAGATGAGTTCATGAAAACTCACCCCCAAAATATCCCCGCCGCTGCCAATTGTTCTTGGCAACACAGAGGTCCAAGGCGGAATGCCTAACTCAGTCTGTGGACTGAGTTTCGGCGATTTCGTCAGTAGACCTGTAAATATTTAATTCAAAAAAAATGGACGTGTGGTGAGTATAGTGGTGTAGAACATGAAGAGTTTTAAATATCTTACCCCCAAAATATACCGGCCGCTGCCAATTGTTGTTGGCAACATGGCGGTCCAAGGCAGAATGCCTAACTAAGTCTGTGAACTGAGTTTCGGCGATTTTGCCAGTAGACCTGTAACTAATTAATTGAAAAAAATTTAACATGTGTTGAGTACAATAGTGTGAAAAAAGATGAGTTCATGAAAACTCACCCCCAAAATATACCGGCCGCTGCCAATCGTTCTTGGCAACACGGCAGTCCAAGGCGGAATACCTAACTCAGTCTGTGGACTGAGTTTCGGCGATTTCGCCCGTAGACCTGTAACTATTTAATTGGAAGAAATGGACGTGTGGTGAGTATACTGGTGTAGAACATGAAGAGTTTTAAATGTCTTACCCCCAAAATATAACGGCCGCTGCCAATTGTTGTTGGCAACATGTCGGTCCAAGGCAGAATGCCTAACTCAGTCTGTGGACTGAGTTTCGACGATTTCGCCGGTAGGCCTGCAACTATTTAATTGAATAAAATTTGCCATGTGGTGAGTATAATATTGCAGAACAAGACAAAATCTTCATTACTCACCCCCAAAATATACCCGCCGCTGCCAATTGTTGTTGGCAACACGGCGGTTCAAGGCGGGAGGGATAACTCAGTCTGTGGACTGAGTTTCGGCCGTTCCCATGATGGGCCGGTGAGGTATCAGTGATGTAATTGAAAAAAATACACATGTGTGATGTGAAAGCAGTGAGAGGGCGCACTGCTACAGTTGTGTCTGGGTCAAGCACCATTGTTGTATTCGTAGATATACTAAACTGTATTATCATACGAAGATGCCACACAAGAATTAGGTGACGTGATACAAAGGAATAAGTAACAAACACGTAGACACACTACCCCAATTTTCAGCCCCACTTATTATTCTTATGTTGTGTTCTTATTTTTTGGCGCAGTCACTTCTGGTAGTACCATATTTTGAAAATATGAATAGGCCCAAAACGCACTCACCAAATGAAATCATAGATCAAGCCTAGAATTGAAACCAAAACTAGACCCAACAGGTGATCTTGCAGTTTACAACTCGTGATTCACAAAATGTGAGTCATGAAACAAACAACCACTCCGAAGATATTTTTTGCTTCAAAGCTTAGTGTGATAAACGAAAATGCGGCTTAAGTAATGTATAAAAAACCGGTAACCCACCCGTACACTCTTGAAATTCCGGAAACCTCCCCGTACACTCTGACATTTTGCGAGTGTACGGGGAGGTTACCAGTCTTTTTCGTTTGCAGTGATGGAACAGACTGTGTGGGTACAACTTAGTCCCCCCAGGAAGCATGTTTTTCCATTTCTTGTGGTCACTAATGTTCATGAAAGTGTATTCTGTGGAAGTGGATTTGTGTGCAAATGCAGGAGGCTCTGATGGAGCAGTTGACCCCAAGACTTTTCAAAAGTGGGTATGGCCCTTCATCAAGGCTCTAGCAGAATTAGAATATCATGTGGTAAGAATGAATTCATTCCTTTTTTCATTCGATCATTCCTATTCCTGAATAGGCCCTAGATCTTGCTTGAGAACAGATATAGAACGACAATGGCAGTGATTGCTTGCTAAGTGTGGATGGAACGGATTTTTGGATGCCAAACCGGGGCAAGAAATTTTACAGTCACAAATTCAAGAGTAGTGCTTTGCGCTATGAAGTGGTGCTTTCAATTCAGTTAGGTGAAATCTGCTGGATTTATGGGCCAAAACCTCCTGGACTTTACAATGATTTACAAATTTTCAGAATGGGGCTCATGTTGGAATTGGATGCAAATGAAAAGGTGGTTGCTGATGGAGTTTATAGAGCTGAGGCACCACACCGAGTTAAAGCCCCACATACTATTTTTTTCATTTTGCAATGAAGAGGAGGAGAAGCGGGTTCGTAGCAGACATGAACACATCAATAGATGCTTCAAGGAATGGGGCATTCTTTCACAACAATGGCAGCATCGCTTTCATGATTTCAGGATGTATTTCTTGCCATTGCTTGTTTGGAACAAATTTGCATTGAGAATGGCGAAAGATTGAGTACTGTAGAATACTCTGATTAAAATCATTCTTTTGTTTAAAACAGTAATAGAGTTCTATTTGTTTTTGGTAAATTAGCATCATTCAGGTCATATAATATTTTGTCTCACAAACTATTATGTTCTGAATACACTAAGCAATATAAAATCAATAATACCTATTGTCTTTGTGTCTATCATGTTGAAACCTCATTTCCAGTAAAATTTAGTGCACTACATGACAAACAGCATATGATATTGAGTGATTGCTCTACTATGACAACAAAAATATAATCACATTTTTCTGAACAGTACTAGTAATAAAATAATTCGAAATATTGTAGCATGAAAAGATTATCAAAAGCTAAAGTATCACAAAAATGAGCAATGACAAAACGTTGTTGTGATGAAGCGGGCAATAAGTACAACACAACACCTACTACTAGAACACATGAAATTTTGTACTGTTTTGTTATTTATCTATCAGACAACTGTGTTAATGTCACTCTCCTGTTTTTAATCACACAACTTGGCAATGCTGCAGACCAGTGGTCTTAGAAGGTGGGACAACAATGCCAAAAAACTCCTTGCTAGTAACATCAAAAGGGACGAGATTGACATCCAAAACATTGAACACATCACACTCAATACCCTTATTTCTACATTCAGGGGTACTTTTAGAGTACTGCAATGACAGCATCAGGCTTGCAAGGGTTTGATTAATGTCTTTGCAAACAATGAATTGGAAATTCATCTCCCAAGAAGAACAGGAAAGTTCGGTTTGTTTTGACATGTTATAAGATTCAACATGGCACTCACCTTCACCATGATATTCTCCTTCACACATTACATAATACTTGTGACAAAGATGAACAATAAAAAAGCAAACAAAATGCCTTACGCACATATCCAACAGCCCCATCCAGTACCACCAACTTCAGCTCCCATCAACCAAGTGCTCCCCACCATCAATACCCACACTTCATGAGTGAGTAAGTTCTCTCTTGGTGTTGGCATGTACATCTAAATTCCCCATTGTTCTCATCAATGCCACCACCAATTATCAAGCTGATGGCAAGACATTCCTTGTTCTGAACTTCTTGGTCTTGCCATCAAAAAGGACAACACTGCATGACTTTGTCTCTTACAGCATCAACATCACCATGCCATTCCTACAATTCCATGGCAACAGAGATGTCATACATGTGATCTCTTTCTCTCTCTTTCTCTCCCTCTCTCTCTCTCTCTCTCTCTCTCTCTCTCTCTCTCTCTCTCTCTCTCTCTCTCTCTCTCTCTCTCTCTCTCTCTCTCTCTCTCTCTCTCTCTCTCTCTCTCTCTCTCTCTCTCTCTCTCTCTCTCTCTCTCTCTCTCTCTCTCTCTCTCTCTCTCTCTCTCTCTCTCTCTCTCTCTCTCTCTCTCTCTCTCTCTCTCTCTCTCTCTCTCTCTCTCTCTCTCTCTCTCTCTCTCTCTCTCTCTCTCTCTCTCTCTCTCTCTCTCTCTCTCTCTCTCTCTCTCTCTCTCTCTCTCTCTCTCTCTCTCTCTCTCTCTCTCTCTCCTCTTTTGCATGTTCTCATTCTCTCCCTTAACTCGCCCCCAATGGGATCTCGTCAATGGAGCCAAAGGTTGGTCCTCCTTATTTTCTCATGGAGACAGTCATCGCCTCCAGGGAAATAATTCGGGACATACCTGTTGACAGAGAATTTTATGACTTCCTGCTTGAGCATTGAGCATACTGCATCCTATCCTCCTGGGGCTGACTATCAGCCCACGAAGATGCTACGTGTTGTCTTGACAGATCAAGAAAAATGTTATGCTGTCAACTGTGATAAAATAACGGTTAGTACAAGGGCCTTTTCACTCTTCCAAGGAATGTTCTTCCGCCACATCCTCCTGGTGGACAAAATGATACTCCAAAAGTCTATCCTATCCTCTGTTGCATCTAAATCCTCTAGCCTTCAATCACCAGTGGCCTCCTCCATCTCCTCCTCAGCAGCAACGTCCGCCCCCACCCCATTAGCCTCCTCTGCCTCCTTATCAGCAGACTCATCAACAAAGCAATCCATATGCTCACTACAACAATACCGGTTCTATAGTTCGTCCATGAGGTGGATTCTTTATGACCCCAATTGAACAATACAATGTTCCATTGTTGTGAGTAGATTCAGCAGAAGAATAATGATAGTTTTCAGACCAAAGGAGACGATTGATTTGAAGAGGATCCTGATGGAGGTTCTTTGCTCAGTTTGTGATTTTTCCATTTTTTTGGTCATTCTGCTATAGTTTATTGATCCTATATGATGGGGTGGATTCATTATTCTGACTATAGCACTCTGCTGATAAATCCCAGTTTGTTGACGAATGACAGTACTGATTATGTGAAACATTTATTGGATACTGTTTTATGATTTATCTTCCTCATCATTTGCATATTAGCGGTAGAGGATTTTGCAGAGCTAATCACATAGTAGCCTGGACTTTGCAGTCTTTAAGTAGTTCATCATCTTTTAGGCTTTCCCGGAACCTCTCCGCAGAACCAGTTTGTTTTCCCCCTCTCTTATCCTTTGCATGGAAGTAAAATTCTGTCAGAATTTTTTTCCATCAACATCTTGATGCGATCGTGTAAAAAAAATCGTCGACCATGACACTCCATCAACCCCCAAAAATCGGATTAAGACTGTAATAACTTAGTCAGTGTTCGGTCAATATCATATCTGAGGGCATTGTCGTGTAGCCCCCATCACTGCGCATCCAGTGATACTAACCATATTGGTTAGTGCATCATACCTAAGCAGTTATTGTCTTCCCCTTGTTGAAAAAGTTGCTTGACACGCCCATCTATGTCAACCGACCTCATACCCTCTTCGCCTCTTCCCATGTCACCATGAGTGATGCAAATAGTAGCCACTTTGGCAACTCATCCAGCCCATCACAGGATGATAAGTCGTCCCTATCAGATGGGTAGGAAATTATCCTCAGAACAAAAATCTCACATTCTTGGCCCCACGCAACTTCTCGCAACAACGTCACAAGCCCAGAATCATCATGAACACTCAACACAACGTGACTTTTTGTACCAGCTTTTTGTGCATCACAACATGCTCATCACATCAGTCCTTGGAGCGCAGGCAGCCTTTGTTGACGTCTGTTGATCAACTTCATTTGTATGCTTTTCATCTTTTTGAGCAGGACTAAGGATTTTAATCTCACCTCAAAAGTCTTCAAATGGGTCTGGGCCATCATATTCCGGTCGCAGCAGCTCTTCCGCGTCTTCCTGATATTCTTCAAAATTTGATGTGTCAGTAGTCCCCGATAATTCTGGCTTGATCGGTGCTGCTAGCTTTTTGCCGACGAGTGCATCAAAATCCATGTCAGCGAGCCATTTACTCATTTTGATGTCCAATGCGCCATTTTTCAAACACCCATATCTCTTTGTCAAGTCTGGTGTGAGCAACTTCTTTGTTAATGATTTGGCGTTCTTGTCATAGCTTCGACTAAAACTTATTTTCCCTGTCAATATTTGTTGATAGATCCCCAATGGGTCGTTGTCCAGAAACTGTGGCTCGCCAACTATCATTTCATAAATCAGTATTCCAAGAGTCCACCAGTCAACGCCCTTGCCATGCCCCTTGCTGAGCAAAACCTCTGGCGCAATATATTCAGGAGTCCCGCAAATAGTATATGTTTTGAATGCTACCATTTTTGCTGTTTACAACGTACATTTTGGTCGAGAAGTTGAGAGATTAATGCGATCAGGTAACTAAAAATCACAAAGCCACAATCCTCAGTTCACTTACCAAAACCAAAGTCGTGATCTTAAGATATCCGCTACTGTCCAGAAGCAAATTCTACCAAAGAGGAACCAGGTTAGGCTGTCAATTGAAGAAAGACACGATCACGCACATGGTATTCACCTCAGGCTTCAAATCACGATATACTATATTTTTTGAGTGAAGATGCTCAAATATCATCACAACATGGCTTGCAAAGAATTTTGCAGTATCGGTGTTGAATTTTACAGCATTTCGCAGATGAGAAAAGAATTCTCCACCAATAACAATTTCTATGACCATGTATAGGCAGCACTCATCTTGAAATGCCCCTGCGAAATTGACGATGAAAGGATGTTGGTCTGTGGATAGTGCTGTTAAGATTTCCTTCTCTGACAGGATGTGCTCAACTTGACAATGCTTTAATATGTCACACTTCCGAAGTATCTTGATAGCAAAGTGCTGATTGGTTCTAGTATGAGTCGCAAAGCGCACACGTCCGAAAGATCCGGTTCTAAGGGTAACGCCAACGTCGAAATCGGAAATACTGAAAGATTCCAAGTTTCCCTGCAGCAAATCGTTGTTTCGACATGTAAGTGACGATGAGGAAAGAAACAAGTCTTGACAAAGCTTTGTTTCTTCTTACAACAAGAACTAGTAACAAGACACAAAAATTTTCATTATTTAGCTGAAGCTGTTCGTAATCTCCGCACCACTACCATGTTAGTTTTAAATGTGAAGTCATTGACCTATGGTGTGCTTGTAATAAAACACGCAAGAAAAACAGAGAAAAAACTTTGCAATGTGACATCAACAAAAATTGAGACTCAACGGTCCTTAGTAATGTTTAACAAATCTTTTTTAATCCCTTATATAGATGATATTAGCATTGCTGAATCAGTGAATTACAGTTCCTCACCAATCTCCAATGTTCCCAAATTTGTTCAATAGTTTACCAATGGGTGATCTCGGCCATGGTTTTGAACAACAAGGCTCAGTACGCTCGGGCCATTTCTTCCTGCCCTATCATTGACACGTGCTCCGTATTTTATCAAGAGTTCAATCGCATTTTGGTGTCCGCCTCTTGCAGCTTCGTGAATGGGCTTCCAACCATTGACATCCTCTTTGTGAAGCAGGTCCTTATTAGCAGTTGCGTAGTATGACAGGATGTCCATATCGCCAACAGAGGCGGCATGCGCAACTTCTTCCAAAGTGGTAGCCGCAGGGCTTTCAACCACTACTCCGTGTTCTTGCATCCACTTGTTTCCTTCTGGGCTGCCCCGAAGAATGTAAATAGGCATGCCTTCACTTCCTTTGTCCATGAGCACCGGGGTTTCGCGATCTCGGATAAACTTTCCGGTAGGTCAAAAATGTATAAAAGTATTAGCAAAATAATTGCCTTACATGGATTTTGATGCACTTGTCGGCAAAAAGCTAGCAGCACCGATCAAGCCAGAATTATCGGGGACTACTGACACATCAAATTTTGAAGAATATCAGGAAGACGCGGAAGAGCTGCTGCGACCGGAATATGATGGCCCAGACCCATTTGAAGACTTTTGAGGTGAGATTAAAATCCTTAGTCCTGCTCAAAAAAGATGAAAAGCATACAAATGAAGTTGATCAACAGACGTCAACAAAGGCTGCCTGCGCTCCAAGGACTGATGTGATGAGCATGTTGTGATGCACAAAAAGCTGGTACAAAAAGTCACGTTGTGTTGAGTGTTCATGATGATTCTGGGCTTGTGACGTTGTTGCGAGAAGTTGCGTGGGGCCAAGAATGTGAGATTTTTGTTCTGAGGATAATTTCCTACCCATCTGATAGGGACGACTTATCATCCTGTGATGGGCTGGATGAGTTGCCAAAGTGGCTACTATTTGCATCACTCATGGTGACATGGGAAGAGGCGAAGAGGGTATGAGGTCGGTTGACATAGATGGGCGTGTCAAGCAACTTTTTCAACAAGGGGAAGACAATAACTGCTTAGGTATGATGCACTAACCAATATGGTTAGTATCACTGGATGCGCGGTGATGGGGGCTACACGACGATGCCCTCAGATATGATATTGACCGAAAACTGACTGAGTTATTACAGTCTTAATCCGATTTTTGGGGGTTTACCAAATTCATGGTTGACGATTTTTTTTTGACACAATCGCGTCATGATCGTGATGGAAAAAAATTCTGACAGAATTTTATACTTCCATGAAAAGGATATCCTTCTTTTCATAATCGTGTTATATTATTAGTCTGTGACTGCCCAATCCATCGCTGCTGGACGAGCCCTATTTTCGTCTTTTAGGCGTCTTCCAATTCATAAATCATTATTTTTCGTAATTTCGCCACGATGCCAAGGAATGACGCTGCCTCCAAAGCCGAGGCGTGGAGCATCGCCTCCAGCACCATCATCGATACCTACTCGGAACCTCCGTGCTGCTCCGGCAAATTCGCTGAGAAAATCCTGAGCCTAGCGCTCAGCTGCCTGGATCCCAAAGAATCCGTCTCTCCCAGCACAGCCACCGCCGCCAACGGCAGCACGGACCAAAAGTCTTGCTTGTCCACCTCCTCCTCCAAGACGTCCGTGTCCCATGTCCTCCTTCTCCATGTCCGCGCTCGAGCGCTGCCTCCAGTCCTCCAAATGCCGCGCCACCCATACGACCGTCGCCACCCATAAGTCCGCCTCCACCAAGAAATCCTCGCGTCCTGACCCGTCTCGTTCCAAATCGTCCCGTCCTGACCCCAACGAGCACACAAATCCCTTCGCCATCGTCCCTCGCAAACCGTCCGTCGACCCGCCCTCCGCCGCCGGATCCGTATGCGAAGAACCCGACGCACTCGTCGCCTACACCCACAATGACCCTCCCACCACCACCGTACGAAGGCTTCAACTGAGCGCGTGCAAAGAACCCGAGGACGAAGACCCCCCACACCTCCTACCGCAGCGACACACGCACTACTCCTCCCGTTGACCCTCCAACGAATCCTACTCCCACAGCAAAAGTCGATCATCGAGCACTTGGACGACAATGCCTATGGAACCATGGAGGATGCCTCCGACTCCCTCCTCAATATCGCCGAGAATGCCCTGGCCATTCGTGACGATGGGGATATTAACGTCCCCTCCGTGGTATCGCTGGGTGCCCTCGTTGTGCGGACCAATCCCAACGAGGGTGCGCTCGTCTCCTCTTCAGGCCGGTACCTCACCCATGCGGCCGATAACAATTCACCATTGTACCCTTCAACTTGACGCTCTTTGAATAGTAAGATCACACCTTTGTGAAATGTCCAGAACATTTGCGTTTTCTCTCCCTCTACACCTTCCTCAAGAAGAATACCAATAAGGAAGGAGCTGGGCCTCCCAATTGTAGCAACTCAACAATACACAAAGGTGCTTGGACCCACCATTCCCTATGCATTCGCAGATCCGAAACATATTGGCACACTTGTCCCAGTATGTGAAAAGAAGAATTTTTCCATGATGACACCCGAATGCTCCGAACACTTGTCATCGCTGGGGAAAACATCTTTCCTATTGGTAGGTATCGAAGCCCATGTTTGTCTGGAACAGACTGCGCTGGACCTTCTTATACAAGAGCATGATGTTCACATTATGCTGACAAGGTGAGCAGCCAGCAAAAGTACGACAGGGACATGGCGTTGCGTCGAATGGAATCGAGGGGTGCATGGTTGACTTCTGCGCAATCAGCAGCTTTTCTGCTTTTGGGGAGTGCTGATCATCCGAATTTTAAGGCTGTAAGTATGTTGGTCAAAGATCACATGAAGTTGAAGAATGAATTCAATGAGTAAGAGTTTCCTCCGTCGGTAACGAGCAGAGATCGCATCGAAACTTATTTGATAGAGCGGTCCAAAGTGCATCACGCAATTGTTACCATCATGAATTGATGATATGCACTCCTAACCCAAACTAGAAACCACAGGCGTGTCCAGAAATTGATTTGATTTAAGCAACAATTACTTTGTAATTTACGATAGAAAATAAGTCAGCCAACTCAATGAGAAAACTGCCTCTTGTCACTCTTCTCCCTTCGACCATATGGATTGCTTGCACTGAAGGAATGACCGCTAGCCATCTTGCCTGTCTTCCCTTTCCCATTTACAACCTGACCGTTATGCCTCCTCGCCTCAGGCCCCTTGACACTAGATAGCTACAGCAAACAACACAACAACTAAATCAACAATGACGATGGCCAATTGCCACGGAAACCAACATCAAAGACTTTGTTTAAGAGTGAACAAACGACGAACTGAGAAATCAAGTTTACCATGAATATCAATGCAGACAAGCAATGCAAACAACGATACATAATTCCCAATCGTCATCTGGTGAATTGTTGACTAAAGCGGGTACATCTCTAGAGAGAGTAACAGCTATTGTGTTAGTCTTGGGTGGACTACACAGTTGTTTATTGGTGATCTATCTTCAAGTGCTAGTTCATCGTTGCCCCCTGAATATCGGATGTTGGAGTTTTCGTCCTTGCTTTTGCATTAATGGAAAATATTTCTGCTAATCAACCCAATCAATCAACCGTGATTTTCTTGTCTCGTGACAGGGACAAGTCAGACAGAATGTCAAATTGAAAGTCAGCGCGAAGGAACAGGCAAGCAGAAAGTATCGGTGGGGATGATTAGCTTCATTGGTAGTTGAGATAGAGACCCATATATTTCATCGATTTTAGAGGACTGGGTGTTCATCCATCAATATGGTTTGCTGCCACATGAGAATCATCAATGCTCTCATCAGCATGAAAAAAAACAAGCTCACCAAGCCCAAGCAAGGCAGTTAGAGCGCTTCCATTCCCCTCCTTAATTTCCTCCATACGACGACAAAGAAGCATCGAGAAGAACCCGCAACTAAGCCACTTACTCAATTGAGATGCACTGCCATTTGCTGTGGTTTTATCCTCCAGCACGTCAATTGGTTTCGCATAATAGGAGCGCCGGCGTACACACCAAACTTCTTTCCCTTGTCGCCATCGGACAGACAGTTTTTGTGCTGCCAGGTCAAGAAGACACCCGTTCAAATCATGATTTGGGTCTGCCACTGCATCACATGCATTCTTTGTCTGGGCGATGCCATAGAGTTGGCAAAATTGGTCAGCAAAATTGGTTGGCAACTTTGGTCGACAACATTGGTCGGCAACATTGGTCAAGAAGGATACATGCAGTGGGGACCAACAGCCTTAAATATCATAAAAAATCCCGTAATTTTAGCGTGGTCATCATAAAAACTTTTTATGATATTGGCGAATCGGAATTTCGTGCGCGCTGTGACAAAAGCGTGGTTATTTTGTGATGTCGAAAAAGATGACGTCAATATCATAAAAATGTTTTATGATATTTCTGCTATCGTAATACGTAATATAGTACGGTATCGTATCTTACAATACAAGAAAAAGTAATTACCATACCGCGTGATACTGTAGTACGATACAATATGTATGTCTCACAAATACTATTATCGCATAATATTATTAATCCAACAAGCAAGGCCTGTCCATATTTGTTTTCTCTTCTTGATGTAATGTTAGAGTATCTACTGTTTTGGCAATCAGCAATGGTATGATTCCACAGTTCAATGCACATCATAGTTCCCATCTAACTAATATACTATACCACCAGCCTCATCTACAGAACACAAAGGTTTTTTTGGAGTTCTTCTAGATGCAGAGATAGTTGTCACTTCACTATGACATACTTCTACACAATGGTGACTACAAGAAAGATATTTTTGCCGTGTATATGTGGCCACAGGCAGCAGGCATAGAGGCTGAAACATAGATGAGATTTAAGGATTGGGCACAAAAACCACCAACATAACACAAAGATGAGTTCTACAAAGTCCTTTTAGACAGAGAATCTTGTCGCTATGACAGCGACAGGACCCCTGACATAACTAGAAATAGGGAACAACTTTTTGGCTGTTGAAGTTATGAATTCATATCCCAACTATTTTCAAAAGCGTGAAGTACTTTCTCTTAATGTAGAATACGGTATGATTCTACTGCAACAAAACGGAGCAAGTTATTTCAGTCTGCCCCTACATATATCATACTGTGAATATGTGTACCTAATGTACATTATAGGTGACAGGTATCAGTGGATAAGACACTGCAATATAGTTCCAGAAACTAGAGCTTGTTAGCACTATTTGCTGCTAGACAATAGATTTTTTGATTTCGAATGTATGTAGTAGTAGCCATTTGTAGACCCCCCTGTCTATTGACCCCACCTCACAGTCCGTAGACCCCCCTTAAAGTCAATAGACTCCACTGTACTTTACGAAAAAAAACATTTGTAGACCCCCCAGTTATATGACTGACATGGGGGAGGGGGGTTATAGATTGTCATGGGGGGCTTATTGATTTTCATGGGAGGAGGGTCTACAGACTCTTACAGAGGGTCTATAGACCCCCATGACCATCTACTGACTGTCATCGGGGGTCTATAGACTGTGGTTAAGGTTCTATAGACCAATAGACTCTTCTCTAAATACCTCTAGACTTGCCATATCATGAGATTAGTTAGAAAAGGTGTGAATCATGTACACAATAATGATATTACCTAATCTCATTCATGATGTGTATGACTTTTGCAGCAATGTAAATATCTATGTCATTTTTAAATCTAAATTAGGGGGGTGCAGACAAGAAAAAAGATATGAGTCATGAAGGTCTGTCCATCTCCTGTATGTATGAAAGTATCCACTATTTTATTTCTCCCTCCAACAGTATTTGGCGAACACACCATTGGTCTCTTCTAAACGCAACCCATGTTCCTCATCAAGGAGAGCATCACAGTTGTTAAAACATATCCATCAAGAAATGCTTTTCATCCTTTTAGATTAAAACTATGCATTCATTGTAGTATTACCCATGCATAGTTTTCGTGGTTTGGTGGTGTGTGGTTTTTTTGCTGCGTAACTGTGGCAACAAGTACATACAACATGATGAAACCACTATTTTTTCGCGATCATGATGTTATGAAAGCAGAATTTCCATCAATGGATTAACACTGATCTTCTTCACATTGGACACTTCTTGTGCACTTGAACATGGGGCTCAGTTGTGCGAATATGCTGTGATGCAAACAGCAAAAGCGAACGTAAGTTCAAGCAAACTTCGATGTCTTTTGTGTTGTTGTTTTTGCGGTCGTTTTGTCCCTTTGTGTGATACTGCCCTTGAAAAATTGATCGTGGGTCACGCGATCAACATTTCCCTTCAACTGCAACTGAATATAGGCTAATGAATCGACCGCGGTCGTTTTTTACCTGTCATGCAGTCGTTTTTTCCCATTCATGCGGTTGTTTTTTCCCATTCACACGGTCGTTTTTTCCCATTCACACGGTCGTTTTTTCCTTTTGTAAACAGGTGACTTGATGTGACACAAACAATCCATTGACTGGCCAAATCTTCTTGTGTGTTGGACATTAACTGGCACTGCTGCTTACTTGTTGACAGACTTAATTATGGATAACACAACAAATGTGTCAGAGGGACAGGACGCACAGGAAGGGCAGGAAGGGCCAGAAGTAGACAACAAGGTATGCATTTCTTGTTTTTCATTAAATGATGTTTGGAGGTACTCTGACACATTTCAACATATGGATGCAAAAGAAGAATAAAAAGAAGAAGATGCGGGCATCTTCCATCTCCAGGCATAGTAGAGGTGCCACTAGCAAGAGTATTCGCCCTGGTGCACAGAAATCTACTTTTCCTCCTGCCTCATTCACATCCAATAATGTGCAAACAGTTCAGCATACGCCTAAGGTTGAAGCTCAGCAACAGCATCGTCAAGATGTACATTTGTTACAGATGAAGCTGAGATACAAGCAAAAGAAAAATGCTGGTACCTCCCAAACAGTTCAACAGCTGACTGATGGAATACAGAACCTCAAAGAAGAACGAGACAATATAATTCTAATGCACAAAAAGGAACAACAACAACTTGTCGCAATTTAACAATCAATTGAAAAGGACAACAAAGTTCTGAAGGATAGGATTCAAAGGTGGCAGAACTTTAGTAGTAAGAAGGATGCGGAAATCTACAAGATAAAACTTTCTGCAGCAAGAAGAATTGCAGCTCTTGAGAAGAAAAGCCTTATGCAGCTTTCTCAATCACAAGCTCTCCAATACAAGAACGAAAGATCACACATGAAGTCAGTTGTTGCATTGCAGAATGAAGTAAACCGAGTGAACAGAGATGCCGAGAAAAAGTTATCACGGATGGAAGAAGAATGCAAAGGAAAAGTTGAAGCAGCACAGTAAGTCTATTATTGTTTTTTTTCTACAATAATCAAAGCTGACATATGCTATTATCTATGAATGTGACCAAAGAGCCGACAAGCTTGCAGCTGTGGCAGAGAAAAATCAGGCAATTGTAGAAAAGGATAACGCCATGACACGGTTACCCATTTCGATAAAGGCTGCAGAGCATGAAGCAAGGCGTGCTGAACGTCAACGAATGTCTCTTGTGTGTGACTCATATAAAATTAAGAACTCAAAGCTCACAAAAAAAGTCTCTGAACTATTGCATCGTACTCATAAAGCAGAAATCAAATCAAGAGAAGCCATTCAACAGGCAAACAAGTCTGTCAAGCGATCCGGTGACATACTGGCTTTGACAGAGAGCAGTAGAGAAGAGATAAAACAGATGCATGCGGAGCTGTCAGCATACCGTATGGAAGTTTTGGAACTTGAGGAACAACTGGACGACAGTACTTTGCATCTCTCCATTGCCAAAGCAGCTGTTCCTATTGAAGTCATTGCAAAATCAAGAGATGGACGGGGAGGTACATCGTCTTGGCCCCTCTATGTTTGGGAGCTAATCATTGAGCAACTGGTGAATGGTACTCCTCCTACAGCAATTAATTCCAACATTGTCACCATGATCAAGACCTTCTTGCCCAGTACTACAATTTTGGAGCTACCAAGCATTTGGACTATACGTCGTGCTAGAACTGTGTTGCTTGTGGTAGTCCAAACTCTAGCAACATATCGTATTGCAAAAGCAGATAAATGGGAGCAGCTCTTCACAGATGGCACTTCAAGGAGACAAGTTGCATTTCAGGATTTGATCATTAGCATCGAGGAAGATGAATTGTTTAAGTAAGTATTCAAAATTGATTTTTTTATTAATTCAATGTTTCTCAAGATTCTAATAAAATGATGAATTCACCATTGACCGCAGGCCATTACTAATTTCAAGTTGCATTTTCCCTGAGGATGAACAATGAGACTGTATGCAAATCTATCTTAGATACTCTGAAGGAAAAATCTTTTCTCTTAGATCAATGGAAGTCTGTCCATGAAACAATGTTCGGATCAAACCATGACATTCCGTCGGCAGCAGAAATGCACATTTCAAAATTGGAAGGAGGTGTCATCAACACAGATACTTGTAATGCTGCTCGACTGACAAGCAAACTATTGGCTGACACCATAGAACAAGCAGTAAATGAAAAATTTGTATCAGGTGGAAGAGATGTTGAGATAAAACCAGTTACGGTACTGAGACAAGATTGCCATCATCATATGCGTAATGTATGGATTGGGGCTGTTACAAAATGTCTGTCTTCCTATTTGAATGAAGTTTTGGCATGTGACTTAGATGCAATTGACTTTCGGTATCGAGTGTCAACAATGTTTGATGCAGTACTCAGGGCAGTTGACAAAGACTTCAGTCTACCGGCAAACTATCCAAAAGGACACGGTGCAATGTTTCTCCATTGGTTGAAATTGAATCATCCTGGTGCTTTGCTTGTACCAGTGGAAAGAAGTTCTGGCTCTAGACAAGATTTGGCAGCAGAAGGCGCGGCAGCAGTGTATTGGAATAGGATGTAAGTTACCACTTTCTCAAACATGTATCACTTCTTCCTTTTGCGACTCACAATGTAATACTACAGGTACTATGTTGAATTTTTAGATGAGTGCTTGAGAGCACATAAAGATAATATATTGCAGGTAAATCTTTTTATTGTCTTGACTTCTCTTGAGATGGTTGCATTGTGCCGGGTCATGGCCATCCTTCACTTCAAGATTTGTATGCCAATGCGATGGCTTGCTGGGAATACACATTCTTTGGGACTTTGTGGGTATGATTGGTCGTCACGTTCCATGGGAAAGGCAATCGATGCATTGCATGATGCATTAGCTAAGATTATGATCGATGGCAAACTGTATTTGGATGAATCTTTTATGAACAGCATATTTTCAACAATCCACACAAGTAACAAAGGAGAAGCGGGGCCACTTGATGCACTGGAAGAAGCCATGCAATATCAGTATGAGGAGAAGCAGACACCAACAATAGATGGTTCCAAAGCATTGCCAATGGATCAGTTGAATGCCGAGTTGTTTTATCCTCAACGGAAAGAAAATGTTGAAACTACTGAAATAGTACAGTTGATGGCATGTGAAGTTGCTGAATGCATTCTAAAGGAACTTCGTGATCCAAGCAAGGCAACTTCAGACTATCTTTCTAGTGTTGATGGTAAATTCAGTTGGGGCCAAACAACAGATGATGAACATGCGGCTTGTATTGGAAAAATGGCAACAAATGACTCTGCAGAAAGTCCATTTGCTTCCCTCACACGCCAACTGCAATCGTTTGGACGAGTCCTTGGTATTCATGCCTCAGCAGTAGGACAGGAAAAATTAATGGCGACTTTAAGCGAGACTTTGAAAATAGTTCAAATGATGGAACATATCACAAAATTCCTTTTGAAATGAGGCAATCATTGTTGCGCTTTGCACTGAATGTCGCTCCAGCAGTTCGAAAGGCAGAAAAAACAGCATTGGACAAGCAGCAGCAGGCAAAAAAGACAAAGCAGGATATTCTTCGCAATAAAAAGATGATTGCCGTCCAGACTGAATACGCCAATGCACTGACATATAGAGAGATGTTCCATTCAGCTGCTTGTTGGCGCACCAAAGCAGATGCAAAAACTAAATATGAACTCTTGAATAGTAGAGCAGCAAAAATGGATGCTGTGAAGGAGCAAATTCGTATTCGGGTTGCGGGTTTTGGATGGAAAGACCTCCATCATCCATGGTCGAAGAATGGAAAAGAGTTCTCTCCTGATGAACTATTTGAGCATTTGATAAAAAGATAATTCCAGAACAGCTTAAACGGGCATTCGGATCAACCCACTATGCAGCTCCCTTCCAGGAGGGACACACTACAGCTTGGTACAAAGACAGCAGACGTTGAGAATCTGGAGGGTCGCTATGAAGCAGAGAAAGTGAGTGCAATTGAAGCTGCTAAGAAATTGAGAGAACAGTTAGAGAAAGAGGGAACGGTAGATAGATATGAAAAATTACAACCATCTAGACCAGAAGTTGATGAACAATTAATTGGTCTCGAAATTGAGCAGCTTTGGATATATGAAGAGGAAGATGGGGAAAAAGTTCCACAATGGTGTCAAGGTGTGATTGTAGCAATTAAAAACAGGAGCAAGGTGCACATTCAATGGAATAAAGATTGTTTACGTGATGGGGACTTGCCCATTACAGAGGAAGCATTAATGAGATCAAAATACAATAAGCATGTTGAAGGAGGATGGAGAATGAGTTTAGGCTGATAATGATATGATAATATTTGTTAGTGCGTACATAGTACATGCATAAAAGTGTGTAGGTATGTACAACTTAGCTTTAGTATGATAAAAGTATGTATTCGTGTTATGTACTTATGTACATACAGTATACATACCTAAGTCACTAGTTGTCAACAAATGCATGTTAGTAGTGCTACAAGGGGTCGTTTTTTGTTGGGGAAAAATTAGGAACACTCTAATGTGACCTAGTTCTCCATGTTAGAAAAGTTATTTCATGAAAAATGCAAAAATAAAAAATGTCCATTTTTAGTGTGCACCCCCCTATCTACATTGATGATGTTAAAGCTATCACTATCACAAGTACCTTTTATTGTCTAATTTTCCCGCCATTTAATTTTTAGCTGGGGGGTCTATAGACTGTGAGGTGGGGTTTATAGATTGGGCGGGTCTACAAACCGCTAATAAAACCCTTAGCTTGGAACTTGGAGGGAATTGTAATTGTCAGATGATCAAGACCAGATAGCTTTATCTGACACCCCAACCATACAATCATGATTATGGTGCGTATTGTAGAGAATTGAAAGTGGTGAATGTCGATGTTGGCTTTTTCAGATGCTTGTTTGCACTGCCTTCACATGAAGAGCATCTATATAGTAACTAAGAAGTCACACATGAACCTGTCATGTAATTGACAACTATTATTTTTTTCATAGTGGTTATGTAACATTTACTTGTGTTTGAAATCAACACAAGCTAATGTCATCTCAATAGAAAAAAAGAGGAATATGATATATGATATGCAGCACAAGAGCAATAATTTCAGAATAAGGTACATTGGAAGATGGTGGCAAGGTGGGCTACGGGAGGGGAAGTTGCTGCAGAATTATTTGAGGATACATTTGGTGGTGTTGAGCATTTTTTGCTTGTGTGTTCCATGTGCATGGGACTGGTAGGGGGGCTGTCTCAGAAATAATACAGAAATAGCATTAAGGTTACTTTTTGGACATGTATTTTTTGGAGCGACATACTAGTAGTTTTGTTAGACCTTGTCCGAGTAACGATTTGAGGAGAGGAAATCAACAAAAAAGAAAGTTATGCTATCTTTAAACAATTTCTATTACGAGTGAAGTGAGACCTTCTTTGTGATAACGATATAATACGATAAATATATGTGTTCACGCAAACGATATTAAGGTAAATCCATCATAAAACTTTTTATGATATTGTCCGGCGTATATCAACAGCCTTAAATATCATAAAAAATCCCGTAATTTTAGCGTGGTCATCATAAAAACTTTATATGATATTGGCGAATCGGAATTTCGTGCACGCTGTTCCTTGGAAGACGTGGATCTTCTTAATGCTGCGGGCGCATGACAGACCGCACTGCGCATCGCCTGCGATGAGCCAGCTTCTGGCCATCACTAGCTGACCAGACAGCACACACTTTTTTCGTGTTGCGATCTCATCGCAATTTGCCTCCTCTGCTTCTGCTCCGGTTTTTTGGATCTCTCTCCCACCATGACCTCCACCGGTGGGTAAAATTTTTGGTTGATTGTCGAGGGTTGACTGCTCGTGCTGATGGTGTTGCGCTGGGGCCGGTTTCCTCCCTCGATCCGTTGGATCGTGGATGGGAGCGGAGTGCCCCCCGCCACGCCTCCTCACCGCTGTCTTCCCTCCTCGTCATGGGGAGGTTCGTTGTTGCATCGTGCCGCCTGTTCGCCACATTGTTGTTGTTGTTGCCCCTTTTATCTCCCTTGGGGACTCACGTCCTGGCTGTCGCGCCCAGTGTTGCTTGCGCCGGAGGGGAGGTGGCGGCCAACTCGCTGGCACGGTTGTCGCCATCGCCGCCTTTTCACCCCCTTTTTTTCTCTCCTAGTCCGGATTCGCCTTGCCGTCGCGTTGGTTTATCCCAGACCGGTCCTTCCCACCGCTGTGGCATGGCCTACCCACGCACTCTCCGGCAAGCTTGTCAGCTCCGCCTGGGCAAGGCGGAAAAATTCACCCCCACTCGGCACAGTCGCCGCCGGGATCGCTCACACAATAATGATATTACCTAATCTCATTCATGACGAGTGTGACTTTTGCAGTAATGTAAATATCTATGTCATTTTTAAATCTAAATTGATGATGTTAAAGCTATCTTTATCACAAGTATCTTGTATTGTCTAATTTTCCCGCCATTTAATTTTTAGCTGGGGGGTCTATAGACTGTGAGGTGGGGTTTATAGATTGGAGGTCTACAAACCGCTAATAAAACCCTTAGCTTGGAACTTGGAGGGAATTGTAATTGTCAGATGATCAAGACCAGATAGCTTTATCTGACACCCCAACCATACAATCATGATTATGGTGCGTATTGTAGAGAATTGAAAGTGGTGAATGTCGATGTTGGCTTTTTCAGATGCTTGTTTGCACTGCCTTCACATGAAGAGCATCTATATAGTAACTAAGAAGTCACACATGAACCTGTCATGTAATTGACAACTATTATTTTTTTCATAGTGGTTATGTAACATTTACTTGTGTTTGAAATCAACACAAGCTAATGTCATCTCAATAGAAAAAAGAGGAATATGATATATGATATGCAGCACAAGAGCAATAATTTCAGAATAAGGTACATTGGAAGATGGTGGCAAGGTGGGCTACGGGAGGGGAAGTTGCTGCAGAATTATTTGAGGATACATTTGGTGGTGTTGAGCATTTTTTGCTTGTGTGTTCCATGTGCATGGGATTGGTAGGGGGGCTGTCTCAGAAATAATACAGAAATAGCATTAAGGTTACTTTTTGGACATGTATTTTTTGGAGCGACATACTAGTAGTTTTGTTAGACCTTGTCCGAGTAACGATTTGTGGAGAGGAAATCAACAAAAAAGAAAGTTATGCTATCTTTAAACAATTTCTATTACGAGTGAAGTGAGACCTTCTTTGTGATAACGATATAATACGATAAATATATGTGTTCACGCAAACGATATTAAGGTAAATCCATCATAAAACTTTTTATGATATTGTCCGGCGTACATCAGCAGTGTTATGTTTGTCGTGGTTCCTCTGATTGACCCTGCTTTATCGTGAATGGTCTACTCTTCTGGAGCCTGAGGTGAAGCGCACTCATCTGCACAACTGCCCTACAACTGCCGCTCAATTATTAATTCTCGGAAAAAATGATTCAAGCCAAAGAAAGGGGGCATACCTGGGGACTGTGTCTCATGTGACTGTAACGTGACAAAAAAGAAAAAAGCATAACATTAGAGTATTGCCCCAAGGTGACCCTTGGTCTGTTGGTAGCCAAGAATATTGGAATTGTGATTAAATTACACAAACAACTGGCTAGGTATTTGCATATTAGAAAAATCGTGGGTACCTATCAGTTGGAAATAAAAGTACTTTGCCTCTAATCGACATAGAATTTAATACGTAACATTACATCGCATAAAAAATGGTACTCTACAAAGCATGAATTGCATCATTTATTTGCCACTTATTGTTTTAGAGATACTATGTCCATGATCCATTTGTGGCATCATTTTGAGAGTTATGGATACTGGAGGGATCTGATCCTGATTTAGAAGAGCAACTTGAGTCAAAGAGGAAAGACAATCAACGAAAGAAGAAAACATACGTTGCAGTTGGGCGCAGGGTTATGCAATGCAAGAAGAACATCCTAGGTAATACAAACTCAGAGCTCCGCCGTGCGACTCCAAATTCAACACATGACAACATTCATATCAGGATGAGTTTAGACATACATTTAACGAAGAGAGGCAGGTCCATGTTCCTTGTTGTAGGCCGGAAGACAACATAATTGTTAAACTATATGGTTAAATGACTGAAATTCAGTGCTTGTTCAACATAGTTTTTGATTGATTGTTGAGTAGAGCAACCGCATTTCAAAGGAGACGACATTTATTGAATATTGCATTGGATGACGATGCTGTGATAAATGGGATTAATTCGGGGAGGAGGAGCCGGATAATGTGCACTAATAATGGGAGACATCGTTGGCATAATGGACGGTGATCGAGAAGGGAAATTCGTCTCGGCAGTCGGGCATGAACTGTGAACTCAGTGATAATGCGTAAGATAAAGTTGGTGAAGAATGAGCTGCGTTCGTAGGGGATCTCGATGTGTTGCTTGTTTGAAATTAACTAGATGTCGAAGGTGAATTTGAAGGACGGCAATTACGAGGACAGACGGAGATCAATAATGGTAGTTTTTGATTGATTGTTGAGTAGAGCAACCGCATTTCAAAGGAGACAACATTTATTGAATATTGCATTGGATGACGATGCTGTGATAAGTGGGATTAATTCGGGGAGGAGGAGCCGGATAATGTGCGCTAATAATGGGAGACATCGTTGGCATAATGGACGGTGATCGAGAAGGGAAGTTTGTCTCCGCATCGGGCGTCAACTGTGAACTCACTGATAAAGCGTAAGATAAAGTTGGCAAAGCATGAGCTGCGTTCGTAGGGGATCTCAATGTGTTGCTTGTTTGAGATTAACTCGGAGATGTCGAAGGTGAATTTGACGGACGGCAATTACGAGGACAGACGGAGATCAATAATGGTAGTTTTTGATTGCTTGTTGAGTAGAGCAACCGCATTTCAAAGGAGATAACATTTATTGAATATTGCATTGGATGACGATGTTGTGATAAGTGGGATTAATTCGGGGAGGAGGAGCCGGATAATGTGCGCTAATAATGGGAGACATCGTTGGCATAATGAACGGTGATTGAGAAGGGAAGTTTGTCTCGGTAGTCGGGCGTGAACTGTGAACTCACTGACAGAGGGTAAGATAAAGTTGGCAAAGCATGAGCTGCGTTCGTAGGGGATCTTGATGTGTTACTTGTTTGAAATTAACTTGGAGATGTCGAAGGTGAATTTGAATGAGAAACAGAGGAGGGTGCGGTCGTGGGAGCAGCAGTTGGATTTGTGTGGGCAAATTGGAAGGGCTGCCCGTGGGGGAGTGTGAGGGATTTCTGACGGAGAGCTTGTGGACAATAAACAACAGCAACAGTGAGAATTAGCAACATGAAGTGGAATGTGCATAGCAGGTTAAGGAGGAGAAAGAACGGGGTTAATATTATCTTCGAAAGAAACGACTCAAATTATGAGGACAGATGGACAACAATGAGAGGGACACATCTCATGGGAGGAGGGGACAGCAATAGCAGCAGAACAGCGGCAACAACAAGAACTGTCGCAGCAGTACATCAATATCCAAACCTGCCATCATTTTCAGATAATTCGTCGTCCTCTTACATCGACTGTCAATCAACCACCAGAGAGATACTATCTGCCATGTGCCATGGAAGTGCCTCCTCATCAATCACCCGAATTCACTGTCACGCTGTCGGCGATTATGCGTCTGCGCCGCGATTTTGATATTTTTTCCAACGAGATTTCACGCTCGTGCGCTGCAAGACAGTCCGTTCAACTTCAAAGATAGCATTGAACTACATATTACCGCTCGTCAATATCATAGAACGATTCTATGATGTAAATACCTATATATGTATAACTGTTATTATCTAAAAAGTAACAGAATCGCGATCGGAATTCTAGGTCATATACTTTACTTGTTAAAAATAATCTAAAGATATTACCTATGTGCTGAACCATCACGCATGAAAGTTGGACATGATATACATAGGATGTAGAAGGTCTAACATGCACCTAACTGTAGTTGCCCACAAAAATATTTCGCTTAGACTTAAAAAACACTATCAAAACAACTAGCACTAGAACTCTTCGACTAGAATAACTATGTTGGGTACCAAATTGGCACAAGCCCGTGCGAACTGGGCGCGATTTTTAGCCCGTGCGGAACTGGGACCTCGACAGCCCCGTTTGGGCACTGGGTCAAAAAACACCAATCGAGTGACGATTTGGGGCGCATAATCAGTTGAAGTAGGGTGATAGGGGTACGGAACACCGAAAATTCTGACATGATGTTCTGACCTAAGTAGATAGGCCATCTGCTCGCTTCCGCTTCCCGCCATCATGTGGCCATCAAGTGGATCTTTCGCATCGGAGCTGCGGGAATCTGCCAGCTAAATGCTAAAAAAACAAGATAATGCTGTGAGGTGGCAGTTGATCGACGCCAGTGATAGAGTTTACGTCATTTAAAATCTTATTCTCGGGTCCCGGTGTGAACAGATTCCATGCCTCCTTTCTATATCAATCCCGCATAAAAGTTGTTTTACAGGCTCGTCCATTTTCATGAAAGCGGACTAGAGCTTATGAAATGGCGTGTATGCCGCTTCCCTTCCGTTTTACACGCTCTCGTCCCTTTTGTGAAAAGCGGACGAGAGCTTGTAAAAGGGCGAGTTGGCGGGATTGCGTTAAATTTATCACGAATTCCTGAGTGATAAGGCATGTTGCATCAAAAATGGCATGTTTGCCGCCAACATGCCGTTTTACGCTCTCGTCTCTTTTCACTGAAAATGGGCGAGGCGTGTAAAACGGCATGTTGGCGGCAAACATGCCATTTTTGATGCAACAGCTCATTCTGAAGAGAGCGTAAAATGTCGTGAATGGCGCGTGATTTAAATTATTTTTTAGTAGCGGTCACGATCTGGGATCTAGTATGGTACTCACACTTGACTCGCATGACAAAAAGCTTATTTTGGCCAAAGAGCCAATTAAGCGTAATTTCCTGATCTCCATCCACCGCATCGCTATCACGTGCATCTTGCACATCATCCAACGCACTGGATTAGTGAATTAATTGGTTAGTGAATTAATTGTTTTCTAGTGACTGTTTTCTAATAATAAAGAATACTATTGTGGTGTCATAAGGAAAAAATCATGTTACTACATTAGTGCCAATTTGGGATGTCCCAAATTGGCACTGGACTGACAGTGCTAAAACACTGTCGAATTTCAAACTACATACTTAAGTACCCTCTTCAGTGCCGACATGGGGCGCCCCAAAATGGCACTAGTGTCGAATTGGGGTGCCCCGTCTTGGCACTGGTGCCAAGACGGGGCCAGTACCAATTCGGGGTTTCATCAAAAAAGTCCAGTTCCGGCACGGGACGTCCAGTTCGACGCGGGCGCCCAGTTCGACGCGGGCGAAAAATTGAAAAAGCGCCCGTGCCGGCACGGTGCCCAAACGGGGCTGTCGAGGTCCCAGTTCCGGCACGGGGCGAAAAATCGCGCCCAGTTCGGCCGCGGGCTTGTGCCAATTTGGTACCCAACAACTACAGCCATGTAAAATTGCAAATGAAACACTTCCACTACACACATGACATCTACCTCTCAATTAAAACACTCCTAAGCGTTGGAAAAATCCCCTGGGAGCCCACCTCTCACCAGGAGTAAAAACCATGAAAAATAAAAATATGCACCCACATAATGGAAAAAGCCCCTGTGAGCCCACCTCTCACAGGGATGAAAAAACCATCCCGACACACCAACCTACCCAAACTCTACTCTGTAGGAACATCACGGAATGCCTCCGCAAATAGATCATTTTCAACCACTGGATCCCGCCGCTCTCTCTGCTTCCTTGGCCCTACCCGCCTCACAGTACTCTTCTCAATTCTCCAGCCACCCCTCTTGGATTGATCCGACTTGTTGCGCTTTCCCGCAGGAGGTAGACTTGCAATATCCGCAGGAGTTCCATGACGTTTGATCTCACTCCGAGCAACCTTCCTTGACCAAGTTCCAATGGTATACTTACTGATCCTTCCCTCATCGGCCTTCAGCCAAACATACGAAACAACCTTCTTCAAATAGTCTGTTGCAATGATATAGCTGCTCTGTACAAATTGTTCATCAACATCATCTGGTAGAGGCTTCACACCTGGTGCTTCCATCATCTTGTGAAAAATAGGCTTCCATTTTGTATCTAACTTGGTTGCAAGCTTTTTTGTTGACAGCTCGGAGCCTGTCATCAAATGGAATGGTTTTACCTTCATTGGCTTACCATCATACATAACCATCTTCCCCATTAACCACATCCGCCAGCCGTGAAGACGAGTACATTCAATTGGAAAAGCAAAATCTTTTGGCACGCACCAGAATTTCCCATCATAGGTGAACAGATTCCTCCCGTGAAGACCTGACATATCAATACCTTCGCCAGCAGCACATGGTGCAGCTGCTGCAGGTCGAGTGTTCGAACTGTCCAGGTCATCCATCCTTCGCAAGAGTAAGGCTTCCATGTTCTTGAGCCGCTCATCCAGGATTGATGAATTTATACCCCCATCTGCATGAACCTTCTTGTCAATGGCATCACTCACCGAGTCAGACAAATGCTGGCGGAAATCAGAGATGTTGTCCTTGATCCTGAGAGTGATCTCTTTCACTTCTTCAATCCTAAAAAGATGCTCAATATGTGGTGGGATTCCTGTGACTCGGGGAACATGCTCATTCAAATCAAATGTCAAACAATGTTCCTTGAGTTCTCCCAAAAGAGGACTGCTCATGAGGGGGATCTTGGAAAAAGGGTGAGCAGGATGAGCTTCTATAACCTCATCATCCAGCGTGAGTGGTGTACAATCGACGCCAGCAACATGGAGAGAACACCAAAGGGATCATGTTCAGTGTGCTCATGATCTAAAAGCACTTTACCAAAAGTCAGCTTAATAGCTTCATGAACTCAAGGGTCGGAAGGATCCTTCCAGTGAGGGCATGGCGTTGCAAAGTCAGCTCTTGTTGGGTCCTTCAAAGACAAAAGCTGGCCAAGATAATAATCTCCGCCAGCAGCAAAACGAAAATAAACATCAAGAATCTTGCCCATGGACCATTCTCCATGACATGCGATTGATGTGAATAGCGGGGGGCAAGTTGTGGCAGAGGCAGCATGAGTGCCACTGCCCTTTCCCACACCATGAATATTGAAATGTGAGAGTCAGAGGAAACTTTTAATTTTGTTTGCATACCTATCTCCCATGGCAGCAACTTGGCATGCAAAGTTCTGTGATGCAGAACTGTACCTTTTGCCACGGCTATTGAAGACACGCTCTGTACCTTTGAGCATCTCAGAATTGAGCTGTAAACACACAGACAAAAGGGTCATGAGGATTTGAGTAAACATTTTTTTCGCAGACAAACTCACCAGTTTTATCTACCTTTGTCTCATCATATTTGAAAGTGATGGAGTCAGATATACCCCTCTTGATGGAATGGAGGGCTACACTGTCAATATTGATTGACCGTGCCATAAGATGCCACATCAAGAGGGCAAAAGCCCAAACAAAGACATTACCTTCCTCCACTGCCCATTTCATCAGCATGGTAAACAGTGTGCTTGAGATGGCATCAGCCTCTCGTTCATCAACATTACCTTTTTTCTTTTGGTCGGCAAATTCTCGCTTATAGGCAGCAAGGAATGTGTCAAGCTTGGAGTAGAAATTGGTTGAGAGGCGTTGATTGGCGATTGAATTGCCCCATTTCATTGCGTCGTAAAATTTGCTCATGTGGGAGATACCATAATACTTGCCTCCAGGTTTAGAGTTCTTGAGCTCAGCCAAAAAAGCAAGGATATACTGCGGGTCAAGACCCGCGTACTTCAAATCATACTCATCAGCATCAAAATAGTACATGGACGGGTCAACACGCAATTCCATTGTCACGACAACAGTTGAAGCATCACAAACATCAGGATATTTTTCACTCATCCAATTTATCATACCACGAATTCGATTGCAATGATCTCTACGGCATTTGTCTGACATACCCTGATGCTGCGTGGAAAAAATAGCAGCTTGGTGGTCAGCAGAGAGTCCTTCCCCCATGTTCGTGGCGGTTGTATCATCAGTGAGACGATCTTCGGGCGTATGCGGCCTCCCGCACGGCGCCGCCCTGCAGGGGCACGAGGATACGTCTGGGATGACATGGCAATGATGGTTTGTGGGTGCGGTGCGTGTTGGGGGGAAAGCAATGTAATGAAAGGTGAATGAAACGTCGAGATGATGGTGTTCGGGGGAGGAGGCAGAGATGTTGATGTGGGTGTGTTGATTTATCTTTTTATGAGAGTGTCGAGCAGCTCACCAGTTCTGGTGGGTGAGAAATCAGAACACTGGGCATAAGTAGGGCCAGAAATCGGATTGGGATTTGTCATAGAATAAATCTATGATATTGAAAAAATCTTCCAAGACTGCTAGATTTTTACGTGTCACAGATTTTTTCGGATTCGGATAAATCATAGACTCTTTCTATGATGACTAGACAAAAAATCTGACGTCATCTATGATATTGAAAATGGTATAGTGAGACTTTAAACTGCAAATCGGCCGTCAAACTACTAAAATGGCACTTAATAGATCCTGAAAACTAAAATAGATGATTTTTCTGTCTATCGAACTAAGAAAATGCAAATTTCTATCCAGCAAACTACGAAGACGCGTTTTTTTGAACCTCTAAACTAGGCGGAATTATTCTTTTATTTTATTAGGTATCCCGAAGCATTTCATTCTACTCTTAATTACTCCGATGCAACTTACTGATCCATTGAACGGAAATAAGTCGAATTCTACTTCTTTTCAACCATTCCCGCAGCTCCCATACAAGCAAGAAGTAATGGTTACGAATAGTACAGCTGGTTGTGATGGCACACACCGTACTACCTCGCACAGAGATATCACTTTTTGCGGGGTGGACCAAGCTCGTTGCTACATAGGATTTGTCCACAAAGGGTGACCTATGTGTCACCCTTTTGAGAACACATACGCTGTGGTACAGATTCTACATAAAGGGTGACAAAAAGTCACCCTTTTCAAAAGTATTGGGATATCTATGTGCCTAAGCTCCAACTTGACGCGTACAGTGGTAGGGTACGGTAGGTAACAGATCATCTGTCAAAGTAATTACAGTCGCAACATGGCTATATGTGCACTTGAGTACATGTGCACTGTGCACTACAGCCATATATGTGCACGATTTGAGAGCCAAAGAATTCTGGCGAGAAATCTCATTTTGGCGCCAAAACTTGATGGCCCACCAATCGTGTGAAAGAACACACGCACGACATCTTTTGTTCCGTACAATACAATACTTATTACATCATAATACTACAGTGTAAATCCCAACATTGCTTGACTAACAATAGACCATGCAGATCTTGCACTGTATTGCAGACTTTCATTTCATAGCAAATCGATTGCGCAAACACAACATTTGCATGATGCAAAACAATGTTGCATCGCACAAGCACATCATTTGCATCACATGAACAAATTTAAGACAGCTAAATACAAAAGGAGCACTCCTGCTGTGTCTTGCGTCCGTGTGACTGACAAAAATGACGTCACAGTTGGAGTAAAAAATATTTACAACCTTACATCGATCGAAAGATCTTTTTCCGAGCTTTCAAATGGTGTTCCTATTTTGTTCATGAGTTATTGTCAGTTGAATACAGCAGATCGGAACGATCCAATCCATTCATTCTTGTAGAAAATTCGTATGTTTCTACAGTAGTACAATAGAGTTACTTCGTTTGCTCCAAAATTCTTTTTTTTTAATTTACTCGAAATCATTTTTGTGGAATCCACTGTCTGGCCGGCTGGGTATCATGATACCTCTAGGATAAATAGTGCTTCTATTGTATATAGATGTCTTATTTGTGTAAGCAAACACATTTTCATAACACCAACACATTAGCATCACACAAACCAATTTACCATGGAACTTGGTGCCTGCGCTGCTCAACAACTCTGTGGCGTGCCTGGCATGCCAATTCGCATCAAGCTCCCAACAGACAAGACCGACCCAACACCCAGCGCTCTAGATGAGCCCAAACACATTTGTGAACACTGTCGTCATGTCATGCATGGGGGTGTTCGTGCACACAACTTGTCTGATGTCGGCAGGCGTTGGCACTGACTGTGATAACCTCTAGTCCATCTATCGCAAGAACAAAAACAGAGAGCTATCAAGGAAAAGGAAGGCTGCCCATCAAACATTAATCACAGCATTCGTCAATAAATAATGTAACATGCCTTTAGTGGAAATTTTAGAAGCATTTCAATGTTATTACTGTTTGATTTCTTCACTCTTGTGTAACTTCATGTACCCATACATTGCAGTTGGATGACCAAGTCACCTTTACTAGGTGCAAAGCATGTGGAGAAGGCTATATGGGCACTACAGCTATATGTGCATCAAAAAGCCCACACACACCATGCACATATAGCCGTGTTGCAACTGTAGGGATAACATTATATAATAATAGTATACACAACTCCTTAGCAATGTACTAAGAGGAATGGATACCATCTACATCTAATATAGCAACGATAATTAAATATCTATTATGCCGAATTTGAATCTAAACAGATTTACTAGTTTCACTAAAATAGATATTCAAAATTTATTAGATCTAGAGTGTACGATTTAGAAAAATCACATCGCTAGAAAAGAATTCATCATCTAACTTCAAAAATCTACTTCTAATGTAGAAAATCTAAGATATGCGATCATTACTAACCTATGATTTCAAGTCCTAGGCATGTATCAGTGAGGCTGTGGGAATGCTCTAAAATAGCTAAAGTTTTAATGATGTACAATTTTTTCTAAGTTTTAATGATGTACATTATTTTTTCTATATTCTGTAACTTTGCATTGTTATGGTAGCTTTACTGTAAATATAAATTGTCTACTTGAATAAAAAACTGCTCTTCAGTTTTGTCCCTCACTTTAGAAAACAGTTAGACATGTTTGTTTTATGGGAGGGAGGCAAGACAGATCAGAGTCCATGCCAGCGAGAGCCGGTTTGTGTGCCGTGTGTGACTCAATGACCGTTGGTCCTTTTTAATCCCGCAAATAGCTAATTTCTCGCAAATTGCTGATTTCTCGCAGATAGTGTATTTCTCGCAGATAGCACTATAAATAGTGCTATCTGCAAGGATAGCCTTATTTGTGAGAGTGTACTATTCCTATGTGGAAAATAGGCTTATCTGCGAGATTCTCTTATTTGCGAGCTCGCAAATAAGCCTATCCTCGCAAATAAGCATATCCAGTCTGACGTAAGTGATTAGTCACAGTGTGACTGAAAAACACGTTGCAGTCTGTTTTACCTAGAGAGATAGTGACCGGCACTTGACTGGCGGCACTCCTTTCACTGCCAACAACTCTCACTCTCTCTCTCGCTTACTCGTCTTGTCTTACATAACCTACCATATTGTACTGATTACAGATGTGCATTTGATACTACTACTATATAATATGATGTAAATGTAAAAACATGGTTGGTTGTTATTTCAAAACTTTTAGACTTAGTAGTACACTCTAAATATGGTTCACTTCTGATTTTCCCACAGCCTCAGTTTAGATCTATTCTTTTTCAAAATCGATCTAACCGGGAATAGTTCTTCTCACCAAAGTCTTGATTTCATCACTAAGGCTTAAATAAAGTAGCAACCTATCGAGGTCGGCAAATATATTGGGGATTGGTTTTCTTTTGGAGAATTAGTTTTCTTTTGGCATTTACCAATCTTTGTACTATTCCTACATCAAAATGAAATGGTATCCGGTTTTCTTTTTGGAGATTGGCTTTTCCGTCCACCATTAAAGGTAATTAAAAGCCGGTCTCGTGCCTGTTCATTGTTCATGTATGTCATTGCCAGTTTGTCGCCACGTCACACGAATGTACTGGCAACCTCATGAGAACTATCCTAGCCATGAACTGTTGGATGATGCAGTACCGAAAGACCTGTGAATGACTCCGGAAAATGAATCACGTACTTCATGATATAATTATATATATTATAATTGCCTGTTCCTCCTACAATACGGCGTACGCTCTAGGTGTGTCCTTTCGATACTGGTGTATCTAGATACCTCATGAGACACCATAGTGTATTGTTATACGGTGGGCATGAGTAATGAGGATTGTATATGGTATAGTAAAAAAGTAGGTACGAATGGTGGCGCACATACGCTACTGTAACTACTAGCTTAACGGAATAGCATCATGCTATATAACATTATGTCGCTATATAATATTTCCTATCTACAAACAGGAAGAAAAATATACAATGGAAGGGATGTCATACTCTCTGTTATGGAAATTACATCACCTAAAAAATAAATATAGTTCCCTTAACCCCAATCATTTTTGCTAGCCAAAAAAGGCCAACTTTTACATCACCATGTCGAAGGGTTATCAAATCCCCCCCCCCATCCTTGAATTACCTCACACAAAGTTTGACCGTTTAAAAGAGAATGCCCCCAACAAATGGGACAATGGAGCATACCGAAAACACATTTCGCAAATCGCATTTGCACATTTCGTATTTACATATAATTGTGTATGCAACGATTAATCTCACCGAAAACGTAAATCGCAAATCATATTTCTCATAGTTCGCATTTCGAGTCCCGGTCGCGAGTCCCATTTTCTTTTTTATTTATTTATAAGTACCCCTATGTACCGATATATCATAGAGATACAGTTCAAGTGGAGTGTAGGAGTGTCAACGATATGTACGGTAAAAAAATGTGTAAATGTGATTTGTGATTTGTGTCAATGGTCGACGAGGGCCTCTCGTCGACCAAGATTTGTGTAATTTACACATAATTTGTGTAAATTTACACAAAATTTTCCCGCCAGAACAAAAAAAAATGTGCAAATGTGTAAATGTGATTTACGAAATGTGTTTTCGGTATGCTCCAATTACTAAGACATTATGCTCTGCGCAATGTATTTCTAATCCCCCCTGTCGTGTATCCATATGCAGTCGTAATCATTCAGAGACTGTAATAGTTGCAGCCATTATTTTCAATTCATGGTGGGGGGGGGGAATAGAAAATAATTAATTTAAGCAATTCTCAGAAGGACCTAAGGTCTAAAAATGCCCTATAGGTCTATCTAAAGCAATGAAGCTATTTAGGTCCTTCTGAGAATGTTCATAGACGAAGTCCACTGTGAATGAATTCTTGGGTGGCTGATCCCATGGTGGCTATGCAATTTATCTTGGTTGATGGCAGATAGGAAAAAATAACATAGCATTCAAAGGTATTTGTACTAGGCTACACAAGGTCAATTTTTTGTGCAACCAGCTGTACGTACCATACTGTTAGTATGGGAAGGTATCATAGCATTCGCAGCATTCCATTTATGCACTTATGAGAATGAATAACATCTACATCTACATCTACATCTAAAGTAGAAAACTAAATAAATATTAGAATCTAAACAGATTTCGTTAATCTAAAATGGATTTCAAAAATCTGTCAGATCTACCGTAATTCTAGCGTAATTCTTCTGGACACCATTAGAAAAAATGTCATTTTCACGCACTTGACTCGTGCTTCAGAGCCACTTATCATTACGAAGTGATCAGTTTGTTCGTCTGCTGTTATTCTCATATTATAAGAACACCGTATTATACGGTCAAAACTCCAACCATTAGAAAAAATGTCATTTTCACACACTTGACTCGTGCTTCCAAGCCACTAATCATTACGAAGTGATTGCTTTGTTCATCTACTTCATGCTAATGTGTATTGCTCAGCGTGACTCCTTCTGGTTCACGAGTTATGTCATTTAACATGCACAACTCGCCACAAATGAACTGCGCTAACACTGCCATGAAAAAACTGGTTACTCTACAGTACAATTCAAGGCTATTTAGTAACTAGGAGTGGATAGCAATAATTTTTTACATGTAACAGGCACTAACTTTCAGTTAAGAGAATTATATACCTTTTAACATTTTGTGACCTTATAATATAAGAATTACGGTAGAGTAGATGATTTCGAAAAATGAGATGGCTAGTGAAGAAATAAAGATCTACCTTAGAAAATCTACTTCATACTTAAAAAAGCTATGCTCTTAGATTATTCCTGAACTATGTTTTAAGGTCGTAGACTACGGTTCGTTTAGATCTATTCTCAGAAAAGAATCAATCTAATCTCTAGACATCCTTCTCAAGGAAGTCTCCAACTTGCCCATAGGCTTAAATAATGTAAGGAACTATAGACGTTGGCAAATTAATTGGGGATTGGTTTTCTTTTGGAGAATTGGTTTTCTTTTGGGTTTTACACTTTTTTGTACTATTCCTCTGTTGAAATGATAAGGTATCCGGTTTTCTTTTGTGTGATTAGTTTTCTTTTTGGAGATTAGCTTTTCCGTTCAATGTCAAAGTTACATAAAAACCAGTCCTGTGCATGGATTGTCAATGTCTTGAAAAGGAATTGGTATATGAGAACAATGTGAGTGTACTATGGTGCAAATCTACCGTAAAAACCGGTTTATAACACCCACCGGATCATAACACCCACCACTCGAAATGACCCATTTATGACCAATTTTGACGGACATTTACTTTTTAAGCCACTTCCCATACTGTGTTTGCATTTATCATTGCCCCTTTAGATTCTCCTCATCACTGGCAACATCCCAAGTACAGCTCCCAGTGGATCCAAATATTCACAGAGTTATGCCATTATGACTAAAAACTCGCAACGCATCTTTCACACACATCACACAAATAAATTATCGTACCATTGTGGTACGCTACGTAAGAGGTAAAAAAATAGAAAAAGAGAGATACTTTTACTTTTCATCACGAGGCTGACACTAGCTTGAGTTGGATTATAACACCCACAAATTGTATCTTTTCATAATGACCGGACATTTGGTGGGAGTTATAATCACGGTTTTACAGTATGGTACTGTAGGTACCATACTGTAAGTACAGTTTTATGAACACACAAATGAGTTCTTTCGCATAATATTTTGTGTGTACATATCATATGTGTAGAGCTGTATCATAGATATGAGTTTTAAAGTGGTGAAATTAATTACTCCCGTTTCTGTTCCAGTTTCCTTTCTCAACACCATTGTATGTGCGTGAGGGATACGATAACCCCATACAATAAGTTATGTGGTAAGTAGGTTTCTATTTTTTACACGGCTTCACCCCGCAAGACATATGCCCTCGTGAGTTCATCAAGTAATACGTACTAGGCTTCTCATTTTCTAGATACGTACTTGTACATGGAGATATTGTTAATAAGCCTTTCTAGTTATTAAGGTATTGTACTTTTGGGTATAGCAGCTACTCCGTTCTTGATAATACTTATCATCAAACTAATAATTGTAGTTCCCTTAACCCTGGTTTGATATCAAAATCTTTTCAAAATCTATGTTGCATAGGAAACTGAGCCACTTTTCTCTTTAGGCCTATTCTTATGGTGGCACGTACACATACCCGGACTTGCATTTTTATGAGATGTTCATGTTCGTATCCGCAAATCACCGTCCTTACGAGTACGTATCGTCACACGAACTTGAAAGTCAAGTTCGTGACATCAGGTGATGAGTGCAAAATCTACCCGAAAAAGAACTTCAATGTCGGGTAAAATCCGAGCTCACCTGAGAATGAAGTTCATTTTTGTGTACGTGTACGAGCAGTCGTAAGGACGGTGAAAAAGGTTTCGCGATCACGAAACACAAGATATAAAATATTTTGTTAAGCCCCTTTGCATTTTTACGGAAAACAACGTCACTATAAGTATCTAATTCCTACTTATCAGATATTAAAAAAACGACCAGCTGTAGAGGTTATCCTCATCGTATCTTTGACTCGACTTCAACAGAAGTTCATTTGTACGTGTATGTTTTGCCATAAGGACGGTGAAAACAAAAACCAACACAAACATGAGATTATGCAAGAACTGGACGAAGTTCGTGTATGGGTACGTGCCACTGTAAGGACAGGCCTTACCCCCCTCCTCCTCCTTCTTTTTCTCCTTCTTCGGGGAGACAGTTTTTCACTTTTCGCTATAACAGGGACTTCAACAGTAGACAAACAAAATAACTGTAAATTGCCATACATGGGTAGTCATCATGTTCTCATGTTTGTTTACCTTTAAAAATATATCATTTTTCAAAATTGGGCGCGAACGCTCGCGCCCACTAACAGCTAAGCTTAGACAAGCCACCTTATCTTTAAACCTATTACTTCCAATTTTTCTACAAATTGCATTCTGTCTAGCTCGCAACAAAAAATCTCTCAGCTGCTGCTAGTACTATTTAAGTTATTTTGCTTGGTGTGATGAGAGATGACGAGAGGAAAGAATTGAGAGTTTTTCAAAATCTTGGTTGTATTGGAAACTGAGCCCCTTTTCTCCTCCTTCTCCTCCTTCTCCTCCTCCTTCTATTCTTCAGTGAGACGGTCACTGCAAATGAAGAACACCTGTAACATGCCTGTACACTCCCAAAATGTCAGAGTGTACAAGCAAGTTACCAGAGGATTCAAGAGCGTACACTTTTTGGGTCTAGTTGTGTTGGCAATTCTAGGGTTGATTTTTGATTTTTTGGTGACAACTTCTTGGTACAATTTTTTTACAAATCATGTGGTTCTGTAAATGTTTTGCCAATTTGTAAACACGCTACATGTAGGAAGTAAATACAAATGTTGAGAATTCTTGCCCCACAAGTACGTCATTCACTGGCTAGGCCTATTTATTATTCCTAACATCATGATTACAGCATAATAATATATTATACTATATTCTACACTTCATAGTTAGGAGTAAGTACTATGATAAGTGTCCGAGCCAAAAAAATACAAACACAAGAATGCCACATCTCAAAATACTACTTATATACCTACAGTATGGATTGGTACAATACCATGTCATACCTACAAGACACATGCTTGCAACAGCAGCAACTCTAGAGGTGCACTCTCATTTCTATCCCCTCATCTCCATTATTTTTTTATGTTACATATATTCCCTGCCATCCCATGACAAAAATTGCTGAAACTGAGATCACAGACTGAGTCAGTCCTCCTCCTGGCATCACTGCCTAGCCAACAACAATTGGAAACGGCATTTTTATACAAAGGTGTGTTTGTGCCTTCTTCACCTTTTCTAATTGTGTTTTGCTATTGACAACACATTTTACTGGAAAACTTACAGACCTACAACAGGAACGTCCAAAACTCAGCCCACAGACTCAGTTTTGCATCCCACCTAGCACCACCATCTAGCCAGCAACAATTGGCAGCAGCAGATATATTTTTATGGTGAGTTTTTATGAACTTTACCTGTTTTGAAATGTTTTACTGAGCACGCATCATATTTTTCAATTGAATGCTTTTGGGCCAAAACTCAGCCCACAGACTGAGTTTGGTGTCCCACCTAGCACAGAGATCTAGCAACAACAACTGGCAGTGGCGGGTACATTTTCAAGGTGAATTTTTATGAACTCGACCATTTTTGCAATTTTTTACTGATCACGGTCATGTTTTTCAATTCAATACTTTTGGGTCTACCACTGGAACAGCCAAAACTCAGCCCACAGGCTGACTTTGGCGTCCGGCCTAGCACCGCCATCTAGCCAACAACACTTGGCAGCGGTGGGTATATTTTCAGGGTGAGTCTAGTTCTACTTTGATTATTTCACCCATATTTTACTGACCACATACCAATCTATTTCATTTTTATGCTCACAGACCTACCACGGAAACAGCCAAAACTCAGTCCCCATACTCCTGTCCAGCATGGCAATCTAGCCAACAACAATTGGCAGTGGAGGTTGTACTTTCAGGGTTAGTTTTTATGAACTCAACCTTTTTTACAATGTTTTCATAAAATCTAATTTGTTTGCAGTGGTTTTTCACCTTTGGCCATAACAAGTCATTCAATCATCCAGATAGGCGCAACTACCTCTAAATGATTAACCTTTCTGTGCGATGTTTATGAGTAGTCATGATGTTTTGATGTTTGCTTACCTTTAAATGTCTAATAACCAATCCCGGACAAGCCACCTTATATTTAAACCTAATACTTCTTCTGTTTCTACAATTTTTCTTCTGTCTTGCTTGCTGCAAAATATCTCGCAGCTGCTGCTTGTAATCATTCTTGTATGGGAAACATATCCAATTTTTTCTCCTTCTCCTTCTCCTTCTCCTTCTCTCCTTCGGCAAGACACTTTTTCACCTTCAATCATAGCAGGTACTTCCATGGTATACACATGTGATGTTACCTGTAAATAATTAATTTTTCAGGTTGGCATACATGGATAGTGATAATGTTTTGATGTCTGCTTTCCAATAAGAATAAAACCAATTTCCAAAATGGATGCATTCACGTGCTAGGCATGTGCAAAGCAGACAAGAAGCACACCTCCACTAACAAAGCTTAGACAAGCCACCTTATTTTTAAACCAAGTACTTCCTCTGTTCAACATTTTTTCTTCTGTCTAGATTGGAGCAAAAAATCTTGCAGAGGCTGCTAGTAATGTTATGAACATGATGGCAACAGGTGTAATATTCTTTTGCACATATGAAATGGATACTCAGCAAAGTCTTACCGCACAGTGAAACAAGTTTAATGCAAAAACTACAGCCTCACTGCATGTTTAATGCAATTCACTTCAAATCTACCGCAAGTTGTAGGCCCAACCGTATATCATATGTACAAGAAAATCTTACTCTGATAACAAGCACAACAACTTTACTGCAACCCCATTGAGTTGCATTACAAAATCCACCACAATATCACCTTTCACTGCACTCTTACCACATGATTACCACAATTCACCATGGGTTCACCTTGATTTCATCACAGATTTACTACAAGTCAGTGTGCATGTCCCCAATTCACTGTAAATTCACCACTAATTCACAGTGTTCTGTGTAACTGAGCAATCGATTCGGCTCATTTCATAAGTTTATTGTTTCGTTGGTGGCAATTTTATTGTTGGCAAGACAAATCACTCGCACAGTCCATACAGCTACCAATATTCAGTGAATTTTCTCACAGAATAGATTTTACAAGAAAAAGAAAATCAGTATGCTTTGTTCCCACTGCTTAGTACTGTTCCTTTGTCCAGTAAAATATGAAAATCCAGTTCCTGTAGGGGCAAGATTTTTCCCCAGGAGTAATATTTGTGTCAGGAAGTAAAAGTGAACATCAAAGGCAATAAAATCCATTGCCTTGGCCTCTGGTGTGTCATTTGCTGTGCGAGCACTATGCACACTTTGTGCATGCCTTGCTTGCTTCCAAGCCTTTGTGTGAGTGTAGTATACAAGTAATAGGACTACATTTTTTCTCAAATAGACACCCAGTAATAATTTGAGAACATGAAAAATATGATGTGGTCCAAGGAATGTAAGCATCACAAGAAAATCTAGATTAGGAAATAGAATGAAGTTGATGTTGATAATAATGTTGAAGTTGATAACATTTGTCAATAAATTTGCCAAGTCGATGTTCTTATGACTTATATTATATTGCAAAGGCAATGCCTCCTTAGGGGCACTAGTTGCACATGTATATGTGGAAACACTCTTTATTTTCATACATTTTCTTGTTGGTGATTCCTCAAAAACCTCCCCAGTCTAACTCATTTAAAAAATTGTGAGGCCTCAGAGAATCTCATGAGAATCCAGTTTTTGTTGTGATGTGCATGCATGACATAGGCCAAGAATCTGCCTTATATGGTTCCCCTAATAGGTGACATGGCCATGTGGGCATATTTATCAATAGTGTACCCCACAACATTCTACAGTCACTGGCATATGTCGTTTCCTCTGACTGTGGTTACTTATTTACTACCAGAGGGTTAGATACAGGCATTCTGGGTTGTTGTATACTTTGAAGAATAAGAGTTGGTGAAATTATTGCACCAACTCAGAAATGGCAATGAAACAAATTGAGTTGATGTGATTGGCAATGCACCAACGCTGTAGCTCAGGATGTGTAATAATATTTGATGGGGCTACAGTAGCTTTCACCTCATGCAATTGTTATCATTGTCAAAGATTTTATCAAAATGGGCAAAAATAAAATCTTAATTACTGCTTGACTAGACAACATCCATTGACCAGTGAAAAGGGCAATATGATAATATGAAATAAATGAAATCATTATGTCTATGTAAGTTGATTTTACAATGCCATACTACTACAATATAGTGCAATAAAACAACACCGATGACTAAACATAATAGTAATACCACTTTTTAATGACTATGATCATTGGTATACTATAGGTGATTAAGTCAATATAAGATGAGGAATAGAAACAGTTATAATATCACTTTTATCTGACCTACTAGAGGATCCTCACACTACATACCACTTTGTAGGTCTTTTTTCCAATCCAATAGAGATGTTGTCTACTTGAATGCCAGTTGGACAGCAAAAGCTGCTGGTCTTGTTGACAAAACTTAATTTTTGTTACTGATAGAGTTTCGTCCATTTAGCCCAGACAGGGGCATGCTCGTATTAAAATATATATATTAGTACAAATTCATATACCAAGCCATTAAATTAAATGCTGGCATGCACACATACATATTGGCATGCCATTATTCATAATTTTGCCCTGTTTTGGTGCCAAAGAACATGCATAATGGCACACCAGCCAGTATATAAGTAAATAATACTGGTATGTCCATAATACAGAACTTACAATATGTGGTGACACTTAATCGTGGTGGCATTATATTTAACATGTTAGTATATAAATTACAAGCAGCCGCTGCAAGATTTTTTAGCAGCAGTCAGAGCCTGCAAACTGGAAGAAGTCTTGTTTCACTAAATAAAGATAACAGTGGAAGCCAGTTAGAACTTTGCTCGCATGGCGCACATGTCTGAAAGCCCGTTAGTCTGACCTTGGGTGTGAGATAGATACTTAACATCAGTAGTACAAACAAATATTGTAAGCGTAGTCATGTTCAGCTGATGTTCAACAAAATATGACTAACATGTGTCGTGAGTGTACTTACATGTTTTAAGTCGACTAACGAGGTGTATGTAATAAGTTGTGAGCACACAAATTCACGCATGAATATTGCGAGAAATTAGGTCCCATCATTTTGTTTTCATTGAAGTTGATACATGTAAGTCTCTACTTAGAGAACAATAACTCTAAAAAAGCACTTAATGGGTGTTGTTGTGAGTTCAACTCACAAGGCGTGACACATGGCCTTCAACATGTCGTCATATAAATAGACCCAGACAATTCACTGAGGCCTTGTTCCCAGCTGACATGGGAATACTCTGCTTCATCTAGCAGAGTGAGCATGTTGCCTATATGCACATGGATAAAAAAGACCAGAAATGATTCTACAAGCAAGAGGCACAATTAAGCTGTGAGCAGAAACCCACTACCATATCTCTAATCAGCAACTCAAAAAATCACGAACTAGACAGTCCCACACAGGCTTAAGCCCTAGAAGGTGTGAGGTGTGGCCATAGGTTCTAAGACCTAAAAGCCCTCATAGATGTTGCCTTTTGCCTTTCTTAAAAGAGCATGTAAATAGATAAGCTTTTGAGGCTAGAGAACCCGTTTTATAATCACAGGACGCGACTAGGTGCTGTCTTAGTGCTCAAAGTCACACTCAATTTTTTTGCACTCGAACCAAGTTTTTGCAAAACAAGATTTGAATCTTATTGTTGATCTCATTTCGACCAAGTAAGTGGGAACCAAATATGTATTTAAATTGTGAGCACCCACATATGTCCAAAAGAAGTTGTGAAAAAAGTTGTGTGATGGGGCGATCATCACAAATAGTTTTGAGCTCACAACTAGTACATTTGTGTGAGACGTCTCCTGGTCATAGGAAAAGATTGTGAGAAAAAAAGTTGGTTTGGAAATCGCAGAAATTTGTGTAGGGCATGGGGAAATGTGTGAAAAAGGAGTTGTGTAGAGTGCAAAGACAGCAACTCAAACAACTATTGTATTTCTTGGATGGCCAGGTCTGCGCATCACGCATCATAAGGTCAAGACTCCAACAGTTACAAAAAATGTCATTTTCACACACTTAACTCATGCTTAAGAGCCACTTGTCATAACAAAGTGATATCATTATTCATCTCCATCACGGCAATATGTATTGCTCCACGTAACTCCTTCCCGCTCTCGAGTTAAATCAATTTGCATCAAAACTCACCACAAATGAAATGAACTAACACTGCCATGAAAAAACTAATTCCTCTACAGTACAATTCCAAGTACAAATGAGTACTTTGGTATATCGGAGGGGATACCAATAATTTTTTACATGTAACAGGCACTTACTTTCAGTTCATAGAGATATGTATCTTTGAACAGTGTTTGGACTTGTCATCTAAGAAATAGGGTAGAGATATAAACGTTACCCTCTAGAGTAGGCATTACATATATAGAAAAAGAATACTAGGGTCTAGACTACTCCCTAGCTACTGTAATTACTGGTGTATAAGAACCGCCGGAGTAAAGGATCCACCACTGCAAAATGACCCTTTTCGGCGGACATCAAACCACTTATTTTATCTTTTGAAAATGACCGGACATTTTGCGGTTCTTATACACCAGTAATTACGGTAGTTCTGAGACTATTTTTGAGGCCTAAAACCAGTACTCCTGAGCCATAAAAAAGGGAAGAGTCACATTAAAATGACCAAGCAATCCCCTTGAAGTTCTTGTCCAACTAGTCAGTTAACTCAAGCTTTCAAGTCATTTTTGATTGTTATGATTAGGTGGCAGCTGGAATTGAGCCAGGTTCCAAAATGGGGCATAGGTTTTTATGTGGAATGAATAGTTTTACGGCGAGGTCAGGTACCTATCCCAACAGTTTTGCAAGATATAGAAATATTGCCCAAGTTTGTTCTGAGGATGAGGAGGAGTTGCATTAAATCAGTCTTTTTGAATTTGCAACAGCCCTGATAATATGCGAGTACACGCGACTCATAAATTGACCAGACTTGTTGTGGACCAGCCCCCTGAACATGGGGGAAGTCGCGGAACAGCCCGCTGACGAATGTGGTCTTGATCAGCCTCATGATCGCGTTCTGTCTATTAAAATGATCGTGATTGTGTTTTTATGTGGAATGAATAGTTGTAGGGTGAGCTGAAGTACCTATCCCAACAGTTTTGCAAGAATGAGGAATATTACCCAAGTTTGATTCTAATGGTGAGGAGGAGTCGCGCGCAAGTAGTCGTTTTTGATTTCGCAAAAGCCATGATAATATGGGGGGTCATCGCTTAGCAAAAAATGACAAGACTGGTCATGGGGCAGCCCCAAGAACATGGGAACCTTGGAACAGCCCGTTTGACCAATATGGTCTCTGATTAGCCTCATGATCGCATGTTCTTTTAAAACCATGTGATCCAGAAAGGCTTAGAAAATAAGAATATCACCTGAATTTTTGGCCGTGCTGTAGATTGATTTTAGATATATTTTTAAAGGTAACCTCAGACTAAAAGACTGTGACTACCAATGCATGTCAAACACAAAAACAGCATATTTACAGGTAAAGTATAGAGAAACAAACAGATGTTACCAATAATTGCGAAAAGTGAAAAAAGTGTCTCGCTATGGAGAACAAGACAAAAATTCTCGAATAATGACAAACTACCAATGCATGTCAAACACGAAAACAGCATATTTACAGGTAAAGTATAGAGAAACAAACAGATGTTACCAATAGTTGCCAAAAGTGAAAAAAATGTCTCACTATGGAGAACAAGACAAAAAATTCTCGAATAATGAAAAACTAAGATTTTTCAAGAAAAAAATTTTGATTGGTGCCTATAACATCAAAATGGGTTAGTATATGAATTGGTAGACCTCATTACCCCAAATAAACTCAATGGGAAGTAAGACCCCATGCTTGTCTCTAGAGTGTCTAAATAAAAAAGAGCTATCATTGGGGGAGGAGGAGGTAATATTATGTAATAATATATATTATTCTAATATGTGTCATCAGTTTTCAGAAACTTGAGTCCGTTTTATTGTTCATTAATCTCGTGTCAGTCGTCCGTTTATATCCACCCATCTCGGTCAGTAGATCCACTGGATACAAAGTCCTATTCATCCATCTCAAACTGATGATGGTTGACGTTGCACTTATTTTTCATTTCAAAGCCACTCAACCTCAAAACATTCCATCCTCTCAACCATTTTCATCATATCTCAGTGAGTTTTCAATTGTTTCTCATGAAAATTGCACCATTGGAAAGCTCACGTTACCAGTCAAAATTCATGGATCATCATTATCTCCATGGATCGTCATTACGAGCGATCGTAAGAATTCCTACGTTATTTTTGCCTAATTCTACGGATATTCGTCGTGTTTCAAAATGTCAGTTATGACTACGTACTAATCACTAACAACTATACAATACCGTACCAAGCTATCGTAGTGTATCGTATGGTAAGTGGTCACACACAATACACACAGAAATAGTAAGGACATCACACACAGCACACATGAAATGTATCGTGAGACGTGAGGGTGCTGTGACCTGTGGAGTTGTTGTAGTGTTATCATAGTTCTGCATGTGGATCAACGTAGTGCCAGCCATTTTGAACATAAAAAAATAACTGACGTTTTTTTCTACATGTCAATCATACCAATTTCTACGAGGATCTATGGAACATCATTATGTCAAAAATGCTGTCTGGGAGATCTATTCTGACGGTGCTTTCCGGATGGATGAATGTTCTGTAGAGCTAGACTTAAGCTCTTCAGAACATCCCTAAGGGGTCTGCAATGTCACAGAGGTCCTAGTTCCATGTTGTCGCGTTACTACACTGGGTCAAAGTTAGGCAAGATAACTGACAAAATAATACCGATCCATGAATTTTGACTGGTATCCTCTATTCAACTGTGCAAAGCGACGCCATCCTGTAGGCCGTCTCGGTTGACGAGAGCGCTCGCAAAGTCTCATCCAATCTCCTCCAATTCTGCTCCCCCCTTTTCTGTCATATCTCAGTGAGTTTTCAGTTGCTTTACATGAAAATTGTGCCATTGGAAAGCTCACGTTATCCTCTATTCAACTACACAAAGCGACGCTATCCATTAGGCCGTCTCTTTTGAGGAGAGCGCTGTCAAAAAGTCTCATCCTATCCCCCCCCCCCATTTCTGTCATATCTCAGTGAGATGTTAATTGTTTTCCAATGATATTGCACTGTTGGAAAGCTCACATTTTCCTCTATTCAGCCGCACAAAGCAATATTATCCATTCCATTACAACATCTCAATTGAGGATAGTGAAAAAGTCTCATCCAATCTCCTCCCATCCCCCCCATTTCTGTCATATCTCAGTGGCTTTTTAATTGTTTTCCAATGAAATTGCACAGTTGGAAAGCTCACATTTTCCTCTATTCAACCACACCAAGCGAGTTATCCAACAGGGCATCTTTATGTCTGAGAAGTTATATCTTGTCAATTTCTCCAGAGATTCAAGTTAGACCACCTTGGCCCTCCTTACTTCATACCAACGCTTTTTATTGCTGAGACCATCAGAGGGGCCGGTAAGACCATCGTATCCCTCCTCAGTCAAAATCCCCTGACTTTTCCTATTGCTGATACCATCAGAGGGGCCAGTTAGACCACCGTATCCCTCGTCAGGTTTAATGGCTTCAAAAAAACAATACCATCAAATGTGTGCCCCCCAGCCCAAACGTAGAAGTTCCAAAACTCTCCTTAGTCTCTACTATCCACTGTACAGTGGCTACACTTTCCCAGTAACTCCTTTCCACTTCAAGCAGCCCTCACATGCGTTGTCTTGGGCACTATCAAGATTCAAGAAGGACGGGCTTGGCAATGCATGGGTGGGTAGTCTACCATCATTTCTTAGGTTTGTTGGTGTAACAAGAGTTGACCCAACAAACTTGAGAATAACTTCCTTCTCCACCTACAGGAGATCTTCACTTGAAGATGCCTTCTTCTCAGATGTTACCTTCTATGACATCATTGACCCCACAGTCATTCCTACCACCCACTACATGCAATGCTCTGACTAATTATACACCCAATGTGTTAACACTTTCAAGACTACACAAGACTACCAAATGTCCTCTAATTCCACATATATGCCTAACCGAAAATGTATCAACAGTACATCTGAGGACATCAGCTTTCATCACTGCCCGTTCTTGTCAAGTAAGAAGCACTCTTCTGGCAATTCGTTCATCCAGTTGGAGAAAAAATTCAAGTACCTCAAGGACAATACTTACACAGACATTGGTATGTGCATGAGTTCTTTTTTGAATCCATTTTCATTTCACCACACTCTCACATACAAATTGGACACAGATAAACTAGTGCATGTTGCCTTAAATCACACATCAGTACAACCTTTCAACAACATAGTTGTATCTGTCTGCTCAGGTCAATCTGAAACAGAAATGCAATCTCAAATGAATCTTTGCATCTGTCTTGACACGAACAAGAAGTCCTTGTTTGCAAGCAAGTTCATTCACAAGTATTCTCCCCAACCCAAGGGATCTAATGTTCTCCTTCAATATTTTGATATGTCCAATGGACTCTTCAGCTCCTAAATACCCTATCCTCCAGGTGCCACTTGCCAATAATTGTTTTATTCCAACACCCCTCCCCATCACCTGAGAAGACATCAAGGAATGCCATTGCCACAACCTCCAAGGATTGCATGCATGCTCTAGTATCTTGTTATATCGAGGAGATTCACTATGTTTTTGATTACAATCCATCTAAAAATACTTGGTCTGGAGAAAAGTTCCAGGCCCTCACTCATTCTCTCTGTGAACAACACATCATTGACAATACATGTACATCTCACACCCAAACGATTTCAGAAAACGGTGATGAAACTGTTTGTCATCCCATTTTTGGAGTCGTTAATAGAAGAGGATGGGCACTGATGAAGAAAGGACATGAGATGGCTTTTGTGAAAAATAAAAATAAAAATAAAAATAAAAATAAGATTAGCTTTATCAATGCATATGATAGGTGTTATAAACTCGTTGAACATTGCCTTCGTATGTTTCTTGGGTCAGTGCTACACTCTTTTGTGTCTGTTGTCTTTGGTTCTTGCACTCCTTCTTGGACAGCTCAATGCTGCACCATAAATTAAATTGTTTTAGATGTACTTCTAGATTCTGTATTGCTTCTGGTCCTATTTTGTCAGCTAGAGCATAGCTGGTTTCTACCAGAGATCTTAATGCAGACCTTGATGATACAACAGGAATAGAACTTGGTAGAGAACTGTTTGATGTTGCAGTATCAAAGGCAACCATTGATGCCTCTGGAGTAAGGTTCTGGAGTTCTTGGAACATGGTTTCAAAAACATCATTTACTTCTGGAGTGTCACCATCAGTAGATTTTGGCACATACGAGGTCACAAACATGCCATCGATCATTTCCAAATCAATGCCATCTTTGCTGTAGTTAATGAGACGGTCTATTGCTGGCATGACTTCATCTTTTTGGAGGATTTCAATGCAATTAGGATTTTTTCCGGAGCCTACGACCATTCACATCGCTACAAAGTAACATATGAAACATTTGTTGCACATTGCTGGGAGTGGAATTCTTGTAAGCATAATACAACACATCTGTCCGATATCTTGCAGCAACATCGTGATGAGTGAATCCATCAAATGTTTCTCCTCTGGCATCATATATGAACTTTGCAACACACACGCAGTGCTCACAAAATATTCCCCTTGATTGGAAGCGGAAGCAACTACATTCCATGATTCCAGTGTCCAATACTGTAATTTCTCTGATTCGAGAGAAAATTGGTAGGGGAACATCCTCAAATATCTCGTAATCAGCATTTTCTGATGCTAAACTTTTGTTCAATTGATAATTGAACTTAACTTGAAAGCATTGTGTGTCTATTCTTTTGCATGAGTACAGATTCTGGTGTTGGTATACTGCTTGTATGACCCCTTCTCCAAGATTGCAGCAATAGGGAGAAGTGGGTGTGCTTGACCACAATTTTTTGGAATGTATGTATTCATTGTGAATGATGCTCTTGAGTTCTGCAGCCTTGATATGAGACTGAAAGTTTAATGTTTGTGCTGCAGCATCCGTATTCATTGTTGGTTTCATTGGTGCTGAGTGGTTCTTTTGTCCAACGTTTGTTCCCTGGGAGGAATGAAATTATGCATCCAACATTGGCATATATTTTTTCATGATAATTGTGCAAAGTCAGGAAAAGGACCTTACTTCATGAGCTGTTACATGGGAAGTATCGAAGTGTCTCACTGATCGTAAAGGTAATGGGAATACAAACGCTCATAAACAAGTACATGCTTCTGCAAAAATCTCAACATAGCTATCACTACAAACATTTTACCCTCAGCGACAGACAGAAATGACGGGGAACATACAAATTGAAGTAACAAAAACTTGGAAATCTTGTATTCCTCCTCTGTTTACACATAACCTGGTCTCATCCAACTGTACACCCACAACTTCACCCTGCAGATGACTACTTTTCATGAATGTCAGTTCTCCTGAACATGATCCTTCATTCCTTGGTGAACTATGAAAAAAGAATAAGAGGTTAGTTAAGTGGATCTCTCTACATTGATAAGGTGTGACATTGGATGAAAGGACTCACCTATGTGCCATCCGCATCCACCCTCTATTGCATTTACAAATATTGACAACAGAGACTGGATAATCTCATTTCGTTGCTGAGGATCACCATCCTTCATGATAAATCTTACTCTGTTCCTCAGCCATTTTGGTATTAGCGTTGGTACTGCATGTTGAAATACCCATCTAAAGCTGATTTGCTGTTCATTTGGAATCCATACCCACATAAAAACAACTTGTTTATTGATTGATGTCCTGCATGAAAATGTCAAAAGAGAAAATCCTTTAATGTTTGAGTGTGAGGTAACATCACACAACATTACTTCAGGACAGAGCTTGAAAAATCTAAATGCAGGAAAGAATATCCATGCAATTGAAATGAAGAGGTATTGTGACCTGGAAATGGTTCTATCTTTCCTAGATTTCTGAGCCATTTCATGTAAGGGAACAAGGGATGGAATGTCCAATATGTCCTCATTTAAAATTGTACCAGATTCACAGTCCTTGGTAGTTGAAATTGTCACATAGTCATGTAACGAACTGGCTGCTAACTTGTTGTAGTGCAACTTCTTAGTTGTTCCGGTGGTGAACTCATTTATGGAGATGTCACATAATGTTGTATAGGCCACCTTTTCTGAGTCTTGAAAATTCTGAAACAGGGACTGGATATCATCATCAAGGGGCAGCTTTCCATTGGACTTGCAGTTGACATATGCCATTTTCAGTGAGGCAACAAATCTTCCAAACTTCTTAAAGATATAATTCCTACCAGCCGCCTTGTTACAAGCAGATTCCATGACATGGTTGGCATCTTCTTTCTGTGCTTCAGTCAGCAATCTTGTTGATAGAGGAATAACACTGGAATCAAACTTTGGATGAAACTGATGAAACTGGTTGCCAGAGCGGCGCTCAAGATTAACAAAGAATCCATGTTTATCCCACTTTACATCAAAACGGAAAGGACACCTATGTTCTCTATGGAGATGTTTCTTCTTCTAGGTTTAGATTTCCCATCAATCCTCCTGTTCTCCTTATCATTGCCAATCAGAGTAGTATTCCTGTACTTGTTGTCATCTGTTAATTGCATTGCTTTTGATTTGAAGTCTCTGTGAGAATGAGAGCACAATAATGAGTGTCTATCTCCTCCACCATTTGCTACAATTGTGTGTCCTGCTTCATGAGCTGATCTCATCAAATCTTTCTTCAAGAACATCCAAGACTTGCAATCTCCGGCATGTTGTGCTATGATTGACATATGGTATTTTGTTGGGGCATCATAGTGTTTGCACGTCATTGTGGGTGTAATAGAGCCAACAGAATGCGTACTGGATGGAAATGAGATCAATTGGGTGACATTTGATGCATCGGATTCCATGGTAACAGATTCTCTAAAGGAAGACACATGGGTGATCTTTGATGCAATATTGGGTGCAATGCAGCGTGTTTGAGTGACATTCCGTGCAACAGATTCAATGTTAAGAGCTGTGCTAGGTTCGCTAGGAGTAATGGGAGACATATTGGGGAGATCTGGCTTGGTATTGGGTGGCACGGAGCTGCACAAGTCAGTGTGATTTTGTGCATCGGAATCCAAGGAAACAGCAGTAAAAAGGTCACTAGGAGTAAGCGAAGACATGTTGATGATAGCGGATGCATGGAAACAAATTAGTGATCAATAGGAGCAGTGGAGGGGGCAGAAACATTATTGCGGCGGACTTGAATTACATGGGGGGGACAAATGAGCATTGATATTTGGACCGCGCCATAGTTTTCACCTGAAAATTAATTTATATATGTATCCATCGGATTCCATAAGATATCTGCTGGATATAAACGGACGACTGACAGGAGATTAATGAAGAATAATAAAGACTCGCTGCGGACCTGCTGATGACTTCCTATTCACGGGGTCTTACAAGGTATTGTACAATACAGTATACAATACAATATCCCCATCCTTTTCGTACGGTGCAATAATTGCACCATAACTAGCTTTCTCCATCTTAATCCTTATAGTGCAATTATTGCACCATAAGGAGGACGATTCCTATGTTACTTAGCGTAGAAATGAAAAAACTCATTCGCCCCAAAAGGTAATGGAGGCTTGGCATCAATATTTGGAGCGAAGTTACATAAGCCATTTTTCAATGATAACACGTGAATGCTAGAGCATATATAATGCTTATGGTGCAATTATTGCACCATAAGAAAATCTGGAATTTGATCAAAGTGTATGGTGCAATTATTGCACCATAGCTGGGGGTGGGGATATGGGACGATACTCTCTCATTCGTCGACAATGGATGTGACTCCCCCGTTGTAGATGTCATTGGTCATTGGGGTCGTAATCTGGTGGTCCCCTGTATTGATTTTTGTGTGTCTTACTTTACTCGGAAGGATTATCATCCCTCTATAGTCGCAAGTTCGGATTAGTGTCTCTTACATGCATTATTGAACCGAGAACATTTCGGAGATACTCCTCGTTGCTTGTTCTCATTCTTGTGATTTCTTCAAAAATATTGCATGCAGTTTTGATTTCGCGTTCGAAGAAACAACATAATAATGACATACATATACGTAAGGCCTTTCCTCATACGTCAATGCAATTCATACGCCGTTCCGTAGTTATCCGACCTCTCTGGACTTCGGATTCGTTCTCTAGAGTGACAAAATGAAAAAATATAAATATACTGTCGGATGGAAGGTCATAGCAGCGTACAATGTAAATGGTATCAAATACTTGAGTTTTATCACATCGTCTTGAAGTGATGTCTGTGTCTCATTCGTTTCTTGTTGACAGTTCTTCGTGTATCATAATAGAAAGTGGAATGTAGAAAGAAACACGTGAAAAAAACCCAGGAGTTTCTTTTGTTACACTGCTGTTCTATCGGCGTTATTGCTCTGTTTCAAGATTAGGTGATTTGCGTGTCCGTAAAGGCTTGTGCTCTGTCCTGTCATGAGTGTGACCAAAATAGAGTGCGAATCATTCTATTAGATGATGGGATGAAGAGGAACGAGTTACCAATCCCGTATCAAAAATTGACATTGTAACCCATCATGACGTGCCTAAGTTGTCCCTTTGTGTACGAAATAAGGTTATGTTTCCACATACTTTTTCGTTCGAATATATTCACAAGTAGTGCACAGTCGCAAAAAAAGTCCTCACGGCACAATCAGTAGAAAAATAATAGTCCGAGGTACGATTGAAGAGAGAAACACACTGAAACTCCATAGAGCTAATATCGTTTTGTTTAAAAATGAGTGCAAGTATACATCATGTCAAGAATTGAGTGTTTCGTTACCAGTTCCCAAAGCTACAAGGCCTCTCACGTTCAACGAAACCCTTTCTAATCTAAAGGCAAACACGTCGTGGTTCTCCAAAGTGCCATCTTAAGTACAGCGTCGACGACGGGTAATGTGACAGATGGCAAAAGAATTATTTCCCACAAGACCATTTAACAATTACAGCACCTGTAACGGGGCCCAAAAATCAGGAACCAATTAATAGACAAGTGCTAAGTATCATGGAGACCGAGCGTTCACCAAAGAGTATTCCAAAGGAAGCTACAATAAGCAAATCGAGGGCGTCAAGCAATGACTCCCATTCTCTGTCTGTTGCCAAATCAGAGTCACAAAAAGATTCTGGCGAGGAAAATGAGGCAATAGAGCTTGGATGCAAAGCACAAGATGCCACTTTCCCCCAGCAGCTCATGGATGTCATTGAAAGAGAAACCACAAATGGGAGCACCACATCTACTGGCGAAAAGGTTCTTGAATGGTTACCTAACGGGGACGCATTTATCATAAGAGATAAGGCCCTGCTTGAGCGGGAAGTCTTGCCAAGGCATTTCAGTGCCAAGTGCAAGTTTATGAGCTTCGTGAGGAAGCTGTACAGGTACGTGCAGACTACAGTTGTTTGCTATGAATTTTTCAGCAACGCAACTCGAACTCAACTAGGTTAACCCAACTCGAAATCAACTCCTTCTCCCGTTGGATCGCTACATAGGTGGGGCTTTCGACAAGTTGAGAAGAATGTTCCTGGGGTAACAATATTCATGCACACGAACTTTATTCGCGGAGACAAGAATCGCTGCTTATTAATGCGATCTATCGTCAAGAATTCAGCAAATGCTTCATCAGCTCAATCATCAGCACCTTTACAAGGTGGCAATCTCGTTTCGGGGGCCACTGTGAATCCAAACTTTCTAGAGGGGCTATCAAGGAATTTTATGGGAATTCCTGGTCACTTCTCGCAGCTGAGCAAACTACACTTTCACCCAGTACCCGGAGGTACAATTCATGTTCCGAATCTTCTTTCGATTGATCAGCAGCATCAATTGTATCAACAACAGACTGTAAATAATATCACGGGCCTCCTCAGCAATGGAAGTTCACCCAACTCATTCTCTCTTTCTGGTACTAGTCTTCCAGCTTTATCAATGAATGCTTCCAATTCTATTGTTACAGGAGCTCCACAGCAATTGCGCGTGAGAGGCCTCCTCCACAACATAAATGAGTTGAATGTGAATTCCATTGGTGGTGCTACACTACCTTCTGCGATGACTACGTCGGGAGTGATAGAATCGCGGCAGGTTGATATCAAAGATCTTGCAAGCTTGGGACAAGTATCGAACTCAGCTCCAAATTCGTCGAATTCTCTTTGTTTGGGAACAACTTTATCATCCTCCACAGCTTCTGCTACAGCATTTAACCCAAATAGCCGAAATCTCGGTGACGACAATTCAAGTCCAATCGTGATGTTAGCAATGCAGATCATGCAGAACAATCCAACAATTGACCCGAGGGTTGCTCTTGAACTGGCACGACGGATTCGCGGGGAGGTCTAAATTTATGTACACATGTATTGCGCCTCCTCAAACTGTGTTGGATTTTCTTCCTTCTCAATGGTGGTTCTTCTGAAGAATTTGTATTCTTGATTCATACAATTGAGTAGTTAATTACCATTTTAGTTCATTATTTAGACCAAATGAATAGTTTATAATGGATTTAAATCATGTCACAAATATCTCTCGTCCTTGTGTGATCAGTCTCCTGTGAGCAGCGGGGCGTGGGAACAAAACGTAAACTGGATTGTCTGTCCAGTCATTCCAATGAAAAAGTAAACTTTGCAGGGCTTCCCCATGTTCCCTCGCAGACAGATCAGATGAGTTGTCCGGTGAAGCACAGTTGCGCTCAACGATCACCAATGCTGGTCAGAGTGGGATACAATGAAATGCTACAAATGCAAGCAAGCCACAGCATTTACTATGACATGATTTGCGCAAAATAACAGAGCGAACATATTACTAGCTATCTTGAAATTTGACGTCTTTTATAGGAGAGACATTAAATCTTAAACTCCATCAAATTTTGGGTTGCAACGACACCAGATGTGCATGTCCCAGGCAAAATCGAAGACCTTTGCTTTGTTGTGTGTCTGGTAATGATTGTCATGAGCCTGTGCATTTCTTGAAAACCACACAGCCAGTGAAGGTAAGAGGCAAACCAAGAAGAAATTATTTAATTACATGCAGAGTGCACAAGCCAGATTTCAGGAACATGGAATTTTGTTGGTTGATGTTTGCTCCAGTATGATTATCAATGTCAACTACATTCTCTAATGTCATTACCGTATATCTTGGTGTATAAGATCCCACGGATTATAAGATATGTATTTCCAATTTCATTGACATTTGTATTTTTCACCTAATAACACGACCCCGGATGTTATAAATCCTTTATGGTTAGACACACCTTACTCACAATGTTGGAACTCTACCCAATGGATACATGAGGACGTCTCCCTTACCGAGAATCCCACTTACCGGATTAGGCCGAGCCCCACTTACCAGACAGCATATGGGACTGCCACACATCCAACCAATAACAGCTGCTCCGTCCTGCGTGCGCGCAGCAATATTATCATACTAGTTAGCTCATAAATTGCTAACAACATTTTTATCTCAGCTGTTAACTAGTTGTATGTTCAACAGTTGTTAGCAATACCTACCTGAACCACACACCGCACCGTGGGTCCCATTGCATCGCCATGGCACATGCCCTCATCACCTACGAAGAGGCCCAAAAAGCCGTCGGAATATTGCCTAGTCTCGCACCCCGGCCCAATGCCGTCAACATTCGAGCGCTCTCCACACTCCTGGAACAACGCCTCGAGAAAATCCCATGCACACAAGCACCGGAACACGGATTCGTCGGCATGGTCATGCCAGCGCAGATTTACGCTCTGCGATGTGAAGCACCATGGACCGAGTGGCCCGACCCCGGGAACCATCCCGCCGCCGCAAATACGTCCGTCGAACAACGAAACGTCAAGACAATATACGACGCAAATCGCGTCGTCTTCGATTCCCAAGAAAACGTTCGTCGCGCCATCAACGATGCCCTCAACGACGCCATCCCAAATGCCTTCCGCAAGCCCATCGGCAATCAGATGGGCCAAAAAGTATACACCGTCCGCAATAATCCTCGCGACATCCTTTCGAATCTTCGCACGAAGTACGGCACGGGCACTCCGGCCGAAAAACGAAGAAACAACGTCCTCCTCGATGCTCCTTGGGATCCCAACGACCCAATCGAAGCCCTCTTCGACCGAATCGAAGACTGCTTCATCTTCGCGCTGATCTGTAAACCGGAATTCACGATGGAGCAGATCATCGATAAGGCCATCGTCGCCATCCAACTCACGGGCCTCTACGAAACGGCCCTCCTCGAATGGAGTGGCTTCGTCGACGCCAACAAGATGTGGCAGCAACTTAAACTCCACTTCGAGGAGGCCTACGAACTTCGTCTTGCTTCGGGCCAAGGCACCGCCGCCACCCACGGCTTCGTGAACTCCGCCACCGCCAACGACGACGACTCCATGGCTTCCATTCAAGAGTCCATTGCCAACTTCCACATGGCAAACAACGCCAACTACCAGAGCATGCAAGACATCCTGCAAGCAGCTCGAGCAGAAACGGCATCCGTACGAGCCGAACTGCAATCCACCCAGCAGTCCTTCGCTAACTTCACCAGGGCAACACCTCCGGCATTCATTCCACCCATCCCACAGTTCATACCTGCACCTCCCACAGGACAACACCAATTCACGCCACCTCCAGCAGCGCCATACCAACAATACCACCAGGGAGGACGAGGAACTCGGAGCCGGGGCGGGAAGGGACGCAACAATCGCAACCGCCGCGGACAAACGCAGCAATATTTTACCCCTACAACCCCTGCCACCACGTTCAACGCTCCTTCATCAGCACTTGGCGTTCCTCCTCCCGCCTTTCAACCTCCCAGCACACCTCCCAACCCAGCAAAATACTACAGCAACTGGAATATGTGCTATTCTTGTGGCTTCGACGTAGAGGGGTGGCACACCAGTGCCACATGCCGCAACAAGAAGCAAGGCCACCAGGACGGATGCAACCGGGAGAATGCGCAGGCATATAAGGATGCAGGGCATAAGGTAACATGGAGGGGCGCCCACAAGACTACGTTGCCAGTGAATCCAGGCCCACACCAAGCTTGACAGGGAGGGGCGACGGACAGTGAAAACAACACTAAAAGAATAACAAATAAATGTGTACTTATTTCATCGACCCCCACTACTAACTCTCTTAACTATTATGCTGCCCTCCAATGTGAAGACACAGATGTTGCGGATGAGGACACAGTTGTTGCCTCCAACGTATCACACCATCGCAAGACTATCCACCCCACTGCCACCACGGTACCTCCTTCCACTTGTCAACCCACCAGAGCCCTAGCAACAAATGCCTCCAAGCCACACAAGTCCCAGCCACACAGCCCATCACCACGCGGCACCAACATTACGCCATCTTTGACTCAGGGGCCACTGCACATTTCCTCGTCAGTACGGCCCATGTCGTCAACAAACGCCCAGCACTCAAGCCTCTCACCATTCGCCTTCCCAACGGAAAGCACATCGTCTCCACCCACACATGCAACCTCGATCTTCCATGGTTGCCCCACTCCATTACTGAGGCACATATTGTACCAGGGTTATCCCATTCTTCTCTCATCTCCACCAGGAAATTCTGCGACGCCGGATGCCAGGTCACACTAGACCAACACTCTTGCAAGATCTACTATCAAGGGGCCCTGATACTCACCGGTACACGAGACGAGACTACTGGACTGTGGAAAGTCCCCATCCACCCACACCAACCACCACACCCTGGCCAATACTCCAAGCCCAGCTCACCTCATGCCGCCCCAAACTGCACTGCTTGCCACACAGCCTTGAACATGTACACTCTCCCTTCCAAGCAGCAACAACTCAAGTACATGCATCAGGCATTCTTCAGCCCACCAATAGCTACACTCCTCAAGGCCATCAACAACAACCAACTTCAGGGATTCCCCCTCATGACAAGAGACCTGGTACGTAAGTACTTAGCCCCAAGCCCTGCAACTTCCAAGGGCCATATGAAGCGGCCCCGCACCGGCATTCGAAGCACCAGGTCATCCTTAAAGGACACACCAGTAGCCATTCCAACTGATATCCCCACGGACGAACCACAGATTGGCACCATGCCGTGTCCACATGTTATCCCACCTGACATCACTGACACCACCTGCAATGTTTTCTGTTTTGCTGCCCTTGCAGATAAACATCATGGCACCATGTACACTGATGCAACCGGCGCCCTACCAGCCGTCAAACTAGAGGGCAACCAGTACTACCTCGTGGCATACGCCTACGACCCAAACTACATCTACGCCATCCCCCTGCGCAATCTTCGTGACGAATCAATCGTGACAGCATTCGAACACGTCTTCCAAGACCTCAAGACCAAGGGATACAAACCAACGTTCAACGTCACCGACAATCAAGCAACAACTCCCATCAAGACATACTTGAACACCGAAGACTGCACGTGGCAATTCGTCGAACCACACAACCACCGCGTCAATGCTGCGGAGCGTGCCATCCAAACTTTCAAGAACCACTTCATCAGTGGATTATGTTCCACTGACAGCAACTGGCCTCTCCAGCTATGGGACACCATGACAGAGCAGGCCATCATAACACTCAACCTCCTCCGTACCTCCCGCATCGACCCCTCCAAATCCGCCTACCACCAATTACACGGCCACCGATATAACTGGAACGCCTACCCACTAGCCCCACCGGGCACGAAGGCAGTCATCTACGAATCACCAACCACAAGAACATCATGGGGCACCCGTGGCTTAGACGCTTGGTACTGTGGCCCAGCCTTCGACCACTATCGCAACATGAAGTTTTATGTGCCTAGCACTAAAGCTTACCGCGTTTCCGGGTCGTATGACTTATTCCCTCAACATTGTATCCTTCCCACCTTCACACCAGCACAACACACTCAAGAAGTCCTCCGGGAACTGTTCGAGTCACTCCAAACTCTAGACAAACCTACCAAGCGTAAGTTCCTGAAAAAGATAGCAAAAGCGTTAGAGATCGTCAACTCTACACCAGAACAGAGGGTGACTTCAGAGGGTGACACGGCTTCACGCCCAACCAATGAGGGGCCACTTCAGTGGGTGGTTGAACATCCTACTGTCACCACAAGCACCAACCCCACGGACCCTCGGGAGCTACGCACGGCACCTAGGACGCACCACCACGCCACGCGCAACAACTTCCCACACAGCCTTCCTCCCATTGTTAATCCAGCCAATACAGGCACACCACGCCGCTCACTACGACTCGCATCAGATGAGGCACCCATTCTGCCCGTACACACTGTTCCGTCATCGGAGCGCATCCCACTGCACTCACCAAACATCATCGCCTTCCAAGCTGTTGACTATATCACAAACACCGTCCACAACGACAGCAACATAGCTTGGCACCCTAGCGCCTTCCTCACCTCCAGTCCCTCCGACTTCGCAACCAAACTGGATGCAGACATCGAGCACATGTGTGCTGGCGTTGTCCACCCTACTACAGGGGAAACAATCACTTCCTACAAGAAACTCATCGCTTGCCGACTCCTGCGTGATGTCTGGACCACCGCATTTGGAAAAGAATTTTGAAATCTTGCACAAGGGGACAAGAAAACAGGTGAGAAAGGAACAAACACAATGTTTGTCATGACCCACTCACAAGTCAAGAACATACCACGAGACCGTACCGTCACCTACGGGCGCGTTGTTGTCGACTACCGCCCGCAGAAGGACGACCCCAATAGGGTGCGCATCACGGCTGGCGGTAATCTGATCAACGATTATCCCGGCGAACTAACAACGCGTACAGCAGACCTCACTACATCCAAAATTTTGTGGAACAGTGTCCTCAGCACGACAGGCGCAAAATTCATGGGCCTTGACCTCAAGAGTTTCTACCTCACCGCAATGCTGGACCGCCCAGAATACATGAAGATGCCACTCGCATTGTTTCCCAACCACATAAGGGCCCAATACAACCTTGACAAACACGCCATACAAGGGTTTGTATACTTAGAGTTACGAGGTGCTATCTACGGCTTGCCACAGGCAGGCGCACTGGCCAACAAGTTACTCCGAAAACGCCTTGCACCACACGGATACTACGAAGTGGCGCACACACCGGGCCTATGGCGCCATGTTACAAGACCTATATCCTTCACCCTCGTAGTGGACGACTTTGGGGTAAAATATGTGGGCCAAGAGCATGCCGACCACCTCATCAGCGTGTTAAAAGAAAACTACACAATGTCCATCGACTAGGAAGGAAAACTCTACTGTGGCATCCAACTCGATTGGGATTACGATCTTCGCACTTTGGACATCTCCATGCCTCGATACATCGACAATGTCCTTCAACGTTTCCAACATCCCATCCCTTCCTCACCACAAAACGCTCCCTACAAGCCTTTTCCAAAGAAATATGGGACGGCAGCCCAAGAACCTTTACCAAAAGATGCATCTGGGCCACTTGATAACGCTGGCCAGAAACGAATCCAACAAGTTATAGGGGCGCTCCTGTACTACGCGCGCGCTGTCGACAACACCATTCTACTCAGCCTGAGTGCCATAGCCAGCGAACAGGCCCATCCAACACAACTCACCCATCAGCGTTGTCAACAACTTCTCGACTATTGTGCATCTCATCCGGATGCCATCGTCCGCTTCAAAGCATCCAACATGATACTAAACATTCACTCCGATGCATCATACCTTTCCGAAACCAAAGCCCGCAGTAGGATTGCGGGCCATTTTTTCCTCGGCAGTGTCCCCAGTGATGCCACACCGATCACGATTAATGGGGCCATCTATGTCTTCTGTGGAATTTTAAAATTTGTCGTCGCCTCTGCAGCAGAAGCTGAATTGGGAGCACTCTTTCTCAATTGCAAAGAGGGCACAATTTTGCGCCTCGTACTCCAAGAACTTGGCCATCCGCAACCACCAACGCCTACGCATTGTGACAACGAGACCGCCACTGGGATTGCCAACAATACCGTCAAGAAACAAAGATCCCGCTCCATGGAAATGCGATTTTTCTGGATCGCCGACCAGGTCACCCGCCGTAATTTCCAGGTCCGCTGGCACCCCGGCCAGGAAAATCTTGCCGACTACTTCACTGAACACTTTGATGCCCGGCATCACATTTCCGTCCGCCCATGGTACCTCCATACCAAAGACTCCCTCAGTTCCTGCCTCGGGCAGCATCCCCTAGCTCTCTGAGAGGGTGTGTTGGAACTCTACCCAATGGATACATGAGGACGTCTCCCTTACCGAGAATCCCGCTTACCGGATTAGGCCGAGCCCCACTTACCAGACAGCATATGGGACTGCCACACATCCAACCAATAACAGCTGCTCCGTCCTGCGTGCGCGCAGCAATATTATCATACTAGTTAGCTCATAAATTGCTAACAACATTTTTATCTCAGCTGTTAACTAGTTGTATGTTCAACACACAACACGCCCATGTGGTTCGCTCCCTGTGATTCCACATGGTTGCCGGAAAATCCGATAACAGAGAGAGTCACCACATCGAGCACATGGGGGAGGGATGGACAGCACGGCAAAGCAAGAGAAGTGAAATTGCAGGAGGAAAAATATGGTACAATAAGGCTACCTCAAAGTAAACAGGAAAGATACCATTACTTTTCTCGTGCTGGTAGCACTAGCTTTGCACGGATTATAAGATATGTTTTAATGTATCTTTTGACATTTTCTGGATCTTATACGCCGAGATTTACAGTAGGGTATGTATGGCATTCGATACAACCTAATTGTTGAAATCAACTCCCCATGTTGTGACAAAGGCACGATATGTTCAATTGCAGATATCAATAACCCATGCGTGTTGTGTTTTTTGTGCAACTTTCTTAAAGTGCAATAATTGCACCTTTTTGATCAATGATTCCTATAAATTTCACTGAGACATGGTTCTGTCAATAAAACCTCTTCAAAATGTTATCTAGTCAACCGGGTTGTGCAAGCAAATAATGCACCAAGAAATCAAAATAAGAGCTCATGAAAACTCCAATCTTTATTGAAATTTAGATTGGAACAAAATGTAGAGTGCAATGTCATTGATCATAGCACACTGTTATGTTTCAAGGATTTTTCTGTTCCAAGGATTTTTCTGTTCCAAGGACTTGACATAAAAAGTGTGTGTTAATTTGTTTTATGAAGATAGAAACACTGTTATTACTGGTGCCATTATTGCTAGTCCTCCCCTTTATCGAACTGACAACTCTGTTTGTCTGACCTGACAGTTAGTTATCTATAGTTTTGCTAAATTGTGCCTTTACATCCCATTCCACTAATTCTATGATCTATATGATGATAAAAATTGACCTCTTTCAAAAAATTAGCCTAGGCAGACCCCCGTAACAGTTAAGGTTTTTTGCAATCTTATTCAAAGTAGACACACTAATTAGCAATAAATATTGCCTCAACCCATCTATCATGCATCAGTGGACAGTCAAGCTGATCATCGTCTAACTCACGCCTTCCTTTGATCCATTCCCAGTGGCCCTCCTCCTTCTTTTCCAAGAGGAAGCAACCCCTGCAAAAGGTCATGACAGTCTTACTGCCTTGGAAAAGGTGAGATAGTTAACTATCTCAATGAAAACAATGGTGATGTGCTAACATCAATCTAGATTATGAAATAAGAATTATGATATACAGTTGTTCTGGTGGTGATGGAATTCTTGACTCACTCACACATGAGATGTCACAGTCTGTCTGTTACCTAAGCAATCTGTTCGGTTTCTTCTTGATTCAGAACTTGAGAGGTTGTTTCAGCATCTGCCATCTCCTTATCTAGACAAGACTGCAACCAAGCCTGGGTATCTGTAACGAGTACTGGGATGGATATGGACACAACACTCCCCTCTTCTATGGCTAGACTTGATCTGCCATAGACAAAACAAATACAGTAGGATAAAAAGGAGGAATATATGATTCCACAAACACTCCCTCAAGGAAAACTTGAAAACCTCTACAAACACAAGGTAGTGTGCCTTGCCATTGCCCAGGGAGGTAGAAAAGGGTGCATCATATGAAGGTCACTATCGTTTGTTGGTTGATACTGGATGGTGTTACACATGTTGATGCATTCGGTGATACCTGTGCACAACTCAATTGTGAGTTTGCCATTGACAGGGGTGTGCGCTCTGTGTTGTAAGGACCTTTAGTTCTTACTCCCAGCTTAGCAGGGCCATGCACATTCTTCAGAACTTTCTGACCCAGAGTATAGTCATATTGGTGTCACTTCCTGTTGGCACTGCAAAGGTTTTCATTGACATACTGTTTGTGGTACTGTTCTATTGACTCTCACAATAAGCAAGACTTTCAAGAACATGTCATGGCTTAATACAAGAACCCCTGGCATGCTGCATAGTATGGAGGCAACAGTAACTGACATGGCTTGCATTGCAGTTGCCAAAGCTTGATCAATGATGTCTCTGGCTTGTGTCAAATTCTGAGATGGATTGTTGTATAAAAGTAATTGTAATAAGTTGCCCACTGTTTGGTGCATATGTTCAAACATTGAGTTCAAATGCGGGTTCTTAGCTGTTGACTGTACATCTTTGATGTCAAAGCTATGGAGGAGCCATTGGAATTTTCCTCCAACAAATTCTCAGCCTTTCTTGTATATGCAAGGATTAGGACAGGTGTAGCGGGATAGCCATCTCTGGGTAAACTTGTCTATTATGCGACATGAGGTCTTGTGGTCAATTCTGATCAACTCAACTAAATTGAATGCTGTGTCCATGCATGTGAGCGCATTAACTTAGTCCTTTCTCTTGTTGCCCTTGATCATCCGTCAGCCAATTAAGTTGATTGCACCTTCTTCCCTTGGTGCTATTTGCATTTCCCTTTTAAGTGATAGGCTGTAGCCCTTGCCCGACAGTTTGTGTCTCTGGCATTGCTCACACTTGAACCTGTCAATAGTGTATCTGAGCTTGGGGTGACGATAACGCTGCTGAAGTGTTTCGTGCAAACATTTTTGCCATGATGTCCCATTACTTGATGAAACCCCTTGATGGTTTGATCCAGCATTTGCTGAGGCACAGCAATGCACGATTGTTTGTCTTGATCTCCTGGATGCATGTGGCAAATAATGTCATCACCGTCTTCATCTAAAGACTTGCAAATAGACAGCTTCTCCTGGCACTCCTGACACTGACACTCTCTTGCTGAATTCTGGCAACTCCCCCAATTTACGATGAATACCATGGTAACAACCATTGTCATTACCACTGTCGCTGATGATACATACTCCTAACACTGACACTCTCTGGCTGAATTTTGACCGCTTCCCCATTTCTGAGGATACAAAGTGCAGTCAACCAATATGGTAATGTTAGTGTTGAGAGACTCGCCACTGTTGTTCCTGACAGTGATGTCATCTTGAGGAATTCTGTCCAGTGCCTTAATTTACAAGGAAATAAAGTGCAATCCACTCAAATGTAAGAGTCCATTTCCCATTTAAAGCAAGAAGTCAGAGTGATGTTTTGACTTTTTTCATTTCATTTGCAATCAATGGCAAATAACTTGACAATGAGACACCACTGTACTGACTTATGAGGCCAACATCTTTTTTTGAGGGATTTTGCTTTGTACACACTGCATGTAGTTATTCTGGTCAATGACCTAAACACACAAAATCAACTTCCACTGCCACTGGGTGTGATGCTTATATTGCCACAATCAATTAAAGCAAGAAAGCATTTTGCCTCAGCCAATGTGCATTTATTTACCTCGAAATCCAAATGGACGCGTGAGGGACAATCTGTTGCTCACCCATTGCTGGAATTACTGTCACTTCTTCTGCCATTGTGTGCACTACTGCTGTTCATGACATCGACACAGTGTCACTGAATTCTGGCGGTTTCAACAATTAATGATTGAAATGACTTAAGTCAATTTAAATGGTAGTCAGTTTCAAGGAACCAATGCCAATGTTTCTCCAATTGCATTCACCATGGACACTCCTGGCCTTCATGACACTAGCACTAGTGTGCTGGATTTGGACAAAGGCTCCAATTTATGTTGAAATAAAGTGCAGTTAATTAAAACCACTGGTCCTGCCAATGTGCTCCCGCATTAATCACTGCAACTGAAACTTCTGTAATTTGTTGTCTGAATGTGTTGTCTAAACTTCAATAAAGACTTCGTGACTTTGCACAATTTAGGACACTATGTCCCTAGTTATCTTTTAGCTCAAGCAGAAGCAATCCTGCACAAGCACTGAAAAAGAGGTGGAGTAACTCCAGATGATTCATGACCATGATTAAGATCTGTATCAGTTGCTCAGTATCTCAGTATCTTTGTTGGCTATAACAAAATTAAGAGGGTGCTTCCACTATGTTTGTCATTGGCAAAATATCATTATTTTTTCAGGTCAGTGACCTGAATTACAATCTAAATTGTGACATCATACTATGTTTTTTGTAATTTGAGCACTGCCCCCAAGTTCAATAGAATGGCCCCAAAATGTATCCTGATATGTAGGTATCTGTCAGAAAAATTATCAGAGCATGGTGTCACTGCACATAATCTTCTATGTAAAGTCAAAATTATTTTTGACTTTATTGCTCACGTGTTTCCTGTTCTCATTTTTGAGGAAGTATCATGTCTTGTTTGATGCCTACAAGCTTTTTTGCTCCAACAAGTTCTATCTTCCAGTGATGTTGAGTCCTTATAGCTAATGGAGCTGGAACATTTCATTCGTGTGATTATGGAATTGTTTTATTCCTATGCTTGTCTTTTTCTGTTGTAAATGATCAAAATTCACACTTCTAACAGAAATCTGCTCATGTGCATTCTTAAAAAGCGTATGCTTTTGGACCTGTGTGAAGTATCTGAGTAGAAAGTAGAAGTGCTCCACTTCATGGGGCAGTCCATATTGTTTGTAAGGCATGGTCCAATTTTAGGTGTCCTGCACGTGTCTCCATGTTTGAAACATAGTTTGCAGTACTTTGCACTTTCATGGAATCCCTTATAGGGTGACTGTTTGAAGTTACTAGAGTGCTTCTTGTAGGAGTTGCATCCAGTTACCTTTTCAAGCCCTCATGTTGTGTTCTTATGTGAAGACATTGACCTACTGGAGCTTTAAGGCAGCACAGAAGTCCTGTATATGCTCTTTGAAGTTGAAGGCTTATTTGTGTCCTTAATTTGTTATTAAAAGCCTTGGGGTTCTTTCATGCAGTCTTCCCTTGTACTTCTAGAAGTTATTGACGTAAGCTGAAAAGCTAAGAAAATAGTGTAGGTTAAAAATACACGTGTAGATGTGTTTTGGCTTATCAAAGTGAAAAATGAGTATTAAATTGTGAAAATGATTATTGATGACAATGACAAACAGTTATGATACACTCATCATGTAGTTGACATTAAACTGTGTAGTATCCTACATGATTTGGTATGTCTTTATGTCCTGACAAAAGCATACTAAATCCTGTATTTTATTTGATCACATGTGAATTCCTGTGTGGGAATCTTTGTTCTGTATCTTTGAGTACTTCTCCTTAGAAAAGGAAAGTATTTGAGTTTATTTTGTAAGTAAATTGAAATATTTAAAATAAACACTATTCTTGGCCATAGATACTTGGCCTATGTCAGTTACGAGGGTATTACTCCCTGTTGAAGACCACTCTGACATTTGCCACAGATCCCACTTGCCTTGAAGAGGCAGTAAGGCCTGGGAATCAAACCCGGGACCTGCATTGTACTTTATCGTCTGGGTTCAAACCATCGACCTACAAAATAATGTAAAACACAAATTCATGAGTAGAATGTGTTCATCACATCTACATGGAATGTGTCCATCAAACAACGGCAATGGCTAGACCAAGGACGGATGGCCAGACAATTTAAATGTTATGAACTTGGAAAAATGATCCAAGACCCAAGTTTTAATACCAAGAGTGTTTAGAACCTACACAGCTCTCTTAATGTCTTTAGTGAAGACATACCAGGAGTGTGTAGAATCCTACTCAACTCTCTTAATGTCTCTAGAGAAAACATCCCAGGAGCATCTAGAAATCTACACACCTTCATCTTTCATCTTTCACAGCAGACAAAACTGTATCATTTTTAGTAGAATTTTGAGCTCATGAAACCAATTTGGCTACAACCACCACAATCTCACTGCAGTATCACCACCTGATACAATTTCTAGTTGATTTCCCTATAATAGCTAGCAGTGCTGTTAGTTTGGTTTTCATCCATGATAGAACCTAAGGTTGGGAGTCACACTAAGTTCTTAGAGGCTACAGCTTCTAGGGGAAAATGTACTCTTTTGAGCATACTTGTTGTGCCCCTTCGTAAGCTGAAAAGCTAAGAAAATAGTGTAGGTTAAAAATACACGTGTAGATGTGTTTTGGCTTATCAAAGTGAAAAATGAGTATTAAATTGTGAAAATGATTATTGATGACAATGACAAACAGTTATGATACACTCATCATGTAGTTGACATTAAACTGTGTAGTATCCTACATGATTTGGTATGTCTTTATGTCCTGACAAAAGCATACTAAATCCTGTATTTTATTTGATCACATGTGAATTCCTGTGTGGGAATCTTTGTTCTGTATCTTTGAGTACTTCTCCTTAGAAAAGGAAAGTATTTGAGTTTATTTTGTAAGTAAATTGAAATATTTAAAATAAACACTATTCTTGGCCATAGATACTTGGCCTATGTCAGTTACGAGGGTATTACTCCCTGTTGAAGACCACTCTGACATTTGCCACAGATCCCACTTGCCTTGAAGAGGCAGTAAGGCCTGGGAATCAAACCCGGGACCTGCATTGTACTTTATCGTCTGGGTTCAAACCATCGACCTACAAAATAATGTAAAACACAAATTCATGAGTAGAATGTGTTCATCACATCTACATGGAATGTGTCCATCAAACAACGGCAATGGCTAGACCAAGGACGGATGGCCAGACAATTTAAATGTTATGAACTTGGAAAAATGATCCAAGACCCAAGTTTTAATACCAAGAGTGTTTAGAACCTACACAGCTCTCTTAATGTCTTTAGTGAAGACATACCAGGAGTGTGTAGAATCCTACTCAACTCTCTTAATGTCTCTAGAGAAAACATCCCAGGAGCATCTAGAAATCTACACACCTTCATCTTTCATCTTTCACAGCAGACAAAACTGTATCATTTTTAGTAGAATTTTGAGCTCATGAAACCAATTTGGCTACAACCACCACAATCTCACTGCAGTATCACCACCTGATACAATTTCTAGTTGATTTCCCTATAATAGCTAGCAGTGCTGTTAGTTTGGTTTTCATCCATGATAGAACCTAAGGTTGGGAGTCACACTAAGTTCTTAGAGGCTACAGCTTCTAGGGGAAAATGTACTCTTTTGAGCATACTTGTTGTGCCCCTTTAACAGGTGTGTATATGTTCGCCCCTAATTCATAACCATCAATGTTTTATGAAAGTGGTTTTTAGTTCAGTTTTGAAACTGGGACATTTGTGTCCCCAAATAAGGACCTTGTAAATTTGAGAGCCAAGTTTCAAAACTGGGTGTTTTGCCCCGAGTTTCAAAACTTGGTTCCAGTGCCAAAACTGGGACATGTACCTCAAACCCAAAATCATCACTTGCCCCATTTTTGGCAATAGTGCTCATTTGAGACAACACTGTGCCCCCCAAATTGGCTAATTGTCGCTGGTTAACTTGAGCGTTGGGTGGAGAACACATGCAGAGATAAGAAGACTTTTTTTCTTTAACCATGTTTGTAGGAGTATGTTGATACTGGCAACTGGCAGCCATACTGGTTCCTTTTTGTCAAAACATAACTCATGCAAAAATGAATCAAGATTTTTTCAAAATCTTAGTTGTATTGGAAACTGAGCCGCTTTCTCCTTCTCCTTCTCCTTCTCCAGTGAGATAGTTTTTTAACTATCGACTAATATACGTAAGTAATACATTTGAGTATGCCTTGAAGTGTAAGTACCTGTAAATAAACACATACATCGGTAGTTGTGATGTTTTGATACTGGCTTACCTGTGAAATTGTATCGTGAATTTGTGCTCCGCGCTGGAGCAGATTGAAAACAAATCACAAATCATATTTACATATATCACATTTGCATAAATTATGTAAATCGGTCATCAAAGTAACCAAAAACTCAAATAGTAAATCATATTTCTCTAGTTACACAACTCTTTTTACCTCACATCAATGAAGTATGAAGTATTTTTTACGTGCTTCAATATGTTCTTCACGGCTGAGATGATGATAGCTATTGCTCTCCTCCTCAATAAAAACAAGGACAAGAAGTTGCTCATTCTTTCTGGGTCCCAAAACAGGTTCTACAAGATTTTGGCCGCTGAGAAACCATGGCCTCAACGCATGGTGAAAAATGGGCAAGATAAAATCTGCTATGAGTAGTATGTGCAAGGGAGGGGAGAGTGGAGCAGATCAAACACAAATTGCAAATCGAAATCGCATTTGCACATTTTCACATTTTTTGTGTTTTGGCAGAAAAAAATGTGAAAATTGACACACATTTGTGTAAGACTGGTTGCAGCCACAGGAGCAATTTTTAAATTAAGGTCTAGTTCCCATTTTCGACCCAACTTCACCGGAATGGTAACTCGACCCCCAACTTTGCTGGTACAGCCACTGTAAGAATTCCATCTAGTTATGAAAAAGTAGAGTCAATTTAATTTAATTTATTTCTGACCTGTTCCTTTTCAGGGCTGATTGGGTAAACTATTCTATTTTTCTGTGACTAAGTCCACACTTATCGTGTCTACAGGTCTTAATATACTAGTTCCAATGCAATATGCTTGAACCCAGCCAAACAGTTTGGCACAAGATAAAGTATTGTATGTACTGTACAATACCACTCGCTTCCATGTTAGGCAAGACCTATGACCCAACAATTCCTCCATGTGTAAGCATGTTCTCATTTTAGAAACCGGTGACGTATGAAAATATGATGACCATTTCTGCGTGAGGACAATCTGTGTCAAAAAATATGGGAGCCTCAAACTCTGATGGTAACCAACAAATTAGCAACCAAAAAATTAGTAGCCGTGTCTGCATCTGGTCTAAATTTACACAAATTTGGTCAACAAGAAACCCTCATCATCCATGTTTCGCACATCACAAATGAAATTACACAATTCTTTTCTAACCTAAATTGCTCTCTTCCTTTGTTGCAAACACGTAATGGAATGGGATGAACTGTACAAAAATACTGCATACCTGTTTGGCGTGAGGGGAAAAATGTGTGCTTAGAGAATTGCAATTTGCAATTGTGTTTTAGGTTAGATTGAGAATGAATTTACACAAATATATGAAAACGAGATATGTGCAAATGCGATTTGCGATTACTGTTTTCGATCTGCACCACTGATTGAGATTGAATAAGGATTGTGTAAATGTGATTGCAATTTTTGAAACTTTGTCGACAAGGCCCTGCACTGCAAACAAATTGTTAGTAAGGCTTGTAAGACTGTTAGTTTAACTGTGAATAAGATTTTTTTACTTACAGAATAGCTAATTCCGGTCTCAACGGTTGGTTCAAGAGGTGGAGTCATGAATTCTTTCTCACTTCTTGCTAACTGTTAGTAAGGTTTTGGGGACAATGTTAGACTTCGACGGGCTGCTTACAATTGTATTAACAGAGAGATCTAAACAATTTTTTTTTAACTAACTAGCTGCTTTTAGACCTAAGACACCTTAGTCCAACGGAGTCATTCAATCATTTCTGTCATGCAGCACAACATTCATGATGTTCGATCAGATTTCAGATCTCAACAGTATATCATACCATATATAGGCCCTAATGTGATAACGCATCCATCCGCAGAACATTGCAACTTATCCTAACCACACACCCCCATCAATCCCACTCTGCAGTTGCATCTCTCTGGCCACACTGTCACAAATACAAAATGAATTCTGAGGAGCAGAACAAGATACAAAATCAATCACACTCTTGGCACAAGAAGAAAAATATCAAATGCCCCAGCTGCAAATCATCTTTATTTCACTTGAATGGAAGGCCCTACTTCTCCTCTGCACACATTGTAAATGAAATTGTGGTACTCCATCATTCACCATGTCCTTCTTCTATTGGAAATGGTGGAAAAGCGCTTTTCTTTTGCTTTTCCTGCGGGAGTCAAAGTTCCCATACATCTGGGAGACTGGAAGACAAAGGATGCAAATGTGTACAATGCCGTGACAAAACGCCGTCCCAAAACTTACCCAATATGGGAAATGGGGGATAGCAATGTGGAAAACTATTAGGATCTTGTCGGATATGGTCTCGGCGCTACTTCTCAGCCGGATTCTGATCGACAGTGCGATTTGCAAGTTGACTCGACAATGGACAAGGAAACAAACCCAACAGAGGAGAGTGGAGTTAGCAATGAACACCTTCTTGGAGTTGAAGATGGGGGAATGGGAAGTTGAATTTGATCCCAGTAGTGGCAAAGGAATTTCTGACACGTGACGTCTTATTTCTTGTCATTCCGATAGGAACAACCTCCTCAATATTCTGGGAAACCGTGATGAATGGCCTAGTGGGAGTGCGAGATTTTTTATGAGGGACCACAAGAATCAAGGGGATGGATTAAAGGGGTTGATTTTCAATTCTGTCATTGACTCAAAAGTCTATAGTGATTTCTCCTCACTATCAGTTGAAGACATGTGTTTCCATCTCCACATTGCATCAGTGTACTATGGACTCCCCACCACAAAATCCGTTGACCTAGCAACTATGACCCTTCACAATATCTCCCAACACAATGAACTCATCCAATCTGAGAAGAAAGCACTGTCTGAAAATTATCAGAATTCAATCGTTCAGGTACTTGCCGCCCGTGGAATCGACAAACTGGAAGTATCATCAATAGTACAGGAAATAAATGATTGTGTTCAGACAGCATGGCACATTCATGGTGATAAGCCATCTTCCATCAAAGCCCCGTTGAATCATAAGACAGTTCAAGCAGTCTATATAGAAGGACAAAATTCTATTGTCAAAAATTTACCAATTCCAATAGTCAGTATTAGTCAAAAGGCTGCTTACATCCCAGCCAAAGAAATCATCAATCATATTTTATCAATGGGGATAGATGTAATGTTCTTCCGTGCCGGGCATGAAGAAGACTGGGTAGATCAATTTGGTCATTATGGGACGAAATTCCTATGTAATTTTCACCAAATGTTTCAACCATGACAGATGTCTCGATTGACACCCGAATCCTCCTTGTAAGAGTATGGCCAGATAGATTCGAGGCTCATCAGATCAAAGGAAAGAATGAATTCAACTGTCTGCACATGTTCACACTGACTGTCATTGCCCTCAACTATAAAAATATCAGCCGCCATACAGCACCCTTTGCTTTGTGCTTTCAGAGACAAAACCAAAATGATATCCTCATCCAGCTGCTCAAGGAGTTGAAAGATCTTCAGTCTCCAACACTCAGATACTGGGGAGGGAAAGAAAATCATGTATACCCAACAATGGTGTTTCTTGAAATGATAAGCAATGATTATGTAGAAAGGTGCTCAAACACTTGTACCAGTCAAAATGGTACATTCACTCACAGATGGAGACATTCTGGACTGTTCGATGACAGTCTCGTCCCATCATGTCCATCCTGTCACCTCAAAAACATTGAATTCATTCTTTCGCCCCCAGCTGTGAATCTGAAGAGGAAAAGCTGTTGTGACCAATACCTTGATTGATGGCACCATGGAGTGACAAAACCCAAGACATACCCAATTCAACCAAAATTATTTTTACAGATCATTGAAAACTTCCCTGCAGTTGAGCTGTCCTTCAAAATAATCTTTAACTCTATAACAGCTTTACAAGATTGGTGTTTTTCTAGTACCTTGTAAAATACTGCCAAGGGGGATGTGATAAAAGATACCTACAAGTGATTGGTCTTTCAACTAATTTGGTCCCAACATTAACTGAAGATCTGGTTGGGGGGAGGAAGCTTCCCAATCTTTGGCCTTTCCTCAGATTCTAAGAAATTTAAAAACCTCGGTGCTGCCAATTGGCAATCGGATCATTACCTTGCATTCACCCGGGTGTCATTGTTCCATTTTTTGCCTTTGGATAAGAGCAAGGTTGAAACCAACCTTGACAAACATTTGGTGCTTGCCTTTGGGAGCATGAGAGTGACTTGGTTCTATCTTATCTCTCCCATCTTTGCAGAAGAAAACTTTCCGACAGAGACAATCAATGTGTTGGTGAGATTATTCCTATCATCTTGCAGGAGATTATGGATTGTTGATGAAAACTTGCATTCAAATCAAGAAAGAGACGATCGAGGAAAAAAGAGAATGGCTGATGACAGGACATCAACAATTACAGACAAGAAAAAAGCACCATTCTATGTGATAGGGACAAATTATCTCAGTCTGCTGAACATTGGCGACATGATAGAAGAAGCAGGACCAATGAGACATTGCTGGGAGGGTGAGAATGAGAGTTACATCCAAAATTTCAAGAGGGAGGTATCTACAATGAAACACACTGAACAATATCTCAAGACAATCCTTACTAAGATGTTAAGGACTGATGTCTTGGATTCATTCAATCAGAAAAACCCTTTTCAAGGGCTTAGAAGTATTCTCGGACCAGTCATGTTAGGATTTACAATAGAGGGGTAAAGTATGCCAGCGTTGAGGATGTTTTCTCACAGGAAGACATAGTTTCAGGAGTGATTGACGGGAATGGGAACCTTTTTGTATGTTTTGAAAAATCATGAGTCAAAGGAGTTGGCGTTCACCCTTTCATTTTCAACAACACAAAAGGGAGGTGGGCATTTAATCTTTGGAACTCTGAAATTATGCCACAGAGTCAGCATTCACATGTGTACAGGAGCAGAGATGAACTATTGCAGGAGTATTGTGATTTTTTCATACTTTTGAGAGAGAAGGATACAAACAACACCTTGATGAGAACCATGATCTGCCGCAGCTGGAGGGTTAGAGATGATTTGGGAAAATTAAGGTTGCCTTTACCACTCAAAAATGTCCTCCTACTGAAGTAATTCTTCTGTTGTTTTTGTGTAGTCCTGTAATAATGAACATTAGTAACATGTTTAGATACCTTTAACGCTTTGTATTGACAGTGAGCGGTAATTAATAAAATATTTTTGAATTACAGGTAAATTAGTATTGCAGTCATGCCCATTCACACAAAATCCATACCGCCACATTCTCCACATCTTCCATCAACTTCCCCTTCCCCCCATCCATTATAATTCGACAATGTCCGAGGACGGAACTCCCAGCCGCAATACTGGACGAACTGTACCTGTTTGCAAAGAAGAACGTAGTGTCAGCGAGAATGTGACGAAAGATAAGGATGTGACTGCATTAATCGCAGTTCCAACGACAAAGGATAACTCATCCGCGATGGATGAACATCACTCCGGGGAGGATGTGACACAGGACGCACAGGAGGGCCTTCAACTGATGATGTCAAGAGACGAGACCGGGGGAACAAACGACATCAGCCAGAGCAGCCGTTCCAGTGAGTTGACCACAGACGGTTCTTCAAGATTGACTTCCTTTTGCCACCATCCGCTTACCCTCCATTATTTGCCATGTCATAGGTCATAGGAAACAAGTCAAGTTAAGCAACAGCAATGCATTGTGTGTTAAAATGGATTCCAATGCAATGGCGTGCAGTGATGAATCCTTCATGCATTCGTTTTGGCGGAACGCGGTAGAATTGGACCTTCAAATCAGAATCATGGAGTTTGCAGCAACGACGATGGGGGAAGTGTATCTGCTTTCACAAACTTGCAAACAATGGGACAAAATACTCAACCAGGATCCTCACACGGCAGACCCTATATGGCACAGAATTGCAAACGAATATTACGGTGACAATAGACGACACCTCCAGCGCTTAGAAATCATGGATTCTGCTTGCACACATGAGGACAACACAGAATGGAGACGACTTCTCTTCATCAATCGGAGTCCAAAGCTTTTAGAGGAGAAGTATGGCCATACCTTAAGTTGCTTACATGGGTTTTTAGCTCTGATCGTGTTGTCCCCTACACATCAATGTCATGGACAGAAGGAATCATACATCAAGGTGTATCAGCGGATAAGTATTGGCACAGTCTTGGTGTCGATCATCTTTGTAGGCGTGCGCATGGTATGGATTATTTTGATATTGCCTTCACCAATGGGAGCATCGAAAAAAATTTGAGGACATGAATTTTAAGGTGCATTAGTTCGATCATGACTACACCGTCGCAAATTTTGAGAGTGAATGTAGATTCATCCATCGATGGCTCCATGTGTTTGGATTTCACAGTGATTTCTCAATTGACCAGCCAGAACCTGATGACCAATTTCCACTTAAAGATGTCCTACTGAGGTAGGTTATGTCCTACTAATGAAGTAATTTATTCTTCTGTTGTTTTGTGTAAAACTTTCATAATGAATATTACTACCATGTGTAGATACCTTTAATGCTTTGTATTGACATAGAGCTGTACCCGTAAAAGAAATATGAATTACAGGTAAATAAGTATGGCAGTCATGCCCATTCCCATAAAATCTAGACTGCCATATTCTCCTCAGACTGCCACATTCTCTACATCCCATCCACTTGCCCTTAGACCCATTGACTGTAATTGGACAATGTCAGAAAACAGAACTGCTACTGGCAACACTGGACGAACTGTACCTGTTCGCAAAGAAGAACGTAGTGTCAGCGAGAATACGGAAGATAAGGATGTGACCACGTTAAAAGCTGTTCCAACAACAAAGGATAACTCATCCGCGATGGATGAACATCACTCCGGGGAGGATGTGACACAGGACGCACAGGAGGGCATTCGACTGACGATGTCAAGAGACGAGACCGGGGGAACAAACGACATCAGCCAGAGCAGCCGTTCCAGTGAGTTGACCACAGACGGTTCTTCAAGATTGACTTCCTTTTGCCACCATCCGCTTACCCCCCATTATTTGCCATGTCATAGGTCATAGGAAACAAGTCAAGTTAAGCAACAGCAATACATTGTGTGTTAAAATGGATTCCAATGCAATGGCATGCAGTGATGAATCCTTCATGCATTCGTTTTGGCGGAACACGGTAGAATTGGACCTTCAAATCAGAATCATGGAGTTTGCAGCAACGACGATGGGGGAAGTGTATCTGCTTTCACAAACTTGCAAACAATGGGACAAAATACTCAACCAGGATCCTCACACGGCAGACCCTATATGGCACAGAATTGCAAACGAATATTACGGTGACAATAGACGACACCTCCAGCGCTTAGAAATCATGGATTCTGCTTGCACACATGAGGACAACACAGAATGGAGACGACTTCTCTTCATCAATCGGAGTCCAAAGCTTTTTAGAGGAGAAGTATGGCCATACCTTAAGTTGCTTACATGGGTTTTTAGCTCTGATCGTGTTGTCCCCTACACATCAATGTCATGGACAGAAGGAATCATACATAAAGGTGTATCAGCGGATAACTATTGGCACAGTCTTGGTGTCGATCATCTTTGTAGACGTGCGCATGGTATTGATTATTTCGATATTGTCTTCACCAATGGGAGCATCAAAAAAAATTTTGAGGACATGAATTTTAAGGTGCATTAGTTCGATCATGACTACACCGTCGCAAATTTTGAGAGTGAATGTAGATTCATCCATCGATGGCTTCATGTGTTTGGATTTCATCACAGTGATTTCTCAATTGACCAGCCAGAACCTGATGACCAATTTCCACTTAAAGATGTCCTACTGAGGTAGGTTATGTCCTACTAATGAAGTAATTTATTCTTCTGTTGTTTTGTGTAAAACTTGCATAATGAATATTACTACCATGTGTAGATACCTTTAATGCTTTGTATTGACATAGAGCTGTACCCCGTAAAAGAAATATGAATTACAGGTAAATAAGTATGGCAGTCATGCCCATTCCCATAAAATCCAGACTGCCACATTCTCTTCAAACTGCAACATTCTCTTCAGACTGCCACATTCTCTACATACCATCCACTTGCCCTTAGACCCATTGACTGTAATTGGACAATGTCAGAAAACAGAACTGCTACTGGCAACACTGGACGAACTGTACCTGTTTGCAAAGAAGAACGTGTGTCACGAGAATACGGAAGATAAGGATGTGACCACGTTAAAAGCTGTTCCAACAACAAAGGATAACTCATCCGCGATGGATGAACATCACTCCGGGGAGGATGTGACACAGGACGCACAGGAGGGCATTCGACTGACGATGTCAAGAGACGAGACCGGGGGAACAAACGACATCAGCCAGAGCAGCCGTTCCAGTGAGTTGACCACAGACGGTTCTTCAAGATTGACTTCCTTTTGCCACCATCCGCTTACCCTCCATTATTTGCCATGTCATAGGTCATAGGAAACAAGTCAAGTTAAGCAACAGCAATGCATTGTGTGTTAAAATGGATTCCAATGCAATGGCATGCAGTGATGAATCCTTCATGCATTCGTTTTGGCGGAACACGGTAGAATTGGACCTTCAAATCAGAATCATGGAGTTTGCAGCAACGACAATGGGGAAGTGTATCTGCTTTCACAAACTTGCAAACAATGGGACAAAATACTCAACCAGGATCCTCACACGGCAGACCCTATATGGCACAGAATTGCAAACGAATATTACGGGGACAATAGACGACACCTCCAGCGCTTAGAAATCATGGATTCTGCTTGCACACATGAGGACAACACAGAATGGAGACGACTTCTCTTCATCAATCGGAGTCCAAAGCTTTTTAGAGGAGAAGTATGGCCATACCTTAAGTTGCTTACATGGGTTTTTAGCTCTGATCGTGTTGTCCCCTACACATCAATGTCATGGACAGAAGGAATCATACATCAAGGTGTATCAGCGGATAAGTATTGGCACAGTCTCGGTGTCGATCATCTTTGTAGACGTGCACATGGTATGGATTATTTTGATATTGCCTTCACCAATGGGAGCATCGAAAAAAATTTGAGGACATGAATTTTAAGGTGCATTAGTTCGATCATGACTACACCGTCGCAAATTTTGAGAGTGAATGTAGATTCATCCATCGATGGCTTCATGTGTTTGGATTTCACAGTGATTTCTCAATTGACCAGCCAGAACCTGATGACCAATTTCCACTTAAAGATGTCCTACTGAGGTAGGTTATGTCCTACTAATGAAGTAATTTATTCTTCTGTTGTTTTGTGTAAAACTTGCATAATGAATATTACTACCATGTGTAGATACCTTTAATGCTTTGTATTGACATAGAGCTGTACCCCGTAAAAGAAATATGAATTACAGGTAAATAAGTATGGCAGTCATGCCCATTCCCATAAAATCTAGACTGCCACATTCTCCTCAGACTGCCACATTCTCTACATCCCATCCACTTGCCCTTAGACCCATTGACTGTAATTGGACAATGTCAGAAAACAGAACTGCTACTGGCAACACTGGACAAACTGTACCTGTTCGCAAAGAAGAACGTAGTGTCACGAGAATACGGAAGATAAGGATGTGACCACGTTAAAAGCTGTTCCAACAACAAAGGATAACTCATCCGCGATGGATGAACATCACTCCGGGGAGGATGTGACACAGGACGCACAGGAGGGCATTCGACTGACGATGTCAAGAGACGAGACCGGGGGAACAAACGACATCAGCCAGAGCAGCCGTTCCAGTGAGTTGACCACAGACGGTTCTTCAAGATTGACTTCCTTTTGCCACCATCCGCTTACCCCCATTATTTGCCATGTCATAGGTCATAGGAAACAAGTCAAGTTAAGCAACAGCAATACATTGTGTGTTAAAATGGATTCCAATGCAATGGCACGCAGTGATGCATCTTTCATGCATTCGTTTTGGCAGAACATGGTAGAATCTGACATTCAAATCAGAATCATGGAGTTTGCAGCAACGACGATGGGGGAAGTGTATCTGCTTTCACAAACTTGCAAACAATGGGACGAAATACTCAACCAGGATCCCGACACTGCAGACCCCATATGGCACAGAATTGCAAAGAAAATTAAGGGGTCGATAGATGACACCTCCGTCGCTTAGAAATCATGGATTCTGCTTGCAGACATGAGGACAACACACAATGGAGACGACTGCTCTTTATTGAGACAAGTCCAACCCTTAAGTATTTTGGGAGAAATGGGGCCATACCTTAAGTTGCTTGCGGGGGTATTTTGCGATGAGCCTGTTGTCCCCTACACATCAATGTCATGGAAAGAAGGAATAGTAGAATGTACTGTATCAACAGATGAGTACCGGCACAGTCTTGGTGTTGATTGTCCTCGTATACGTGCCAGTGGTATTTATAAATTTGATATTGGGTTCACGGACGAGGGCATAATAGACAATTTTCAGGACATGAATTTTAAGGTGTATTACTTCAATCATGACTAAACCGTCGCTAATTTTGAGAGTGAATGTAGAATCAACCATCAATGGCTCCACGTGTTTGGATTTCATCAAGATGATTTCGTCATTTACCCACCAGTAGCGGACTGCCCGAGTGAGGGATTTGGATACATTAGAGTGGAACTGATTGATCGTTATAGAAGTCAAGGAAAACGTGTACTGTTCTTGGGCTCTATGACAATAAAAGAAGATACTTCCTCACGTGACAATGATTTAAGAATCTTTCAAACTCATGGATCGTGGGACTATTGTGCAGAAGAGGGGTAAGGCATTAAAAGCATGCTCATAGATTTTGACAGGCAAACAATGTTTGTAAGGGGAATGTGCACTACGGTAGTTGATCAACGAGGGATATATGACTCTTGCAAAACTATCCTCCCCGTTGTATTGTTGCAGTCATAGTAGTTGTAGTTTATTTTGTGTTATAAAATTTTGCATTATGTTATCGCTTTGCATATGTTATGGTCTTAATATTATGTTAGGGTTTTTTGTCTTCTGTAAGCTGGTTTAGCCTTTTGGTACTCTTTTGTAAGTTGCTTCCAAATTTCCACATATTCACTCTTCTCTTTCTTGATTACATTATTTTGTCCAAATATCCTTTTCATAGCTACGGTCAGTTTTACTTTTCCAGCCCCCTCTATTACTGGTCTTTGGGGGTTTTACCAAACACAGAGAACTTCCAGGTTCCACATTGTATCCTGCTTTGTCAGTCAACATTTCCAAAACTCTCTTCTTCCCTGGGACAAAAGCAAAGCCATATGTGATCTTTTTGAAGGAGATTTCCTCTCCACAACACCAATCAATATTCTCTTGGCTGAACTTCATTGCCTTCATCTTGGGATGAGCTCCATCAATGATGTGGTATTCGACCTGGCCGGTGCCCCGGCCCACTCCTTGTCATCCCTGACTTCCTCCACTTTGCGTGCCGACAGTGGCAATGTACAAAATATCATCGGATACAAATAGCAATCCGCCTTCCGGCAACACTCTCCCCACTCGCAATCCGCCTTCTGGCAACACTCTCCCCACTCCTGGACCATAACGTGTTGCCTACAGGTGGAGCCCAACTGGAAATCACTTGTCCCATGCCATTAATACGCCAGCTTCAAAATATTCCAGTGCATCCTCGTTGGGCTCAAAATTTCCGTCAGCAGTGGAGTCGTCTACAGCAGATTATTCAATTTCTGCTCCAGGTCAAACCCCCTCCCATACCCCATGTACTCTTAACCCATCAGCATATTCAAGAGCATCCTCCTTGACATCAAGCCATCAAACTACAGGGTCATCATCTGCGGTGCATGTACCAAGTGATACCCAATCGTCACTGTTGCCTACCTCAAGGAACCAAATTTTCATGACATCACCCAACTCGAACCTGAGTTCTGATGATTTCATGGGGATAATAAATGGAAAACTACCAGAGTTGTTACCTCTTCCAAATGACTTTCTCCCAGCAAAGAAAAATTTATTGATCAAAAACACGGCAATAAAATGTGGAGATATGCAGTACACTTTGATCAAAGCCTTCCAGAAAAAAAATCCTTCTTATTCTCAAATGGAATCCTTCCTGGAGAAGATCAACATTTTTTATGAAGAAACCAATGATAATCTGACCAAATGTCTGTTGTCGCATTTAATGTTACGTTGTTTATTTGTCAATTTTATGATTCTGTGAATTAATCCACCATCTGCTACATGTTACTCAATCGAATTAAGACGAGGGCAAAGTTTTATAAGCTTAATGTAGAAGGAAGCAGTATTGAGAGTATCCACAATGCTGTCCTATCGTCCAGTCATATTTTGGATGACAATTATCTTGAGCGAGTTCTGGACATCCTAAAACATCCGCACAAGAAGGAGAGGGCATGGTTTGATCGAGCCAAAGTTGCTCTTGAATCAAATTCAAGGTCAAGTTGCCAGATACCCAAAAACATTTCCTGTATAAGTTAGCAGACCATCTTTTCAACAATACATTCAATCAAAGGATGAGGAGGGGTATGTTACATAATGTTGGGAAAGTATGGTATGAAAGGATTTATCCTAAAATAGCCCAAGTAGATGGTGGGAAGGAGATGAGTTTTGATACCCTGTTCAAGGGTCCAGTGGTTGTTGAGAATAAGGTCATAGCAGTTCTGGGATTTCTGTATCATGGGTACATTGTCAGGAGAGCAGGTGGAGTCCCAAGATGCCTACTAACAAAAGATGAGCTCTCCAAGGGAATTCAATTCTTACCTGAAGACCAATTTGTAGATCAAATGATGGTATATTATAAAAGATACCATGTTGAAAATGAGGTGAAAACAAAATGATTCGAAGTTGGACATTATTTTTTGACAATATCAAGAGTCATTTTCTTAGATCCCTTGTCAATGAACAGGTCATGACAAGAGACGATTTTGGACATCATGGTTTAGAGTACTATAATGTGAAATGTAAGAGGGGAAGTGATGATGATGCAGCAAATAAAAGTATTGAGCATCCTGATTCGGAGAGGAAGGACTGGGATTCTTTGGATGACCAAGAATTATTTGGTTCTGTTTGGGATAATATTGGTGAAAAGGACGCAGGTGGAGAGAGCAGTGAGCATCCCAATGACCCCGTGGCAGAGCATTATACAAGTGATTGAACACATTATTTTCTTAGATGTTTGCAATACAGAGTATGCACTCAACATGACTGTTATTTTCAATCTTAATCGTTTGAGATGATTTTGATTTGGTGTACTCTGACATTGGCTTGTTGGAGGAAGAAACGTGTTGAGTTACTACCGTACAGAGTGAACTGAGAAGCACAAACCAACATTCCAAGGAACTCAAGAAAATTGCATATCATAATGGTGCAAACACAGAAAATCAGGGAGATGAGGCAGGACTTAGGAAAGGTGACTGTAAGTGTATCTATAATGTTGGTTGAAACTTAACAAGTCGGATCACTAAATTACATTGCTGTATTGGTTTGTGTGACAGCTGACATGCGAAGATGTAATGAGGAACTGTTGAACACACATAACATTTCGACATTCATCGCAGTACCTTCTTTGCCTTCTAGGAAGATCCAGGTATTTCTTCCACCTACATCCGGTGAGAATTTTGGTGGGTGATGATTTTCTGTCCTTAACATGAAAGGGAACTAATAGCTAATATCCAAACTTGATATATGATGACACAGGCGTTACAGATGAGGAACGACAGGCATTCAAGGACAGGATAGGAAGTGATGGGGAGTATTATGTGGAGAAGGTACTCAAAATGCGCGTTAAAGAGGGAAGGGAAGAGTTCCTTGTGAAATGGATTGATTACCCTTTGAGTGAGGCTACTTGGGAACCATTTGAAAACCTTTCTGGCCAGGAAGCATGTGAGTGTCTCGATGTTATTTCTTTTACTATCACATAACTTTCCTCTGCAACAGAACTCTCACGATCTGTTTTAAGATGATGAGGCTGTCGCATTGAAAACTATGTGGAAAGGGACAATCTCTTCTCAGGTATAGGGATAATATTTTCTGTTGTTGTATGAATCTTGTGAAAAGGAAATGACCTCATAGGTTGGTTTTAATATTTCCACTTGAGAACAAGACAAAACCAAGCAAGAAAAGAAAGACGAAGGATTTGCAAAATGGAGTGAGTGATATTACCACTTTCTTGTTACATATTTTGGTATAGGACATTTCATCATACTGTTACTTTTGATATCTCGTGAGAAGGCAAAGAAGAATGTGTCAGCAGTTGAGGTTATTGCAATCGATTACTCCAACTAGTCATAGAAAGAGATGCTGATTAAATTCACTGCTTTGCCTTTTTACTTTTCAACACACATCTGACAAGATAAATGAGGAATTACCAATCATTGTGAGTGTAAGAAACAGTCATAATATCATTCAACACATGGTCTGAAATGATTTCTTTTCTGCTCAATCCATTAACTTATTATAGGCAGGTGAGGAGAGAAACAAGGAGATGGCATCTGTAAAGGAAAAAGTGAGCAACAGACCCTGTCATTGATTAAGCATGAAATTCTAGTATGATAACTGCATCCCTTTTGAAATGACTCATTTTTCTATTTTTACTTGAGAACAAGAAAAAACCAAGCAAGAAGACAATGGTGAAGGATTTGCAAAATGGAGTGAGTGATATTACCACTTTCTTGTTACATATTTTCATATAGGACATTTCATGATTCTGTTATGTTTGATATCTTGTGGGAAGGCAAAGAAGAATGTGTGAGCAGTTGAGGTTAGTGCAATCAATTACTCCAACTAGTCATAGAATCAGATGCTTATTAATATTCACTGCTTTGCCTTTTTTTACTTTTCAACAGACATCTGACAAGATAAATGAGAAATTACCAATCATTGTGAGTGTAAGAAACAGACATAACATCATTCAATACATGGTCTGAAAAATCCACTTCTTTTCTGCTCAATCCATTCACTTATTACTGGCAGGTGAGGAGAGAAGCAAGGAGATGGCACTTGTTAAGGAAAAGGTGAGCAACAGACACTGCCATTGATTAAGCATAAAATTCTAGTATTATAACTCATCCCTTTTGAAATGACTCCAATATTTAAGGTGTTAAACAATAAAACCGACGTTGGCAACGGAAAGAAGGAAGAAGTAAGATATGAATTTGAGATCACCAAATGACCGTTAGATTCACAAGCCACTTACTAATGTCATCAAAATGTCATTCCTTTGATACAGGTAAGTTTTTTGGTAAATGAAGTGAATGAGATTTGTCAGACTGTTTTATCTATCCCTGTTATTCACAAGAAGCAGGTAATTGGGGAGGAATATATGGGGAAGGACTGGAGAACTATCACGTTTAGACGGGATCATTCTATTCAATTGAAAAAGAACTCTTATTGTGTATTCATTTGCCAGAGAACAAACCTTCCAGGAGAATGCCAACATGCAGTTTATCACAAATGCCATGAGGAACATTCAAAAGCCCAGAAGAGATCAAGAGGTGGCATTCCAAGTGAAAGGGAGTTGATGATGTTTTGTCATCAGGAGCTACACAATCTGCAACTATGTGCTGACATGTGGTGGTGTACCAAAGATAATATTGAACGTCAACATTGGTTTGAGCGTGCCAAGGGTTGTGCTTTCTGTGAGAGGATGTTCATTGTAAGGGATATGTGAGAGGGATGAGGGAAAGGTGTATGTTTTGCTTAAATGAGTGGATGAGTGTGTTTTCGAGTGTGTATTGGGGCAAAAATCTAGTCCAATAAAAAGTAATTTCTGTATAAGAATGATTTTTGTTGGAACAGAGGAGGTACATTATACAAAATGCTATTTCTCATCAAAAGTCGATTTTGTATGAACAGAGGAAAAGAGATTCTACAAAGCACTACTCCTACCAGAACGCCCACGCGCGGTGGCACAGTCGCTGTTAGTAAATCTGTTAGTAAGGATTTTGGAGTCAAGCATTTCGATCTCGATCAACTCTGTTAGCTAAAACGTGAGCAAAAACAGATGTTGTTAGTTAGACTGTTAGCAAGCGGGGCAAAAGGCTAGAGAGGACGGAGGTCTCAAACTTACTAATAATTTATCTAACAGTTTTGATTTTTCACGAACTACTGAGAAAAAGCCCCAGTATAACTCCTACATACGATTTGTTAGCAAGAGATATTTGTCACTAACAGTCTTGCTAACACCTCGTTTGTAGTGTGGTGTCAACACAGATTTGTGTAAATTACACATAATTTGTGTATTTCCACAATTTTTCCCGCCAAAACACAAAAATGTGTAAATGTGTAAATGTGCAAGTACAATTTGTGATTTGTGTTTTTGATCTGCTCCACTAGTTAAGATCGCACCCCTTTTTACATTTTTGATACACACCTCTACTACTACAGTATTTATCGTGCATGCCACAAAAAACATTCAGCCGCTGCTACTATCTATACTGAATCATAAGAGCCACTGGGTTACAAGAACAATAGGGCTAAAATGACCCATTTGAGTGACATTAACTTTTTTGGCCAATTAACACTCTGTAAGCTCTAAATATCAAGTATTTAGATTCTTGTCAACAGGAACAACACACCCATATGCTGTCTCTCCATAACTTGTTCCTGTTGTTAAGAAATTCTTGATGTTGTGGGAAAGCACATTGATCTCATGACCATGGTTGATGGACCACTATCATGGGCAATCATACCGTAAAAATCGGTCTTTAAGAACTAGTAAATGTTCCAAGATACCTTTTTGACTGCCTCAAAGCTAGTGAAATTAACATGTGGTCGATTTTTTTATGGTCCTATTTACCTCTACTTGGGGATACTTCCGGTTCGCGCCAAAAAGGCCCGACAAGAGTTACTGTGTATGGTTGCATGTTGCGGTGTGCGGTATGTCGGTGATGTGGACGTGTTGTGATGTGAGCTACACGGGAAAATGCCATAGCTCATGAACCAGAAGGAGTTACGAGGAGCTGTACAAATGGGCGTGTTGAAGACGATGAGGGCTATACATTCCTAGTGCTTTGAACACTCAAGAACATGTGTAGGGCGTGAAAATGACAAAAAACGCGTCAGATGGACGGGGTGGTTCTTATACTGTGATGGTTCTTAAAGACCGATTTTTACGGTAGTTGAAAGGGTACATAGGGGGCTACCTCAAAGTAAACAGGGTAAATTTTACAGATAAGCTTACTTTTTCATCGTGAGAAGAAGTCTAGCTTGACTTTGATGATAAGAACAACGTAGTATATCGTTAAGAAATTGCCACACATTATGTGGTTCTTATAATCCAGTTTTTATGGAATTAATACTTGTAATTATGTTGTTGGCAAAACTAGACATGCACATAATGAAATGACTTAACTATGTAGCATTGTCAGAGAATCACGGCATGACAACTGCCAACACCAAATGTACTATTCCTGTGTACAATGGAGCACATTAATTTTTTTCAGAAGAAACTCTGATTTCAGAAAGTAAGTTTTTATTAAGCCTGAACTTGTACTAGTAGAAAGTGCGTGAAAATGGCTATGCCTGAAATGCACGAGGCATTCAAATTTGTGCAAAAAATGGAAAGACTGAAAATCATATACTAATCATACCTTGAAACATTTGACTCCTTGAAGACACCTTTCTTCATCATCTTATCATGACAAGTCCTCCAAACAATCAGACCCTTGATGCTCTTGTGATATGACAAGTGTCTGTCTGCCATCATAGTCTCCGTCACCAAAAAAGGCCCTAAGTCCCACCAAATATCATCCCACCATTTGGCTACAGCAGTACCATTCCAAGATTCCTTGCATTTTGAGGCCTCCAAACACTCCTAATCTCTTCAAAGTACTGCATCACCTCCTTAGTTTCACATATCTTTGACATGTCCTGGACATGTCCTTTGACATGTCCAATGTCAGTGATTTCCCTGTACGTTTTTTGAGGACACAAGGACAGATGTTGACTTGGGGTCACATGTCCGCCCAATGTCCGCAAGTTCGAGTCCCGTGTTTTACGTCTAGAATAGAACATGAGGTGTATTAGCATGTGATGTATCATGGAATCACATGCAATATATTCACATACACAAAATGCTCTAAATAAAGGTAGCATTCACCCAGTAACCACAATGAATTAAATACTTACCATGATGCTTCATGGATATGGCCAGTGCTCAGTCCACAGACTGAAGCTTGATGCTCCAATCCCCCTCTGCCTGTAATATCAACAGCATCAGCCATTTTTTAAAAAGTGGTTGTCACCTTTCAACCATTTTTTAATTAAATTCTCACCACAACTCCAGCAATTTGCCACCCCTCAGTCACCCCCTCCCCTGAATGCCAACTACAGTAGCTATCAGCAGGCACAAACAGGAGGTAAGAATTCTCTTCCTTCCCCTTCATTTTGATATTTTGGCACAGCTTCTAGCCAATTCTTATTTAAATACTTAGCATGACTCCGCAGAAATTTCCGCTCCTCAATCCACAGACTGAATAGCACAGCACCATGTCCCTGACCCCTCTAGGCCAACAACCTCAGCTACCAGCAGGCATGAAGAGGAGATAAGACTTCTTGTCCTTCCCCTTTTTACAAATACATTCCTAGCCCATCATCAAACATTTTTTTCAATAAATTACATGCCATGCCTCCATATGAATCACCACCTGTCAGTCCACAGACTGAAGCTCAATGCCCAAACCCCCGTCCCTCCATTCCAAAAACATCAAGTACCAACAAGAACAATGTGGAGGTACAATTTCTCCTCCTTTCCCTTTTACAAATGATTTTCAAAGCCACCATCTGATTTTTTTGATGAAATCCTTTCCATTGCTTTGCCGCCACTTAGTCTACAGACTGATGCCCGATGCTGCCACCAACATCAGATACCAATATGAACAATGAGGAGGTACAATTTGTCTTCCTTGCTCGACAAATGTTATCCTGCATCATCACCAAGCATATTTTTTAATTTAGTACTTATCAAGGCAATATGGGAATTGCCACCACTCAGTCCAGAGACTGATGCTTAACGCCTTACCTCCTGCCAAAGAGGAGGTGAGAGTTCTCTTCCTTCACTGCAAACAAAAAACACTGGTAACCTCCCTGTACACTCGAGTGTACAGGAAGGTTACTGGAGCCCCCCCAGAATGTGACCTAAGCCGTTTTGATGTAGTTTGTACTATGTAGTAACAGATAGATACAAGTTGTTGGGAACTGATTTTTATGAGTTATGTTATTTGGTACTAACAAGTAGCAATGAAGCAAATATGCTTCATTACACAAAATGAAAGTGTGAAGAATTCTACCTGACTTGGTATGAATCCTCAGGTGACAATTTTTATAGAGAAAAGGAAACTCTCACACTGCAATCTTGTCAGTTGAGAAGGTCTCACACTGCAGTCTTGTCAGTTGAGCAGTTGAACTCCCTCAACTGCTTCACTTGAATTATTGTCTCTCAAAACATACCTGATCAGTATGTACCTGAAATATATTGTTTCTGAGAAACGAATATATTATGACTTTCACACTTCCTTTGTCCAATGCAAAGTGAAGAGGACCCTTAGATGTTCCAGGTGGAACCTTGTTGGGTTTATTACTGAAGGCAGATAATTGGCCTATGTCAGAATGGTATATTCCGGTAACCTCCCTGTACACTTCTGTAACCAATTGGTACACTAGTGTACTGGAGGGTTACCCGAGTCTACCGGTGGGTTACCAGAAATTCGAGACCTAAAACAGCTCTCCAATTTATTTCTACTTACAATAGGAATTGGCATTTTTTACAGGAAAACAGACTTCTCAGTAAGTCTTTGAATCAATATCAATCTAAATAGAGGTTATAACTGCATTACTTAGTAGCTAAAAATGTCAACTGGTGGCATACCGGAAGTGTACAGGCCTGTTTACCAATTTCCCACACCATCATCTGAAATGTTTTTCCAATTAGTTACTTACCATGGCTTCACTGAAATCACTGCTACTCAGTCTGCAGACTGAATGTTGATGCCCAGCCTCTTAATTTTTGAGTTCTGTGTTTTCTGGGCCGAGCCCTATATGCAGTTAAGCATAAAGGAGTTGAATTTAAAGATAAATTTGATAGGCCAGCATTTAATATTGAATTCGTTTCCATGTGATATAGCGCAGACTGTATATTGATCTTTTGCAATATATAAGTTCAAAGGAGAGATATGCATTAAATGATAAATGATGTAATTTTGACTTAGAAGTTCCATGACCTAAAATGCAAAAAAATATGTTATAGTGAGGCCCTGACGTCGAAGTGTTTATGTTCTCTGTCCTAATTTACTGGTCCCTACTTCATTTTTAAGTTTCTGTGTTTTCATGGCTCAACAGTATACTGCTTTTAACTATTTTTGAGTTGAAAATAGCATTTTACAGTGAAAAATAACATTCTGACATCAACAAAGTATGTCTCTTGATGTATACATTTTCTAGGCATACATTAATGTTAAAATAACATTTTGACATCAACAAAGTATGTCTCTTGATGTATATGTTTTCTAGGCTGTACATTGATGTTAAACATGACTGAAGTTCAAAGGAGATATGCATTTTTATGATAAATGGATAAATGATGTCAATTTGAGTTCCTAAAGTGCATTAAAAACTTGTGAACCTTTTAAGTCCTTGGTGTCCTTGGTGTCCTTGGTGTCCTTGGTGTCCTTGGTGTCCAAATTTTGATGTCATGTGTCCTTGTTTGAAAACACAAAAAGACACAATGTCTAGGACAGTGTCTTTTTCATCCTTTTTTGGCACAGAGACAGCGGATATGTGAAGCTAAGACCACCTCCACCAACCTCTTCATTCGCAATAGATCCTGACCCTCAGCATCAAAGTGATTTCCCTTAAAGGACAAAAACCGCCTGCAGGACAACCCATCTGGTCACATTCAACAAACAAAAAGGCAAGGGATGTTCTATGCAGAGACAGACAACTGAACAGTTAAGGTGGATGTTGTATCTGAGCCATCTGGCACATCCACAACAAAGGCAAGCTCAGCAGCTTCATCATCACCACAAGATTGATTCACAGACCGGAAGAAAGTATTCAAATGAGCATACACAATAAATTAAAACTTCTGAAATATAATGGGGTGACTTGCCGGATCCTCCAGCTGAATATTCTTTTTATTGTCCCTTGGCCACCAGCAAGCATTATGTCATTTGCTGCCTTTGACGGCAGCAGCACCCAGACTGAGCAGGAAGTTCCCTTCAAAGATGCTCGATAAGCCCGCAATGTAACTTGAATTTTGGGGCTCAACTCATCCTCATCAATGAGCCCCATCAGATCATCCCAAAACTCTGATTCATTGGTCATACCATGATCACTTTCACTGGCCAGATTGTTAGAGTCGGACTTCCACTGTCCACCCCTACCTCCTCCATCTCTACTGCATCAGCATTGAGCTTGCCCTCTTACTCTACCCCTGCCCCTGCACCCAGCAACATGTCCTCCTCCACCAATAACCACCATGTGAACATCAAAAAATAACCCTCCTTGGTGCTGCAGTGCTTCCCCATTGATCAGCCTCTGCAGTCATTGGCACAGGAGTGTCAATGTGTGTGGCATGTGAGTGGCTTTGTGGTTGGTAGCATCCCCAGAAACCTCATCAAAGCTAGTGGTAAGTGCTGTTCTGATGGCCTGACGCAGTTCTGGGAGGGTCTCATGATATGGCTTAGTGATTCTAAGGGAGCATGTGAGGGCAGCTCAAGCTACAAGTTCACAGAGCTGGGCAGCTTCATGTGTTGTGGTGGAATAGTTTGCCATGGTTGGGGCTTATCTGATCAATGTTTTGTTGAATTGGGGGGGTGTGTAGGTACGTTTGATGGAGTTTGATGGATAGGAGAGAAAAATGATGTGTTGGCTAGCTAACTATGCAGCATAAAAACTGAGATATTCTCAGTTTATCTTAAAAGTAATACAATGTAGAGTATAGGTAGAATTTTATCCAAAATTTCCCGAGCAGCCAGTTGTTACCACAAATCAACAAAAGAAAATTTTTATTCATTATGACAGTGAACATTGTCCTCTGTGTGATGATTAGGATATGGGAACTCTATGGTGTTGCTTTTATACCTGTGGCAAAGTTTACGTGTGTGACCTAAGCCGTTTTGATGTAATTTATTATTAAGTAGTAACGGGTAGATACATGTTGTGGAAAGATGTTCATTATGAGATTTACACTACTGAACAAGGTATTGCATGATGTACTAGATATTCCATGCATCACCACACCCAGTTGATCCTGGGAGAGATTGGCAGTGATTTGGGGCAGTTGAATGACCGATCCCTTTCTCTCAACTGCCAACAGGAACTGTTCCATGAGAAGGTTTCTGAGAAAGAAAACCTCTCTTGGATATTTTGGCGGACACTGCAAACGAAAAACACCGGTAACCTCCCCGTACACTCAAGTGTACGGGGAGGTTACCAGAGCCCCCAGAATGGTATCTTCGGGTAACCTCCCGGTACACTTCTGTAACCCTCCAGTAAACTAGTGTACTGGAGGGTTACCGGAGTCTACCGGGAGGTTACCGGTAATTCGAAACCAAAAGGAGCTTTCGGATTTATTTCTACGTAGGATAGGAATTGGTACTTTTTACAGGAAAACAGACTTCTCAGTAAATCATAGAATTGATATCAATCTAAGTAGTGGCTATAACTGCATTACTTAGTAGCTAAAAAATGTTTACTGGTGGCATACTGGAAGTGTACTGGAGGGTAACCGGAAGTGTACGGAAGGGTTATTGGAGTGTACGTGAGGTTACTGGAGCGTACAGGAGGGCTAACGGAGCATACGGGAGGGCTACCGGGTCTTATACTGTTGGACTACAGTAATAGCAGAGTAGGTGTGATTTTTTTTCTCAACTAATAAAATTAAACATTCTACATCACCATATTTTAGGGGCCCGCCCAACACATCGCCCACCAAAATGACACACATGCCAAAATTTCTGCCCCAAGCTAAGAAACGATACTGTGGACCATACACCAAGGTAGAAGAAAATTAATTATTTAATTGAAACTAATCTGAAATGAAAACAATTGTAAAATAGTTTGGTTTCATCATAACTCACCTTAAATATTGACATGCCGCTGCCAATTGTTGTTGGCAACACGGCGGTGCAAGGCAGGATGCCAAACTCAGTCTGTGGACTGAGTTTTGGCTGTTCCCGTGCTTGGCCTGAAAATAAATTAATTGAAAATAGATGTAGTCAAAACAAGTGTAGAAATAATTGTATTCATCATAACTCACCTCTCTTAATATACCCGCCGCTTCCAATTGTTGTTGGCAACACGGCGGTGCAAGGCGGGAGGGTTAACTCAGTCTGTGGACTGAGTTTTGGCGATTTTGCCGGTAGGCCTGTAATTATTTAATTGAAAAAAATGCCATGTGGTGAGTATCATATTGCCAAAAAAGACAAGTTCAGTACAACTCACCCTCAAAATATACCCGCCGCTGCCAATTGTTGTTGGCAACACGGCGGTGCAAGGCAGGAGGGTTAACTCAGTCTGTGGACTGAGTTTCAGCGATTTCGCCGGTAGGCCTGTAACTATTTAATTGGAAAAAATTGACGTTTGGTGAGTATAGTACTGCCAAAAAAGACTAGTTCAGTACAACTCACCCTCAAAATATACCTGCCACTGCCAATTGTTGTTGGCAACACGGCGGTGCAAGGCGGGAGGGTTAACTCAGTCTGTGGACTGAGATTCGGTGATTTTGCCGTTTGCCGGTAGCCCTGTAACTATTTAATTTGAAAAAATTGGCGCGTGGTGAGTATAATACTGCCAAAAAGGATGAGTTCAATACAACTCACCCTCAAAATATACCCGCCGCTGCCAATTGTTGTTGGCAACACGGCGGTGCAAGGCGGGAGGGTTAACTCAGTCTGTGGACTGAGTTTCGGCCGCTCCCATGATGGGCTGTGGTGGGGTATCAATGTAATTGAAAAAAATATGTGTGATGTGAAAGCAGTGAAAGGGCACACTGCTACAGTTGCTTCTGGGTCAAGCACTGGTGTTGTAGTATGGTATGTATTATAACTATAACATACATACCGTATACTGTAGGAAGATGTTGTGCAAGAATGAAGTGCAGTGATACAAAGGAATAAGTACCAATCATGTAGACACACGTTACGAATTTTCAGCCCCGTGTGTTATTCTTGTGCACTCATTTTTTGGCGCAGTCACTTCTTATTGTACCATATTGTACGTACCATATATAGTAAATGGCATACTTGATTTGAAAATATACATAGGCCCAATAAGCACGCACCAAATAAAATCATAGATCAAGCCTAGAATTGAAATCAAAACTAGACCCAACAGGTGATCTTGCTGTTTGTAAGAAGTGATTAGAAATGTGAGTCATGAAACACACAACCACTCCAAAGATTTTTTGCTTCAAAGCTTAGCGTGATAAATGTATCTGTGGCTTAAACAATACAAAAAAATCGGTAACGCTCCCGTACACTCTTTAAATTCCGGAAACCTCCCTCTACACTCTGACATTTTGAGAGTGTACCAGAAGGCTACCGGTGTTTTTTGTTTGCAGTGGAGAAACACCTATAATGTATATGGGTGTTTCCCAAGAAGGAAAATGTCTTTTGTATATTGTTTCTCAGAAACTAATATCTTATGACTTTTGTATTTCCTTTGTGTTGCACAGTTGTTTTCTCTTTGGATTTGTCTAAGCTGCTTGAGCCATACTACATTTCTGTGTATAGCTGCTTGTGTGTTTTTTTAGTTGCATGCCAACAAGGTGCTACATGTCTCTCATTAGAGATGTTCATGTTTGACTTATCCTTTGTGTGAGATGGTATTCCCGTTTCACTAGGAATACTCACAATTCTATGTGCAGTGGTTTTACAAGAACAAAGGTTGTGGATCCCTTTTTGTTCTTGTGCTCCATATGATTATGAGGCTCGTTTTATGGTTGTGCGTGTATGTGCACTACCTATGGTCATTCTGTTGTCTTTAGCAAAAAGACCCACGTGTTTTGGTGACTCTATGAGTACCTACTTATGGGTTCTGAAGGTAAACCATCAGAAGTTCTCACCAGAGAATCAAGTACTAGTCGTCAAGTCTCAGTGAGACCATTATCTAGTAAGACCCAGTTCTTTTGAATCCAATCATGTTAATCATGGTCAAGGATTCAATCTCTTTTATTCTGTATTCATGAACTCTATGTTCAGCAAGCTGTACTAGAATGTGAGCATACCCGACCTGAGTTGGTGTTGCTCTAGACTTGTTGTGGTAACAAATGTCTAACATTAATGTGTCTCTTTTTTGTGTACGGTGTACCTCCTTCTCTACAATTCCAGTTGTGAGTGAGGCGAGGCAATCATATTGTGTAGCCTAAGGCTCTCCCATGTACTGGACCACCCAGTAGCATGTGAGTTTCCTGTATGGGTGAATGTTAAGCAAGTTTTTAGCTGCTTGTAAGCATGGTGCCTTTGCCATGAGAAGACTTTGGGTCTGCTATTCAGCCCTTGTTCTCTTGTGCAGAGATGTTGTACATTGGTTTGCCATGCAAACCTTTACACGCTGCTTGCTGAGTCCATCCTAACCTTGTTTAAGGTGGTCTCCCAAGCTAGCCTTTGGAGAATATCATATTACTCCAAACGAGTTCTATTGAGAACAGTTTGGCCATCATTGACTCCATTGAATGTGCTTGTGAGGCACATGGAAAACCCATGATTCTGGATGCTAGCTGTGAGTAGGTATAACCTTCTACAGTTTTTCTAGGCATGAACAGGTTCCAGATGCGTCAGTATCCAATCTAATGATTTGTTGACTTTTCATGAAGTCTTATGGTGTTTGTAGAGTTGAACATAGCAATATCTACAGTACTGTAAAGATTCTTTGAGTTTAGACAGTTTTCCCAATTTTTTGTCCATTTTCACTTATTTTAAGAATCACTTTTCGATTTAAAGTAATTTATGTTTGTTTGTGTGTTCTGTCCTTGTACAACCATTTCTGATGGCAGCTGTCAATGAAACCCTCCTGTCGACAAGGTAAATTGTCCTCGATGTTTTTCCTTGACTTTTCTGACTGGTTCTGCTCTGTCTTTATAGGCTGTAAACTACCTCTTTGGAAAAATAGAGGTAAACAGGCATGTTCTTCCAACACACCAAAACTTCATCAAACAGTTTCTCTTGTCATGAGAAACCTCAGTAATGTGTATGAAGTTGAGTTTGTAGTGTAAGTGGGTGTCTTTTTGTTCTTTTGTTTTGACACAACTTGGAAGGTCTGCTATTTTACTCGACCCCCAGAGGGGTATTTCACAGGAGGGGTTAGCTCTGTGATTAGGAGCGTTTTTGCTTGAAAAGAGTTCTGCACTGAAGTGAATAGCTAAGTACTTGGTATTTTGTGTCCAGGTTTTGTTTCAACTCTGGTTCACAGGATTTTGCAAAATTTGACATCAATTATCACTGGCAGGGTAAAATTGATCTCAAGATACTTTATGTTGATATTTGTTCAAAAATCTAGAACAATTCTGACTCAGTCCATATGCATTAGTCAAAGACTGTGGTCGTATGCTAGCTTAGTCACTCTGGGTAACATGTACTCAGAAAAGCGTGTTTTGGCAGGAATTTATTGCTTGTGCGATAAAAAAACATCGTGTGACTTTACCCTTCCTTTCGTGTAGGAAGAACCCATCCTGTGTGGGCCAAGAGTTTGACACCTGCCTAGCCGGGTAAGGAAAACATATGGATGTTCCTCATTTTGGAACATGTGGAAGTCTTGGACCTACGCCCACCTTGCTTCCACTGTTACTGTAGCAACACCATGTCAGGGGTTCAAAACCTAACATGGTTTGACTTCCGGTTGCTTTTTTGATACCCTTGCTTGTGAATGGTGCAGCATGGCACATGTGAATGTTTCTCTATGTGGGAGAAGAGTTCATCTTCTTGAGAAAATAATTCATGATTCTAGAAGATTTCTTGGCATTTTTATTTGTATTGTTACATGTAGCAAGGTATTTGAATTGGTCAGGTTATTTAAACTTGACAGCTGAATTCTGGTTAAGATTTTTTTCCTAACAAGCTCTTTAATTTAAAATTAAATAATTCCGAAATTTTATTTTCGGGCTCTGAACTCTATTTTCCTCGGACCAAAGGATGTGTATTGACTTTTCACAAGCCAACTAGCTTTTCATATTATTTGACCTCTTTCTTGCAAAGCTTGGTAGCTTATGCACATGAAAGGGATACCATATGAGAACCATTCTCATCATTGTGGACTTTTCTCACTTTTTCTTGGATTTCATAAGGAAATCAACAAGTTGCATATTTTCCTGACAAAAACCGCAAAAAGTGCACAGAATTTTTGCGCAAATTGGACATTCTTCTGGGGCATGACTCATAGTCATTTTATGGGTCCATCTTGTGCCCCCATGCATACAGCGACTTGGAGATTTTACTCCGCATTGCTCTGACGTTCAACCAGGATGCGGCAATACATTGCGCTCTTATGCCCTAATGTGGAGTAGAACAATGTTCTCTCCTAGGCTGGTCCTTTGTGATCATGGGCTGAGCCCTGTGATTCTAGGACACGTTCTATGTGGTCGTTATTTTTGAGATTGTGAGCGCGCGGGCTGTGCGACTACATGATTCATCAAATGGGCTGTGCCGTAATGCACTCCCATGTGAATGGGGCTGATCTGCGATCGTGGGACTACGTCCTTCGTGTGTTCATTCTCCCTTGAGGATGTGTCTGACACACTTGAAACTTGAGAACCATGTGCCACCTGTGCCCGTGCAGTGTTGAAACGATACTCGCACCACCACCATGCAAATTAACAAAAGAGAACTGGATCCTTGAAGTAGCGAACACTTGTGAGACAAGAACTTCCAGGAGGATTGCTAGTCTTTCAAGTGACCGAAACCTCTTGGGGGTCAGGTGCAAGCTTTTTAGGCCTTAGAGGCTATTCAATTCATCATAGGGTCATTTTGGACCCAAGAAGATCTTTTATTGTACTGCCTATTTGACTAGAAGTACATAATACGCTGTGGTGTCACTGCAGCTGCATGTGATCACAGGTACGGACTAATTTTAAGTCTAATCGTGTTTTTAGGTCTAAAAATAGACTACACACATATTGCTCATTCAGATAAAAGAACCAAGGCCTTTATGTTTATTGCCTTCTCATTTAATGAGGGGCTGCTACGAGCTCCTAGGCAAGTAAGCTTTTTTGCCACAAGTATGATACATCACAAGTGGTCATTTTTGTGGCAAGTGCACTAAGTGCCAAATGCGCACTCTGCTAACGAAAGCGGATTATACCCACGTCAAGTGGGATCTAGGCCTCACTGACATACAGGGGGATTCTTTTTGGCTACGTGTTTCAAAAAACACGTGCCGGCCTGTGAGTGAAACTCACTTCAACTGGTGGAGTACGTGACTCAGGGCTCAGCTGTGGCTGTTGCTACTCTTGGGGTCAGGCAGCACAAGTTGCGCCACGTGTATCACACGAAGTGTAGTGGACGACTTTGAGCGACAAGGGACAATGGACAAACGAACCTACCATGCTCAACACATACAGAGATTGGATGATGGATGGTGGAACGACCGACAGATGATCCAATCTGGTCGTGCAAAGGGTATCAATTTATAGTGACCAAAGCCGTTTTGATGTAATTTATTATTAAGTAGTAACGGGTAGATACATGTTGTGGAAAGATGTTTACTATGAGATTTACACTACTGAACAAGGTATTGCATGGTGTACTAGATATTCCATGCATCACCACACCCAGTTGATCCTGGGAGAGATTGGCAGTGATTTGGGGCAGTTGCATGACCGATCTCTTTCTCTCAACTGCCAACAGGAACAGTCCCATGAGAAGGTTTCTGAGAAAGAAATCCTCTCTTGGATATTTTGGCTGAGAACCACCTATTATGTATATGGGAGTTTCCCAAGAAAGAACATGTCTTTTGTATATTGTTTCTCAGAAACTATTATTTTATGACTTTTGTACTTCCTTTGTGTTGCACAAAGTGAAGAAGACCTTTGGAGGTTCCAGGTGGAAGCTCATTGGGTCTACAAGTTAAGATAGATAATTGGCCTCTGTCAGTATGCTGTAGGATGTCATCAGTCTATTCATGATTCATTAAAAGAAGCATTTCCCAGGATTATGATCAGTGAACATGTTCACAAACTTCCGACTTGTTAAGCATCTTCTCAAGGAGAGATGAGGGGCCACTAGTTCTGTGTGTGCATGATTTGAGAAAAACATGGAGGGGTTAAAATCAATTTTTAGCAGCAGATCAGTATGATTTTGAGGTAAGATGTTGGTAACATATATAAACTTTTTTGGGGAAAAAAGCAAGATATTGGCAATAAGGGTCTTTTATCGAGGAATTAAATTTTTGAGATTGACAGAATGCCTGTGGGGCTTTTTCCTGTGCAAATGCATTTTTAAAGCCTGCCTTAAGTATGAGCATAAAATGTACCATAATATACAATCAAGAGGGTCATTCTACCACACTTTAAAATAACCCTGTCTGAAACTGCTACAATCCTGGGTAAAAGTAGAACATGTAACGTTGTTATTATGGCATGACAATTTTATTCTAATCCTGCAACTTCCTGGAAAACCTGTTTTTTGGCAATAAAATGTATCCAAGTAACACCAAGTGGTCTTTTTTTCTCGGAACGGAGAAAAAATACTCCGCCCGACACGCAGAGAAGACTCTGAGAATCCACGACTACCTGGCTTCGGTGAAACCGAGTGACACCAAGTGATATCAAGTGAAACCGAGTGACGCCAAAGTGAAACCAAGTGACACCGAGTGACACCGAGTGACACCAAGTGAAACCGATTGACACCAAGTGAAACCGAGTAACACCAAGTGAAACCGAGTGACACCAAATGAAACTGAGTGACGTAACACCGAGTCCAAGTGACACCAAGTAAAACAAGACTTGAAATGAAAGTAAGAACAGTGTAGTGGTTATCTAAATAAGTCAAATTTAGACGAAACGTGTGACACCAAGTGAAACCGAGTGACAACACGTGAAACCGAGTGACACCGAGTGACGCGACACCGAGTCCAAGTGACACCAAGTGAAACCGAGTGACGCCAAAGTGAAACCGAGTGACACCAAGTGACACCAAGTGACACCATGTGACACCAAGTGACACCAAGTGAAACCAAGTCACTCGGTTACGCGAACAAGTAAGGCCAAGTCGGAGAAACGGACTAATTTTGAAATTTTCCTTATCCCGAAGTACCCCAGCGTGACACCGGGTCACACCGAGTTCGTGGTTTTCCAGGAAGTTGCTGTGTTGTTACTATATGCCTAGTAAAAAGATCCCAGGCCTCCCACGAAGTCAGCATGATTCCAAGATTCTACACAACCTGCATCATTTCAGTACGTTATAAAATGACGGTGTGTCAAAAATAATTTTTGCATGACTCCCAAGGCATTCACACTATCCCAAGATAAATGTGACTCCCCCCCTGATGAGGAACAGCACTTGAAATTGGAGCATACCTAAAACCACATTTCGCAAATTGCATTTACACATTTCGCATTTACATATAATTGTGTATGCAACGATTAATCTCACCGAGCGTAAATCGCAAATCATATTTCTCACAGTTCGCATTTCGAATTCCAGTCGCGAGTCCCATTTTCTTATTTTTTATTTATAAGTACCCTATGTACAGATATATCATAGAGATACAGTACAAGTGGAGTGTAGGAGTGTCGATGATACGTACGGTAAAAAAATGTGTAAATGTGATTTGTGATTTGTGTCAATGGTCGACGAGGGCCTCTCGTCGACCAAGATTTGTGTAATTTACACATAGTCAACATTTGTGCACATACCATGCACCATATTACGCGCAATTTCCCACTTCTGCACTTTTTGTGCATATTTTCTAATTATGTAACATAATTCTATTTTGATTGTATTGCGTGGAGCTAGTAATTTTTAATTATGCTACATTATTAATAACTTATGCACAGAAAAGTGCACGAGAGTTGGTTGGATCGTTTACGCCTAATAATTTTTATTACTACTGCCTACACAGAACATGTAAAGAAAGACCTGACCTTTTATTTGCACGGTAATTGTCCGAATGTGTTTTACAGTACCCTACATAAGGATCGTACAGCTTGGATATGGCTGGTCCTGCAGAGCGTAGAAATCAGTACTAAATCTACGTCTCACTATTATACGCATAATTTGGCTTATTTAAAACAGCTTATTTATTTTACGTTGCATGAATAGAAACTATAAAAACCGCCTCTCCCCTGCTCGTCGCGATCGCTCCCCACACAACCGTCCCCCCCTTCACTCCAATCGGACAGTTCCGTTCTCCAAATTTAGAGTGCAGGAGTGTGACCTAAAGGGTTGTATCGCATCCACACGTGTTGTAGATGCGATGAAGCCCTTTAGGTCACAGTCCTGCACTCTAAATTTGGAGTCCACTGCATTTACATTTTGGGCGGCAAATCCCATGGTTGCCGTGTAATTTTTATGGTCAGAAGCAAATATCTTAAATGTTTTTAAAAATAAAGGTAGTCACTAAGTATCATAGGAGGCAGGAAAAAGCATCTCCAAGCTGTACCACATAATTTTGAGTGCGGCTCGTAGAATCACGAAGCACGCTCGGAAAAATCCAGATCGACCATGCTGACGAGCCGGCCGCGAACCAAATTCGCAATATCTCAGCGAATATTGCTCCTTTTTTTGATCCGGGACGAGCGCCGTTATCCTTATAACCGCGCGCTCATGAAGGTATGATCAGATCGACGTGGGAAGAAAAACCACTGAGCACTCCTTCCCGAGAGATCACGGACTCAGATTTCGGACATCGCCGAATTTTAACAGTCTGGGAAGAAGAGCAGGGCCATTTTTGACCCTTCCAACTCTGGTCTCTTGCTCTTTCGACCTCTCTTGAAGATGGGAGGAAGTGGGGGTATTTGTAGGTCAAAAAGGTGAGTTCGTTGTATTTTTCAGTTTTTGATGCAGAACTTGCATGAAATCTCACCTTATGCAGGCCGTCTTTCATCTTTCCCAAATCAGCTGCAAGCATGCAACAATCAACTCTGAAAGAGCTACTCAATTAGGAAAAGGGAAGAGAGCTATGGGCGATCCCTAACAAATCCAACAATCAACTTAAAGCAGTAGGAGAGTGGAGAGAGTGTGATGACTCAAAAAAAAGAGACTGATAATATAGCCACCATTACTAATGTCAGTTAACAAAATACAACAATCAACCAATATAAACAGGAGCAAAGAAGTTGGGCATAGTTCAAGTATTTAGTTTACCCTTCTGTTTATTAATTCATCAAGCCATTAATTAATTGATTAATTAATTAATATTAGTTACTAGCATGTTAATAGCATCATCCTGTTTAGTTAAAAATGTCTTTGTGAAAATATTATTATTTTGTCTCCCAAATGATACTGTGGATACTGGGGCACATATATCATTGAGAACTTTCTCTCTTCGTACCAGATTCATACATACAGTTGTATGAGCTAAACCGTAAGCCAGACGTATAAAGGAATTGGTACGCCCACTTGTGCACAAAAAAGTTCACAAATGTTGTAGATTATGACATAATTTGTGTAAATTTACACAAAATTTTTCCGCCAAAACACAAAAAAATGCGAAATGTGTAAATGCGATTTGCGAAATCTGGTTTTAGGTATGCTCCATTATCACAAAAGAACTTGGGAGCATTGCACCAGGGCATTTCAGCACAACATGCAAGACTTGTTATGGATTCAATTCCAAATGTGCTAGTTTGATTACAGATTTTGAAACAGCCTTCATGATTGTGGCTGATAGGAAAGATAGGTATGCAATAATGAAACTAAACTATGCTTTTACGTCAACTATAATTTGTCCCCAAATTACCACCTGTGTCCAAAGAATTGCATGTGCTCATTTGGGGTTAAAACATCCAACATCCAAGTGTCAAAACTGGAAGGGACAGTGATGATTTGCCAATATAAACAACTACTTGAGTTCAACTAACACCTGCATAAAACAAATGTGTCACCAAAGTGCCTGTAATTGAATTTTAAAGTTTCATGGGTATAGCCTTCATTAGGTTTCAACTATAATATAGCCTCTCTTCACTAGAGCGGCTTTAATCTGAATTGGACAGCCTCTAAGTGCCTAACCATGGATGGTTCTTTTTCACTATAACCAAGAATTGATGATTGTAAAGTGACACGATTTCACTGTTCAAAGTGCATGATGATGTGGAATCTTTTGTTATTTTGCTTGTGACCCACGGCCATGAGCAAATGGAGTATACCTGTGATATAAGTACACCAGCAGTCTCTGAGGTCATGGATTTTCCTAGCCTACACATTAGCGTGCAGTATGTTACTCACAGGCTTTGTAGCCTCATGCAAAAGTATACTTCAATACCACTTTGCATACTCTTTTTTTGTGAAGACCATTACTGCAAAGAAAGATGGATTAGACCCACATACTTCTAGGGATGGGGATTTTGGGGATGATGGAGGCACCACATGAAGATGCACACTCTTAGCAACATTAGTCCCTAGTTGAGAGTATCTATAGATAGTGACCTAAGCCATTTTGGTGAAATATTAATCAGATATGTTGGAGGTGAATGTTGGTAAATTATGAGCTTATTGTTTACAGTTCATAATGGCAAAATGAGAATCAAAGTGCAATTCGTCAAAAAATGAAACTGCATAGAGTCTACACAGAATTGGTATGTTCATACCCTTCTTGAGGTAGCTCTCTCGGGTGCTCTTTAGTAGGACACAAAGATCCAAAGATATGGATTTTTGTCTTTGCAAGGATTCCTTCTCACTTGGGTGTTAAGATTCCCTCTACTAGGGAGTTTTGTTTAGCAGTACACATATACACTAAATAACTTAGATTCTTGGCCTATGTAAAAGTATTATCATGCAAGACAAGGAAGATTACTGATCAAGAACACAAATGTAGTGTTAGACTCTTTATTTGGTAATATTAGAAGCAAGTTGCCCATATAAATTGTGCATATGAATCTATGCAATAGATTGCTATAATAATTTGTGTGGCAAAAATTAAAGCATGTAACTAATTGCATTTTTCTATGACCAACCAATATACGACATTTTCATTTTTGGTCCAAATTTATTCGCAACATTGGGGTTTTCTCAGGGCAACAACCAAATATTTCATACTAATAATTCATATACCCATCATAGGCCTTGCTACTGTTATTGAGATCTGGCAACTCATTTGACCAATCAGGTAACCTTCATTAGCTATTACTCATTGAAAAATATATCAAGCAGTGTGGGCATTGTCTATGTTAAGTAAACGCAATACTTATATTATACTATATCCTTCAACTCATCAGCACAAGGGATAATACAATGTCAGAAAGCCTTAAAACCCTTTTTCTTAACCTTTTATTTTTACTGGAGAATGCTTTTTTAAATTATGAGCATACAACTGCTAAAAAACAAAACATGATGTACATGATATCATGTATGAAAAAACTGATGTGCCCCAGATGAATTTTGGAGGTAACTTGGGAGCAGTTGCATGATTGCTCCCTTCTCAGTCCCAAATGTAGGAACTGTCTCCTGAGAAGGTTTCAGAGAAGAAAACTTGTGTTGGATGTTTTCTAAGGTATGTGAGGATTGCATACCGTGTGTTGGATATTGTCTTCTCACAAACTAATATCCTATGATTTTGTACTTCCCTGGTGTTGCACAAGGTGAAGAGGACCTTTGGAGGTTCAAGGTAGAAGCTCAGGAAGCTTACACGTGTAGAGAGATTCTTGGCCTATGTTAGTAGATCAAGGAGCACAAGCCCCACTGATTTCAAGACCCTTTTGCTGAACCTGCTGACATCAATGTTTTTCACCTTGTTAAAAGACCCCTGATGCTTCAAACATGGTCATCAGATTCTCATTATCAATAACAGTGTGTTCATGTGTATTGCTCCCTGTAACTCCACATGGTTGACATGTCTCCAAAACTCATGACACATCTTGATAGCTTGGTTAACGCAGTCAAGCAAGAGATGTGATATGGTGGAAGACAGAATACAGTGACAAGACATTACCATGGAGTAAATAGATGAGATATATTAATGTTTCACTGTGTTAGCTTCACTGGCCTTGAACCCACAAATTTTTAAGAGCCAGTCCAATGTATCTTACACTTTTAGGGTGTTAGGCGCTGTATTAGCGCTCCCCGTTTTGAAACCTCACAGTTCCCATTTTTCTCGCTTTTTGAAAAAAGGGAGCTTTTTTGTATTAGCGCTCCAGTGAGTCACGGCGCCACTGCTCCCATAATTTTTAAGGGACATCGCGCGGCGAGCATTTTACTTCCTCCGAACGGCAAAATATGCGATGATGTGACGTACGAGTCTTAATGTTTATTGCAATTTCATACGTTAAACCAGACGAGTTTGTTGGCACCAATGGAAATATACCTCAAAATCCGTGCCATCAACGCTCAGCATGCAATCATTGTATGTGTCTCCAATAAACCTGTTCTCAAGTATAATCTAAAAGATAAATTAGCATCAGATACCACTGAACAGCAATTTTAAACATAATGTTAACACTTTGCTCTTACCACATGCGGCTCAAGATCAGACATCGCAAAAACAAGTGGTTGGACATACTTGCGAAATGTTTTTGGGTCCACTTTGTGGCCAGGTTTTCCAACAGTAGCAGTGGCTGGTGATTCGGTAGGATAACACTTCAGCCAGAAGAGGGTCCACAACAAATGGACTACCTCTACCTCAGCCGGGAGCAAGTTGAGGGCATCCATCATCTTCCAAAGGATGACGACAAGATGAGCACCGCAGCCAAAAAAATCTCAAAAAAGACGATTTTCAGCCTCATCGTAGCGAATGGCCATGCCCGAATGGTTCTGAATCAGCCTCGCGATGCCGTAAACATACGAAGTGTTGAGGGTGGCACCCTTCTTCCGCTTGGATGACGATTTAAGGGCAGGGTGATTACCATCATTATTGTGGAGGGGTCGGGGAGGGGGAGGAGGAGCATGGTGCATTTTGTTGTGGCCAGTAGTTGGTTGGTGGTTTGTAGGCCAAGGGACAAGATCGACGATGAAGTTAATGTGGCCGCTCGGACGAAGTGTGGAAAAATAATTCTCGGTCACGTTCTCATGAGGTCTATTAGTTTGTGGATTGTGCGTGGAGGGCTTGGGTGGGCGTGCGTGGAGGCAACATCATGTGTACTATATAACAACATTATACAATACAACAGTATGTGGGCGGGCGGAACAATGATGTCACAAGATGTACCAACGGGAACCAAAGGTATATTTTCAAAGATCAGTACATTTTGGTACTGATCTTTGAAAATGTACCGATTTAGAAAAAAGTACTGATGCATAGCAACGGTACATTTTGAAAGATCGGTACATTATGCGGTAGGAATTAATACACTTTCTACAGGAAAACTAAAATCAGTACATTTTGAAAGATCCGTACCAAAATGTACCAATCTTTCAAAATGTACCGATCTTTCAAAATGTACTTTTCGATTAATCGGTACATTTTGAAAGATCGGTACATTTTGGTACCAATCGAGAAAGGGCCTAAATCAATGATTCAATCATGCCATGTTTCACAGGTTCGAGGGTGCGTGCCCACTTCTTTGACATCTGTACAGTACATTGATCAATCCTTGTCTCTCTCTCTAGAGAGAGAGTGCGATTTGTGACTGCTCATAATCCACGATGATCTCGGGATCAACGCCGCCGAAATCAGCAAAGTGGGGTAAACCAGACGACTCCAAGCTCCGAGAGCTCATCGCTTCAGGCCAGTGCAACCATCGCGACCGCAGCAAACAGGCCATTGAGACACTCCACAAACGCCATTGGCCCCACAAGAACTTGACAACCTTCGCGCGACTTGTCCGCAAGAAACTCTGTGACATCGAGACGGATGCTGTTTTGTCTGGATCTAGATGTGAGTCTTGTGTGCTTTGTGATTCTCATTTGAAATTCACAAATCACTAATCTTCTTTTGGCAGACGAAGATGAAGACAACGAGGAGGAAGAAGAATACGAGCCTGACGACGAGGAGGACGAAGAGTCTGGCCAAGAAGACACTGACGTTGAAGAGGACGAAGTAGCTGACCTGGAACATGACGCCACCACCAACATGCCACCAAAGAAGAAGACCGTCTCCCCGAAACCATCCGGCTCTGCCAAAAAGAAGCCCATTGATGACGTAACTGAAAGCATGATAAAGATGTCAGTTGCTTTGCCTGTCAGTGCAGTCAAAACCCCACCATCTGTCTGTTTTGACTTTCGCTTTCCTATCGCCAAGTACACCGTCATGGATCAGACGACCACCAAGATCTACGTGGAGTTGGTAGGGTGCCAGCTCCCTGACAACTACCTCAAGCACGCAAAGGTCTTGCCTGGCAGGAGGAAGTTTTCTGTCCTCATCAGTGCCCCACAAATGATGTACGAGGAAGGCTTTATGAAGGCACGCATGTGTCTTGAATGGAATCCTAACAGCGCCATTGCTGTTGCCTTCAATGCCCAAGTTGTCCAGCCTGTCCGTCAGATGTTTCCTGGCAACTCTGACTCCATCGACGGCAATCCAATGATAATTGACTTGGATGAACAGTGTGTTGAGGGAAACACTCAACTCGTCAATGGGGACTGGAGAGTCAGACACACTCCTAGGGTTGAGGGGCAAAGGCAGTTCCTCCGAGGATGGACCTTCTGCATTGAAGCAGTGAAGAGGAACCTCAGGAAGGTTGGCAAGGCTGACAGGGTTGTCTTTGGCTATGGAGACAGTGATGGTGGCACTTCTGAGGACGAGGAGAATGATCTAAACATGGGAGCATAATTATTTTGTTTTAGAATGGTTCCTTATTATTGTTGAATGTTAGAATGTAAACAATGCTATCTAAAGATTATAATGCATTTTTTGGTATGATTGTTTCCATTTGTACTAAGGTATTACTTTCCCCTTAAGTCCGACGAGTGGTGATAAGTGAAAAATAACCTCCCCAAATTCGTGGTGACGGACGGACGAGTGGTGATGGCTAAAAACAAGCTCCCTAAATTCGGCGTGACGACTCCATCCAGCTCACCGAAATCGGGGAGCCACAGAGATGCCTCCCTGATTTTTCAAAACACGTCAGATCGGGGGAATGTACGAAACCTCAAATTCTGTGAGGTTATTTTACGGGAAGCATCATAAATGATCTTCATCAGCGAAAAGAAAGGGGAAAAATAAAAAAAACGCACATAATCGAGCGCTTATACATCCCCTTATGCTCCTTGATATCAAGTAGCTTTTATGTTTAATAGAGTCTTGTAATTTTTCTTTCAAATCCCTCTCCTCTCCACATTTTTATTTTTACAATGTCTTGGGAATTGATTTCGCACTTTTAGCCTACCATTTCCATACCAATACACAGAGAAAAGTGAGTGTGATTTTCTGTGATATTGTACATTACCATACTACATGCAAAGAACACTGACCAAGGCCCTTACTTCTGTGGCTCATTACCTATTATTGCCTCAATAAAGTTCCATACCACATGGGACGTCGTCCTACCAAAGAAACAGAACGAAACACTACGTGATGCCTTGTTGGATAGAGCTCGAATCTCATCCTTGAAAACTTCAGCCGCGGCATTTGGCATTTTCCCATTCCCCCGAAACGCAAACACAAACCACGCGTCCATCATGTCGTCCGTGACCTTTTCAGAAGAAACCGCCCGCGACACTATGGAAAGCTCCCGTCGTGATGTGATGCACTGCGAGAAGGAGATCCAATCCATCAAGGACTCTCTGAAATTGTTGAATCCTGGCGCAGGTGCCCATTCCGACGAGGACTCGTTAAACGCTCTCAAGGTAACAGTGAACAAGGTACGATTCAATGGAGAGGAGCCACCCAAAGATGTTGAATCGCCGCCTACATTTAAAGTCCATCTCTCGTCCCCCATCGAAGTACGCACAATCACGAAACTTCACGATCCCCTTGATCCCAGTGCAGAAGGGAGTTTTGCGTTGTTTAAATCTGTTGAAATTTCCAATGCACTTCTGACCGTCGAAGCCTTTTCTAGCGCGGATGCGTCTGACGGAACAAAGCTCGGCGTTTCTGCCGCTCATGATTTGTTGCCTCTCTTTGAAGACCTTGAGTCCTCAACTGGTGCAGACACAAACAACAGCTCGACTTTGGAGATTGCGATTGTTTCTGAAAACAGGGATCTGATCATAGCAGATCTTCGTAATAGTAAGGACGATGACGAATCTAAAGCTTCCCGTGGAGGTGACGAAGGGGATAAGGGGGGAGATTATGAACGTACTGAAGACGAAGAGCCAAGAAATGAGGAAGGTTTTGAGACTTCTGAGGAAAAGTCGACGGCTGCGACAGGCACAGATCGAGGAGATAATGAAGGATCTGAGACTAACGATGGAAATCCTGAGCCGGCAGCAGACAGAAATGACTCAGGACAAGACAAAAGTGTAGGTGACGACGAACGGTGTGAGGGCTTGAAAGGTGAAGCAGATGTTGTTGCTACGGAGGAAACGAATCCAGGACAAAACATGAGTGACGCACCCAAGGAAGAATCGAAAGTTCAAATTCCTGTTTGCGTTCTTAGTGTCCATCTTGAATACACTCCCTCGCTCAATGATAAACGCGATGCACTGTACAACAAACTCAACGAAGTCAGTAAACGTAAAGCCGCTGCAATTGAAGCACTACGAAAGAGTGCCGCTGCTGTCAATCGTGCGAGAGCAGAACAAGGGATGACATCTGATAACGTTGAAAAGAGCACAGCTGTCAAATCTGGATTTTTGAAGAAATCCAAGGCGAGTGGTTCAGGTGAAAAGAATACACCCCCACCATTGTTGAAGCGTGTGTACGAGAAGACTTTCGGACCACAATCTATGCTTTGGGTCGTCGGGCCTATCGCGAAGAATTACGTAGTTTTCTTCGCTGTATCAGTTTTCTTCCATTTCAAAGGGGATTTGTTGGCTCTTCCTCCACCTGTGTAGAGATATTGGGAAAGAACGGGGACAGTGCTGTTACGTCGTAGACACGAGCAATGTTCGTCAAATGAGCAATTGGATTCTGTGGTAACTTGTTAATCACGTATTCTACCATGTTATTTCTTGGTCTACATGTAGCCTGAGGGATGTTTTTCGAATTTTCATGACAGTGTTCCTACTCTCCTACATCAGCCATCAAAACGATATTTCAGGACTGTTTTGGTTGTCTTCGTATAAGCGGATAGAATCAAGCACATTAATAAAGTAGGAAATGGTTAACTTTAGTTGCTGTTCGATACATTCATCGAAGGTCTTGATACCTGCCCTAAGTGTTCAAAAAATAGTCGATGATTTTGTACGAATAAACAAGTATAAGGAGAACGGTCCATGTGCCAAGCCTTAACAAAACGCTTTAGAGTTATGATAAACTTCTATACAGGACGTTCAAACGTGTGACAAATTACTGCGAAGGAAGACAGGCACCGCGCTTATTGAAGGTGGCCAATGATGGGAAGATCAGGGTCGTAGCCAAGAGGGATGATTTCCTCATGGACCATGAGTCCAAGAATACCCATCATGGCAGCACGGCCGTTGTTGAGCTCAATGGCACGCTTCTGGAGCTTGGTCTCCTCATCGAAAGAGTCCCAGCCGAAATCGATGTATCCGTTACGGAAGTCTCCAACATGCTCGTTGCCAGTTCCGGGAACATCGCGCATGAAGGCGCACTCAAGGACGCCAATGAAAGCAATGATCTGGACAAGTCCAGCAGTGGGGATGGAGTTGGGGCCAAAGAGAGCGGCGACACCATTGGGGAAAGAGTCGAAAGAGTCACCAGCATAGTTGATGGATCCTGGGAGGTGGATGCCAGCACGGGTCACAATCTGTCCGAGGAAGGCGAGCTGGGCGATGCGGCCATGCTTGATCTCGACGTAACGGAGACGGTCGAAGCGCTCTTGGGTGCAGTCACCAGAGAGCATTCCGAAAGGATCGAAGAATCCAAGAGGAGGCTGGGCACCAAGCTCATCCTCGAAAGCACGGAGGGAGGTGGTTGCTTTGCCGGTTTGGGCAGGGGCGAAGGCGGCGGCGCCGGCGATGAGGGAGGCGATGATGGCAGACTTCATTTTGTCAACTTATCGATAAAGAAGAATTATGAGAGTTGTCTTTGCTGAGGAAACTATCGTAGATTGTTCGTTTTCGTGTCACCTTCAATAATACAAAATTCAAAATTCTACGGGACATGAACAGTAGGATAGAGGGCGAATCTTAGTTTGTATTGTATTGTAGAGATGTATCTTGTGCCATTCAACTTCAAGTCACAATGAACACGGCATATACTGTATCCTCTGTAAAAAGATGTCTTTGAAGATATGGCGGGAGATCTATCCATCTGGGGACCCTGATGTGTTTTGTTCGCCTCCAGAATTATGTATGTCTGCAACATCCATGACTGTGGCTGCTAGTAAATGGGGATTGCACGAAATGAGCACATAATTCTTCTTTATCGATAAGTTGACAAAATGAAGTCTGCCATCATCGCCTCCCTCATCGCCGGCGCCGCCGCCTTCGCCCCTGCCCAAACCGGCAAGGCAACCACCTCCCTCCTTGCTTTCGAGGATGAGCTTGGTGCCCAGCCTCCTCTTGGATTCTTCGATCCCTTCGGAATGCTCTCTGGTGACTGCACCCAAGAGCGCTTCGACCGTCTCCGTTACGTCGAGATCAAGCATGGCCGCATCGCCCAGCTCGCCTTCCTCGGACAGATTGTGACCCGTGCTGGCATCCACCTCCCAGGATCCATCAACTATGCTGGTGACTCTTTCGACTCTTTCCCCAATGGTGTCGCCGCTCTCTTTGGCCCCAACTCCATCCCCACTGCTGGACTTGTCCAGATCATTGCTTTCATTGGCGTCCTTGAGTGCGCCTTCATGCGCGATGTTCCCGGAACTGGCAACGAGCATGTTGGAGACTTCCGTAACGGATACATCGACTTCGGCTGGGACTCTTTCGATGAGGAGACCAAGCTCCAGAAGCGTGCCATTGAGCTCAACAACGGCCGTGCTGCCATGATGGGTATTCTTGGACTCATGGTCCATGAGGAAATCATCCCTCTTGGCTACGACCCTGATCTTCCCATCATTGGCCACCTTCAGTAAGCATCTAGCCGCATCATGCTTCCACACCCTATTGTACCTCTTGTAGATATTGGTGAATCATAAATTAAGTAGACCGAAGTTTATGATACATTCCGGAACTAAAATTGTACACTACTTTGGAAAGAAACTATTCTGGAAGTCGACGTGATTTTATCCTTATGTTTATGCTGTTGATTCTGGCATTTTTTCATTAGAACGTGCTCTTAGCGCGACGAAACCATTGTGGCCTCTAACACTGAACTCTTAGTAGTGTTCCGACAAGATGAAACAATGAACTCTAGCAATCTCCAATAACAAAACAAGGCATTCCAATCTTTTTGAATTAGTCATGTCAAATAATTATTGTACATTCATTGATCTAGGACCTCCTTGTCTCTTTGAGAATTTGAGCGACATACATGAATGCTGCATGTTACACTTTGTTCTGTAATTCAGTCTCTTTTATCCCTTGAAAAGCTTATGCTCCTTCATTAGCTGTGTCACCCTACCATGGCTCTATCATGCACCACAGATAGCCTAGTGTAGGTAGGCAGTACAATAAAGTGACTTGTTGTGATGGCAAAAATATGGTCTTGTACCCCTAACCTTATGCTCCATCTCACTAAATGGTGCATCATCCTTCAGATATACAGACTTTGTTAACTAATCCATAAACATTGCATTTTGTTTAAAATATCCTCACATCATTCTCTGCACTGCCCAGAAAGTAACACAGAGGTTTTGATTCAATCATCAGTATGTGATGTACCTTCTTTCACGCCAAATACAACAAAAACAGCCCATGGCCCATTACTTAGCATGACACAGATCAAAATATCTCAACTCTTCTAAGGTCAGTTTGTGAGATGATGACATTCATGTTTTTATACATAATAGTTCTCTCTCTCTCTCTCTCTCTCTCTCTCTCTCTCTCTCTCTCTCTCTCTCTCGATCTTGATCTCGATCTCGAATCTCGAATCTCTCTCTCTCGAATCTCGAATCTCTCTCTCTCTCTCTCTCTCGAATCTCGAATCTCTCTCTCGTCTCGTCTTCTCTCTCTCTCTCTCGATCTCTCTCTCTCTCGATATCTCTCTTTCTCTCCTCTCTCTCTCTCTCTCTCTCTCTCGAATCTCTCGAATCTCTCTCAAATCTCTCTCAAATCTCTCTCGAATCTCTCTCGAATCTCTCTCGAATCTCTCTCAAATCTCTCTCTATCTCTCTCTCGAATCTCTCTCTCGAATCTCTCTCTCGAATCTCTCTCAAATCTCTTTTGGATCTCTCTCTCGAATCTCTCTCAAATCTCTCTCTCTCTCTCTCTCTCTCTCTCTCTCTCTCTCTCTCTCTCTCTCTCTTGATCTCTCTTGATCTCTCTTGATCTCTCTTGATCTCTCTTGATCTCTCTTGATCTCTTGATCTCTCTCTCTCGCTCTCTTGATCTCTCTCTCTCTCTCTCTCTCTTGATCTCTCTCTCTCTCTCTCTTGATCTCTCTCTCTCTCTTGATCTCTCTCTCTTGATCTCTCTCTCTCTCTCTCTCTCTCTCTCTCTCTCTCTCTCTCTCTTGATCTCTCTCTCTCTTGATCTCTCTCTTGATCCCTCTCTCTTGATCTCTCTTTCAATCTCTTGACAAGTTCCTGAGTGCGTATCCTCTTCATTTTGTTGCAGCAAGAAGGGGACAGTTAATTGGTAGCCCGGCACTTTATCTGACAAAATATCTGAAAGTCCGTTAGTCAGACCTTGGGTGTGAGATACATACCTAACATCTGTAGTACAAACTAATTTTGTAAGGGTACTCATGTTCAAAAAATGACTTACATATATTGTGAGTGTACTTACATGTTGTAAGTTGACTAACAAAGTGTATGTGATAAGTCATACATACACAAGTTCACGCATGTAAGAAATTAATTACCATTTTTTATGTTCTTGAAGTTGATATATGAAAGTTTCTACTTCAAGATCAATAACTTTCAAAAAATCTCTTTTCTTACATAGTATCTTCATAAACTAATATAAATTTTGTTCAGTGTTGTATTATTTGGGCAAAAACTTATGTGTCATAATTTCCATTTTGCCAAGCTTGAAGTTGTCTTGTAAGTCCAATTTATGGAACATGCCAAACTTTTGCAATTACTTGAGGCATGATCTATGAATTCAGTAAATTTCATTGAATTCAGCCTGGGTGAGAATAGGACCTATATTTTATGTGGCAAAGATGTCCATAATGGAAGGATGTTCTTCCCTGTCAGAACACGCATCCCTGTCCACACACTCACCTCTTATATCAAAAACCACCATGGCAATTTTGCTGTTGTCACAGTCAAGGCCCATGATCTCTGCCCACATACTAATTCTAGAGCCGTTGCCAGTGTGAAATTATTGTGCAGCATTCAAGCCATGGCTGATATCTGACATAGGCCAATTATCTACCCTACAGTAGTACTCTATGGTAAACTGAAAGATACCCTTAATTTCTCAGGAGATGAGGGATATCTCACAACAATGGCAAGAACCAGCAAATAGCAAGAATAGGTTCACTACCCAGAAATACCATTTGGGGAATAATGCTTTATGTCATCAACTAATGACATAAAGACATACCATATCTGTGTAGGATCCTACACAGTTTCATTTTGTGCAATGAAGCATATTTGCTTCATTGCTGCTTGTTACTAGCAAACAACTTAACTCATAAAAATCAATCTACAACAACGTATCTACCGTTTACTACCTAATAATAAATTACCTCAAAACGGCTTAGGTCACTATCAATTGATAGCCTTCGCGACCAAGCAAGTCGTCTGTCCGCTCTCCACCATGCATCGTCCATCAGGTACATGTTAACCATGGTAGGTTTGTCTGTCTGTCGTCTGTCGCCGAGGCCGTACAATACCCTGGGTATGTTAGGCATTACGCAACTTGTGTTGTTTGACTCCAAGTGCGTAGCAATAGCCAAAATTGAGCTAGGAGTTGATACTCCGCCAGTTGAAGTGAGTTTTCCTCACAGGCGGGCACTTGTCATTGAGACAAGTAGCCATATAAACAATTGCCCTTGACGTCAGTGAGGGCTAGATCCCACTTGACGCGGGTATACTCTGCTTTTGTTAGCAGAGTGCGCGAGTAGCACATAGTGCACTTGACGTAAAAAAAGACCACTCGTGACGTATTTTACGCACAAGTAGTGGCATAAAATTTACTTGCAATGTAGCTTGTAATAGCCCCTCAGTGAGCGAGGAGGCAATAAATATAAATGCCTTGGGTTAATTTTTTCCCGAAAAGAGCAATATGTGTACGTTCTATTCTGTATAGAACTAAAAACACGATTAGACTAATAATTAGTCCGTACCCGTGCTCACATGCAGATGCAGTGATGACACGGAGTATAAGTACATAGTCAAATAAAAGGCAGTACAAAAGAAAGGATCTTCTAGGGCCTAAATGGATCCCACGAAGTATTCTGCATAGCCTCTAAGGCTTAAAAGGCTTGCTGGTGACCCCCAAGAGGTTTTAGTCACTCCAAGGACGCGCGATCCCCCAGGAAGTTCTCGTCGCTGACGTGTTTTACACTCCAAGAATTCAGTTCCCTTCTTCGTTTGCATGGTGCCGGTGGGAGTAGCGAGGAAACACTGCACGGGCATAGGTTGGACGCGGGACTCAAGGTTACAAGGTTGGCTAAGAAAAAAACTCATTGGGAGATGCAATCGCGCAGGACTTTGTCCCACGATGGCGGATAAGCCCCATTTAAATGGGAGCGAGTCACGGCACAGCCCATTTCAAAAATCGTATCGCGACACAGCCCTCGCGATCACGATCTGATTAAAACGACCACATGATGTGTGTCTTAGCCTCGTCGGGCCCAGCCCATGAGAGCAAATGACCGGTCTAGGAGAGAACACCGATCTACTCCTCATATTGGCATAGGAGCACTATATTGCCCTATACTGGTCCAAAACGTGGCGTGACGCGGAGTAGCCACTCCAAGTCCCTGAACGCATGGGGCGCAAGTAGGACCCGTAAATCGACTATGTGTCGATCCCCAGAAATACTCATGTCAAAATTCTCGCGAATTTCCGATTTGCGCAAGAATGCTGCCTGGTATTCGCGGTTTTCATCTGGAAAACACGCAACTTGTTGATTTCATACTGAAATCCAAGCAAAAAGAGAGAAAAGTCCACTAATCAAAAAGATTAGCATGAGAAAATTGCCGAACTGTCGGACCCCGAACTGTCGGGTGCCATAGAACCCGAATTGCCGGGTATCTTTCTCAATAGTGAGACTACTTCCTCAACTTTCACAAGAAGCAGCTATGTAGCTGTGCAAGAAAGAGTACATCCTCTGGTCCGAGGAAAACAGAATTCAGAGCCCAAACAAATGTTTGGAATTATTTAATTTGAAATTAAAGAGCTCGTTGAAAAAAAATCTTAATCAGAATTCTACAGTCAAGTTAATATAACCTGACATTCAAATACCTTGCTAAATGTAAGAATGACACAAAAATGCCTAGAAAAATATCTGGCATGGTGCATTGTTTTCTCGAGAAGCTGAATCCTTCTCCCAAGTAGAGAAACACACACAAGTGCAATGTAGCACTAATTACAAGCAATGGTATAAAAAGCAACTGGAAATCAAACCATGTTGGGTTTCGAACCCCTGACATGGTGTTGCTACAGTAACAGTGAAAGCAAGAAGGACATAGTCCCAAGCTTCCCACATGTTCCAATGTAAGGAGCATACATATGTTTCCCCTACCCTGCTAGGCTGGTGTCAAACTCTTGGCGCACGCAGGATGGGTTCTTCCTACTTGAAAGGAAGGGAAAAGTCACATGCTCTGAGTACATGTTACCAGAGTGACTAAGCCAACATATGACCTCAGTCTTTATTGAATACAAGGAGTGAGTTATAATTGTTCTAGATTTCTGAACAAATTACCACATAAAAAAATTATGTGAAGATCAATCTCACCTTGCCAGTGATAATTGATGTAAAAAGTCTGTTAAAATCTGTGGACCCAAGTTGAAATAACAACTGGCAAAAACAGATAAAGCACATAGCTAACCACTTAAGTGCAGGGCTCATTTGGAGCAAAAATACTCATGATCACAGAGCTAACCACTCTTATGAAAACTCATTTGGAGATAGAGTAGAATAACAGAACTTTCAAGTAGCGTCAAAAAAAAATGACACTTTCACACTAAAAACTCAATTTCAAGCATGTTACTGAGGTTTCTCACAACAAGAGAAACTGTTTGACCGAGTTTTGGTGTCTTGGAAAAAAAGTGCCTGTATATCTCTACTTTTCAGTAGAGGTAGGTTTACAGCCTATAAAAACAGAGCACAACCAGTCCAAAAAATCAAGGAAAAAGTGAGGACAATTTACCTTGGTGACTGGAGGGGATATTTTGTCAGCCGACGTCAGAACTGGCTGTACAAGAACAGAACACCCCAAAACTAAAAGAAACTACTGTAAAGTGAAAAGTGATTCTTAAAAAGAAGTAAAAAAGGACAAAAAGTTAGGAAAATTGTCCAAACTCAAAGAATCCTTACAGTACTGTAAGAGTTGATATGCTCAACTCTGCCATTATATAAGACTTCATGAAAAGTCAATAATTCATTAGATTGGATACTGATGCATCCAGAACCCATTTCATACCTAGAAAAACTGAAAAAGGTCTTACCTGTTCAGGTCTAGCAGAAACAAGCATGGGTTTTCCATGTGCCTCACAAGCACATTCAATGGAATCAATGATGGCCATATGGTTCTGAACAGAACTCATTTGGAGTACTCTGATAGTCTCCAAAGGCTAGCTTGGAAGACCACCTTAAACAAGGTTAGGATGGACTTACCAAGCAGCGAGTACCGGTTTGACTGACAAACTATAACACCTCTGCACAAGGACAATAAGGGCTTAATAACAGACCCAAAGTCTTTTTATGGCAAAAGCACAATGCTTGCAAGCAGTTAAACTCGCTAAAACATTCGCCAAAAAAGGGGAACTCACAAGTCACTGGGTGGTCCAGTACCAGAGAACCTTAGGCAAGACAACAGGCTCGTCTCGCCTCACTCACAACTAGGGTTGTAGAGGAGGAGGTACACCGTCATCAATAGCCACTAACATGGCACATGAGACAAGGTACACAAAAGAAAGACACATGTATGTTAAGCATCACCAACTCAGATTGGGGTAGCTCGCATTCTAGTTCAGCTTGCTGAACTAAGAGTGCATAAACACAAAATAAGAGAAAGAAATCCTTGACCATGTAGAAACATTATGGGATATTCAAACAAACTGTGTAAAACTAGATAATGGGCTCACTGCGACTCAATACCTAGTATTTGATTTGGTATCCAGAATAGGGACTCATAGGGTCACCAAAACACCTTGTTCTTTGTTAAGCACAAAGGGGATTACCATAGGTAGTGCAACTAAATGTAGTGCAACAAACCATAAAACAAGCCTCAAAATCATATGAGCACAAGAACACAAAAGATCTGCAATCTTTGTTCTTGTAAAACCACAGCACAGAGAATTGTGAGTATCCCTTGCTAACAGGGAATACCATCTCGGATAAGTCACACCATGAACATCTCTATTGAGAGACATGTAGCACCATGTTGGCATGCAGTGCAAACAAAAGCAGCTATACACAGAAATGTAGTATGGCTTAATTAGCTAAGACAAATCCAAATAGAAGACAACAATTATGTTGTCAACATCAAGGAAAAATTCGCTTCTCCAAGATGTTTGCTGTGAAGTCACAATATGGTTTCATACACCATAAGATGATAATCAACCACTGTCTTTCAAAAAAAACAGAATGGTACGTACATGCAATATGTTGCAATGTCATTACCACCAACAACAAGAGTTGTACAAGCACAGAACTCACTGGAGGATCCTTGCTACAAAGTACAAAAGGATGTCAAAGCAATGACTCCATACTCTAAATAGAAAAAAAGACATAGACGTTGATGTTTGAACCTTCCAATGATTCTGGTCAATCCATTAAATTGACTTGACATTGTTAACTTGCCGGTAGTTGACCCTTATGGGCAACTATTCCCATGGATACATAGGGGTAATAGAGCAACTAGAAGGACGAATTCTCACACCAAGGATGCATAAGAAAAAGTAACAGAATATCTGTACTATTAGCACCTTCGTCAATAGACCTGGTTTAATATCCACATTGTACGCACATGGTACAATTAAGGTGTAGTTCCTACACTACACTTTCGGAGCAAATGTATGTCATTTGGATTCCAAGTGTAAGTCAACCAGAGTCTTCAACAATTAAAACCCAAAAGTGAATAATTATCTAGAGATCAAGTACCTTCTTGACCTGCTGACAAACCATGGTCTAATCAGCAGCTTCTAGTGGCACAATGTTTTCCTAAACAAACATTCAGATGCCGTTCACTCATACCTACTATGCAGTGCCTATCGCCTCAATGTAGTGTAGCATTCATAAGATGGAATTGTTGTTCGGCAATCCACTTTTGCACACACATATAAAAATTATAGGAGATACCAGACAACACAAGACCGACCCTACTTGATCCTCATCAAAGTTAGGTCACATGGTCCGTGGAAGTACTGTTTAGTATAAAGGTCATTTACCCATAAAATATTCCGTCTGTACAACAGTGATAATTGGACTATCACAAAAGTTATACGATAAGACAATCAGGGTTTCACGCGGAAGTAAGTCATAATACTTGGCTTAGGAGAGTATAAACACATCAGCTTTATCATAAGCCAAAAAATCTCCCTCTCCACAAAGAACTTACACTTCATATAGTACAACAATGTGGTTGTACAAATGTCACAAGCAACTTGCACCTTTTTACCCCAACCAAGAGGTTTTTCTGCAAGTCTGGCTCGTAATCGGATTTTTCCTCACAGAGGTTTTACTTTTCCGCGAGCCACGCTGATGCTCCAATCGTGGGGCGAGTGACATAGGCCAATTATCTACCCTACAGTAGTACTCTAGGGTAAACTGAAAGATACCCTTAATTTCTCAGGAGATGAGGGATATCTCACAACAATGTCAAGAACCAGCAAATAGCAAGAATAGGTTCACTACCCAGAAATACCATTTGGGAATAATGCTTTATGTCATCAACTAATGACATAAAGACATACCATATCTGTGTAGGATCCTACACAGTTTCATTTTGTGCAATGAAGCATATTTGCTTCATTGCTGCTTGTTACTAGCAAACAACTTAACTCATAAAAATCAATCTACAACAACGTATCTACCGTTTACTACCTAATAATAAATTACCTCAAAACGGCTTAGGTCAATATCCCTGCCCTACCAGTTGAGCTGGAGATGGATCCTGCTTATAAGAAGGAAAAAGTAGGGAGGCAGGCACAAGACGAGAAAACTGGCAGCTTGTGTGGTTTACTTTACTTTTTGTTTAGTTTTTGCTCTTGCACTGACCATGCCATTGCTGACATCTTATCCCTCAGACTGAATCTTGAGGCTTGGTCGTCATACTGCTAACAATGGAAAGGAACCAGAGGAGGAAAGCGGATTGTAAGAAATAATGATTGTTTGTTTTAGTTTCATTTCTTCACCTGCTGATAAGAAGGAAAAAAAGATGGGGAAGCAGGCACAAGGTAAGAAAACACACAGCTTGTGTGTTTTATTTTAATTTTTAGTTTATTTTTTTGCTTCTGTATTGACCGTGCCATTGCTGACATCTTATCCCTCAGACTGACTCTTGAGACTTGGCCGCTGCCACCTTTCTTGGATGTAATACTGCTAACAATGAAAAGGAACCAGGGGGGGGATCACAGTGTGACATAGGCCAAGAATCTGCCTTAGTTAGTACCCTTAGGTACTAAATATCAAAAAGAATCTTTTACCTAAAATAAAAGGGTAAAATCCCAAGTGGCAAGGACTTATCAGGAAAAAGGCTCCATTACCCCTGATCCCAGAGGCGTGGACTCCCCAACACAGAAGTCCATAGCCCCAAACAAGGGAACACTCTTGAGAAGGATGAAAACGTACCAACATTGTGTAGAACCTACACAATGTTCGTGTTCAACAAAATGGACAGAATGATATTTGCATTGCCCTTCCATCCTCACAATTACACAAAATAAGCTCATAAAAAATCATTGACCCCTGCCAATCTACCTTTAAAATTTGATCTAAACATTTTTTGACCAAACAGCTAGATCACTATCTATAGATAGTCATGGAGCAATCTTCATGCATCAAAGCCATCATCTTCTTCCAAATCAAACATGAGGTACGAGCAATTTTGTTTGTTCATGAATTAAAATTTCATTTTTTTCTTGATCGGCAATAAATTTTTTTAATCAACAATCTCTCTCCAAAATAATCTTTGTGATCAACGAATTCCTCCGGTTTTGCGATCAACAACCTTTGGACAAAATTTCTTCTCAATTATCAAAATAAGTGATCGATTCGAGGGGTTGACTTCATGGATTGATAATTCCTACAATTTGAGGTAATTTGAGATAGAGAATTCTTGCAAAATATTTGGAACCAATACTTAAAAAAAAGAAAAATAATAATAATAAAATATAAAAAATCTTTTTCAAACTAACCTCTGCATGGCACCAAAGACCTTTTTCAAGGCCTTATTTTGTAATACTCCCCTCAGAGAGGCCATAGAGAAGATGTTGATCAGTAAGTCAAGCCCAGAAGGCCTTGAGCCACAAGAGTGCAAATAGAGCTCCGGGAGGTCCAAGCCACCCATCTCCTACATCCCTACTGCCATGGTCACCCCCGAGGTGATCAATGAGATCAAAGTCTCTGACAAGATGACCTTGTCTGTTTTCATCTTCAACAATGGGAGTCCTGAATAGTCCCTCAACCATGTCCAGACCTCTATGAAAATAATCTCCCACAGAGGATTGGACACAGATTATAAAGAAGCATGTAAGGCAGACCTCAAGGCTGAGGCAAAATTGACTTCAGCCACTGAGGCTAAAGCCAAATATAAGAGAACAGATGAAAATTCTCCCATCCCTAAGTCATCAAAAAAACTGCTGCCAAAACATGCTCTAGTGATGCAATAGAGTCCGCTGGCCAAACAATCTTCATGCAGTACTCCACCCCACTTTTGGAGACTGCCTGTTGCCCTTGGACCACCATCGTTGAGGAGCAGGTTGACTGCGAGCCCTGGACTGATGTGGGGACTGAACAGCCCACTAACAGCCCGAGTTGTTGGACCTCCTTTTTGGAGTGCATCCAGTTGCATCTGCATACTGTCTTCAGGTCAGACGCAGCAGAGCAGGAATGATTCTACATCAGCAATGGGCTGAAGAAACTGAACAGAGTACCCATCCGGGACTTTGTACAGAGGATACAGCACCTTAACAGGTACAGGGAACTCTTGCAGTGCCTCTATTACTCTTCAAAGACTGCAAAGTCAACAAAAGTATGTGGGCTATTTGATGATGCTGACTTGGCAAGCCACATCCTCACAATGGTTCCTCGGAACTGGCAGGACCAATCCAAGCTCAGTGGAGCTTTGGTACCACAAAGTGTCAGGGAATGTCTTGAAGTCCTTGAACGCATCAAGAAGGCCTACCCCACCAAGAAGGTTGGAGAAGGACTGAAGAATGCAGTCAAGTCTAATGACTCGTCTAAGAAGAAGATGGTCTCTTTTAGTGAGGGCACACATACCACCCATAACACTCCAGAATGTCGGAAGTATGATTCCAATGGGACCCCCAAGGCAAACTTCAAGGGGGGGGGAAACAACTGGAACCTGGAACTCCTTTTTGGAGTGTGTCCAGTTGCATCTGCAGACTGTCTTCAGGACTGATGCAGCAGAGCAGCAATGGTTCTATATCCAGAGTACTCATCAAGGACTTTGTGTAGAGGATCCAAGGCTGAACGGGTATGTAGAACTCTTGCCGCGCCTATTCTACTCTTTAAAGGCTGCAAATCAACAAAAGTATGTAGGCCATTTGATGATGCTGACTTGGCAAGCTACATCCTCAGGATGGTTCCTCGGAATCAGCAGGACCAATACAAGCTCAGTGGAGCTTTGGTACCACAAAGTGTCAGGGAACTTCTTGAAGTCCTTTAACGCATCAAGAAGGCCTACCCCACCGAGAAGGTTGGAGAATGACCCGAGAATGCAGTCAAGTCTAACGACTCATCTAAACAGAAGATGGTCTCTTTTAGTGAGGGCACACATACTACTAATAACACTCCAGACTGTTGGAAGTATGATTCCAATGGGACCCCCAAGCCAAACTTCAAGGGGAAAAACCAAATGGAGCCTCTCGTGGACCCAACAGACCAGCTCAAGGAGGAAGAAGCTATGTGCAGCTGTCCGCTAATATTGATAAACTTACCAAGTTCAACAAGAAAATGATACACACTATCAACAAGAAGAAGCGTAAGTGTCACAATATGGGTGACAGTGATGATTCAAACTCATCCTGAGATGATGGGTTGGGGAGTACTAGGAATTTACGTAGTAATTCAAACTGTAATGAACAAATGATTAACACTTATCCTAGTCCAAATAAAACTGCCTCACATGCCAACATAACATTTTCTGATTCAAACAACACCAGTTTGAGTCCAGCAGAAGACCTAAGAAATCTCCCAGCTGAACCTACATAGAGTGAAATAACTGCCAAATTGTAGGACCCTGAACTGTTGGGTGACCATTTCAATAGTGTGAACCCCCTTCAACAGATAGATAAGGACTGGTCACTGCTGTAGTAACCAAAGCACGTCAGAGAACGACTGAAAGTCCAGCCCGTAAAAGCATCGAACACTCTACAGGGCATAGTACCAGTAACATAGTCATCAAGACCCTACTAGACAGTGTATCTGATGGTGACCGCCTGATCTATGAAAAAGGAATAGAAAAACACTTTCCCTACTTGACTAGACAGGTGCCAAAGTTTTGGCAAACGTCAAATGGGAGCTTCCTAACCAAAGGAAGGAGTGACGTTAGCTTAAAGTTTATTGAATATTCACACAGTAAGGAGTACTTAGTGACTCCCGACATAGTAGAGTACAATAAGAAAAAGATGATAGAGCAAGTGTTTGACCTCATTCTTGGATGTCAAACCATGAAAGAGCTCAGAATTGCTCTAGATTTTAGAACAAAAGAAATTACCATTGATCAAGTCATTTTGTCAATGAGAGATATAGTCCGACCCCATCAAATATGGATAAAGCCTGGGCTGTCAACAACGATATGGCAAATGAGCCACAAAGTATGCAGGAAGCGACAAAGTGCGAAGTGAAAATCCTAGATGCTAACTCTAAAAAGGCATACCCCCAATCAATTGTTAGCACCAATTGTACTCACCTTAGTCTCCAAGACCAAAACTCATTACTGGAGTTACTCACAGAATTTGAGGAAGTTTTTGATGGAAAACTAGGCGATTGGAACACAGAGCCCGTGTCCCTTGAACTCAAGGAAGATGCAAGCCAGAACATGGCAGGGCATACCCAGTACCCAAATCTTGCAAGAAACAATTATCAAAGAAATGAATAGATTATGCAGACTGGGAGTGTTAGAGTTTCAACCTGAGTGAGAATGGGTGTCAACATCATTCATCACTGCAAAGAAAGACGGAACTTTATGCTTTCTCACTGATTGTAGAGAAGTTGACTAGTTAGAAAGCTGTTCCTCTTACCCAAAATCAGTACAGTTCTGCAAGAGCTTGGAGGATTTACCTATGCTACAGCCATAGACTTAAGCATGGGTTACTATACCATTAGATTGGATCCTGATTCGTCCAATGTAAATATTCTTACCTCTGATTGCCAATGGGCATTGAAGGTTTGCCAGACATCTTTCAAGCAAAAATGCCAGCACTAATGGTAGCCTTAGAGTTCGTATGAGCTTATCGTGATGATTTGTTATTCATCACAAAGGCAAGTCTGAAGGACCACATTAACAAATTAAAAATGGTTCTTACAAGATTATGCAAGGCGGGCTTGCAAATCAACACCCGAAAATCATTTTTCTGTGCCATTGAAACAGAATACATAGGTTATACCCTCACAGGTACAGGGATTAAACCACAACAGAAAAATGTACAGGCTATTCTCGCAATCCCACTACCAAAAAATATCAAAGACCTCCATAAGTTCCTGGGTATTATCCAGTATTATAGAGATCTTTGGTCAAGATGCAGCGAAGTGCTTGCCCTGCTCACCTCACTAGTAGGAAAGTGTGGTCACACCAAGGTCACCAGAGACAAATAAACGTCTGTGGTACTAGGACGCGGTGCATCAAAAAGCATTTGATGATGCGGAGACTACAATTTCCAAGGATGTAGTCCTAGCCTACCCCAATTGGAATTTGAGATATACACTGATGCCTAGTCTAAACAACTTGGATCAGTTATCACCCAGGGTAATTGGCCATTTGCGTTTTTCAGCAGGAAACTGTTGACGGCGCAACAGAAATCCAGCATTACTGAACTTGAACTTCTGGCCATAGTGGAAACACTAAAAGAGTTCAAGGGCATGTTGTGGGGACAAAGATTAAGAGTCTACACAGACCATAGAAATCTAATCCAAGATGCCCTCGGATCAACCTCTGACAGTGTCTAACAATGCAGATTGCTCCTCAAGGAATTTGGCCCTGAAATTGTTTACATTTAAGACACACATAACACTGTTGCCGGCAATATCACTCTCTTAGACATCGGACCAATCCCAAGTGAACACAAGAACTGGATGACATTCACAAAATGCTGGTGTCATTTCACCACGCAAGAAGAGAGTTTCATAGACACCTCTGCATACCAAGAGGAAATGAATCTGGTACATGCAAACGACAGCAAAGAAGATGTAGTCTACCCATTAACAGTACAAGAGATTGTCCAAGCACAAAAACTTGACACCAGCCTGAAGAAGCTTAAAGATCAATACTTGACACAATTGGTTGAGAGTAAAGCAGTCTTATGCAAGGATGGAAAATTGGTCAGTCCAAAAGTCCTTCAACACCGTGCAGTTAGCTGGTACCACTACTATTTACAGCACCCTGGATGCACTAGACTCAAAGAAACCCTTCATGCTGCAAAGGGCTGGAAAGGTATGTGAAATACTGTCTATAAATATGGCAAAAACTGTCATGCATGCCAAGTCAGCAAGAGGCATAAGTATAAGTACAGGAGCTCCCTACTAAATTCGTCATCACAAATCCTTGGGAAGTACTATGTGTGGACCTTATAGGCCTGTATATGATCAAAGGTAAAGATGGGACAGAAGCTTAAAGATCAACACTCGACACGATTGGTTGACAGTATAGCAGTACTAGGATGGAAAATTGGTCAGTCCAAAAGTCCTTCAACACCATGCAGTTAGTTGGTACCACCACTATCGACAGCACCCTGGACACACTAGACTCAAAGAAAGCCTTCGTTCTTCAATGCACTGTAAAGGTATACAAAATACCATCTGTAAATATGTCAAAAACTGTCATGCATGCCAAATCAACAAGAGGCATAAGCATAAATATGGGAAACTACCTACTCAATTTCTCATCACAAACCCTTGAGAAGTACTATGTGTGGACCTTATAGGCCCATATATGATCAAGGGTTAAGATGGGACAGTAATTGATTTCATGTGTCTGACTATGATTGACCCAGCTTCCAGTTGGTTTGAAATAGTTAAACTGCCGATAATCACTGAGGCAATTATTACCCTGTATACAAAAGAGTGTAAGGGCAAAAAGACCTATGAAAAACCTAAGTAAGCATACTTCGATAAATCATCAGCAATGATCAGCAACTTAGTGAACAAGACCTGGTTTAGTAGATATCCATATTGTAAGTACATCAATTATGACATTGGAAGCTAATTCAAATTTCACTTCAAAGCCCTATGTGAATCATTTGGGATCACAAGTAAGCCTACCAGTGTCAAGAATCCACAAGTAAATGCTATTCTAGAGTGAGTACATCAGGTGATTTCATCAATGCTCCAAACAGCTGAAATAGACATGGCCCCTTCAGTAGAACCAAACAATATAGATACATTTGTGACGAATGTTGCTTGGGCTATTTGCTCAACTTACCACATAGTAATGAAAGCCTCCCCAGGTGCAGCCATTTTTGGTTGGGACATGTTGTTCAACATCCAATATACAGAACTCAAAAATCACTGACCTCGTGATTGGGACTACGAAGTTGGTGATCTAGTCCTTCTTATTAGAGATGGTATACTCCGCAATGCAAAAGTAGGTATGGAAGTGATCCTTGGACTATCACATCAGTTCATACGAATGGCTCCATCAGGATTCAACATGGAACAAAATTGGAAAGATTAAACATACAAAGAGTTATACATTTTTTAACAATCAAATTCAAAACCGTATTACTGTCAGTTTCAAATGACAAAACAGCCTCTCCCTCTTCACTCAATGCTTACTTGTCATAATTTTTTAACAAACACTTTAGTGTGTTATAGTTACTCTCATGATAACCCTTTTCTTGACCTAAATCCATCCGTGGAGCCAAGTGACATAGGCCGAGAATCTGCCTTAGTTAGTACCCTTAGGTGCTAAATATCAAAAAGAATCTTTTACTTAAAATAAAAAGGTAAAATCCCAAGTGGCAAGGACTTATCAGGAAAAAGGCTTCATTCCCCCTGATCCCAGAGGCATGGACTCCCCAACACAGAAGTCCATAGCCTCAAACAAGGGAACACCCTTAAGAAGGGTAAAATCATACCAACATTGTGTTAGAGCCTACACAATGTTCGTGTTCAACGAAACAGACAGAATGACATTTGCATTGCCCTTCCATCCTTACAATTACACAAAATAAGCTCATAAAATAAAATCATCAACCCCTGTCGATCTACCGAATGACTCCGGTCACAATGTGAGAAATAATGATTTTCTGTTTTTACTTTTATTTCTTCATTTAATTTTTGTTTAGCTAAATTCTTATGCACTGACCATGCCATTGTTGAAATCTCAGTTGGCAGACTGAATCCAGAGACATCACTGCTGCCAGCCCACTGCAAACAATAGAAAGGAACAAGGCGAGGTAAGAGTAAGATGATCCCTTGATTTAATTTGATTTTACTTTTTTGTTTCACACTGCCTGTGCCATTGTTACTATATCTCAGCCCGCAGACTAAACCTGGGTATGCCACCACTACCTGCACTACCCCTCACATCAACAATGATATCACCCTGCACACACAACAACAATATAGAAAAATGAGCAGATGTTTGGTTGATGGACAAGGGCCATCAACCGCCCACATGTAAATCATAAATAATTAAATCAATTAGTTATCTCTCCGACCATCTCCAATTACATCCGTAATCTCCAAAACCGCCCTCTTTCATCATCCCTGACTGGGGTAAGTCAAAGGCATGCATGGATATGCACTGAAATATCTTGATCAAAAATTGACCTTCGGAAATGCCATTCCCTACTAGTTGTGTATTTTGGGTGAATGGTCAGACAGAACAATTAATGCGCTCTAGGTTCATGTTTTGACAGACATGCATTTCGTTCAATTTATCATGTTCTATTCCTACTTGTGAAATGGTGCAAAAATGTCTAGTTACAAAAAAATCAATCATCATCAAGCAAGCAAAGAGAAAACCCATTGCAAACTATTATACATTTGGTGTGAAAAAAAAAGCAAGAATGCAAACATATCATATCTCATGCCTTCCCTGCTAGCAGTCTAGGTTGTAACTCCGATGTTGGTTACTTTCTCAAAAACACAGTAACAGTATTGTACAAAGTACTTAAGTAATTCTTTCACAGTAATCTCGCTATCCCAGTAATCATGTTACTGTCAAAATTACCAAATATTCCAGAGTAAAACAGAATTCCACCGGAAGCCAGAATTTACAACCTAGCTAGCAACAGCCACCTTCTGGAGCACACTCCCCGCAGTCAACTATTTTTCAATTAAATACTTACCATTCCACAAGAAGGTTGTCCACAAAGCAGCACACAGACTGAAGTTTAACCTCAACTAAACATGCCATCATCCCAGCAACAAAGTTGGCAGCAATGAGGGGAGAAGACAGTGTGTTTCTGACACTCTCACCTTTTTGTTGCATCACAACACTCTCAGGTCGCAGGTTGAAATTGGGCCTTCCACCCACATAGCTGCCATCTGAACATCATGATGAAGTGGCACATATTATTCAAAGACAATTTTTTGTTTCTGTTGCCTTTAATACCACTGTTTTAGATACTTCTCAACTATTTTTTCACTTTAATACATTTCATCCAATCATGATAAGAGCCAAAGCTCAGCACACAGGGTGAAGTTAGGCCTCCCATCCATGTGCTTGAAAGCATGTATGGAGGAACTGAATTGAAGTTTATTATTGACTCAGCATTTTGAAGTTCCCAAATTATTACATCATTAAATCTTCCCAGGATTATTTGATAGCAATAACATCTTACTCACATGGGAAGAACAAAATACGGACTTGGAGTTTAAGAGGGAGGCAGATTCAATGTGTAATTGAGATAGTGGGGAATGTGTGGAGTTCAGTTTTCATTTCCATGTTAAAAGTATACTCTTCCCGTTGAAGAGTACGACAAAAGTAAAATAAGTTTAACTTCACTCCTTTCGTTGTTTAACTTGGATGCAAGTTGGTTGTGATTAATCAGATCAGGAGTGTTTATTACTTGCTCTTGAGGTTGATGCAAATGTTGAATTTATACATCATGAAATGAATTGTTCATAACGTGTATCAATTTCATAGTTTTTCAGTTAAACATTTGCCAAATGTTAAAGTAACATTAACGCATCATCTAATTTCAAAAGCTACATTTATAACTTATGCACATTAATAGCAAAAGCAATCACTCCTCTGATACATCCACCCCTCCTGCTCAAGTTTAACTCATTGTGTATTGTCAAGAATAGTATACCCACCAAGAGTTTTTGCTGAAATATGTTGCAGTACAACAGTGCATCAAAATGTTTGACCTTGTATGATGATGCCGTGTATCATTACAAACATGGTTGTCATTAACTGCTGGTGTTATTGCTTGTTCTCCTAATGCATTTGGAATTGAATCCTCCTCTCCTCTTGCTTCTTGTACATGAGATGTCTCTCCTTGTGCTCATCCTCGTCTTTTTGTCTCTGATGCTGCTTGGTATGAGCATCATGATCTTACTGAAATTGGGTTCAGCATTATCTACCCTGCCTCTTTTCCTATTCTTCTGATGGAGTTGCAGTGGCACCTGGTATTGTATTTCATGACTAAGACTATGAATTATGTTATTAACAAACCAGAACAAATATTGAAGAGCAACAGAAGCAAAGAAACTTACCTCTGCGGTACCTGCTGCTACTTCTCCATCCCTGGTTTCAATGTTTAATTCTTTGTTGTAAACCATCTCGCACCTCAACATCAGAAGGAGAGAAGTGCTTCTCTTTAGATCCTGTTGTCCCCACTGTATCTTTTCAATGGTCAACTCTGTGATCTCCTTTGCCTGTCACACAGTGTTAGGGATGTCTGGATTCCCAGTTGAAGTCATGCTTCTTGCTTTCTTGAGCTGGTCTCCTGGGCAACCCAAGTCTTGATGGAATGATGCACGCCTCACAGCAACAAGATGCTACTCACTCCAGAGATTGGCTAAATTATCTTGAGAGCAGATTACAAGTGGGTGCCTGTCTCCATTGCAGGGTAGGTGGATCTACAAGCTGGTATGCTTCTCCTCCCTCAAAAAATCACCCCTGTCCACCTTGACATCCTCGGCCCCCACTCCCACATCCCCAGCCTCTGTGTCCACACCCTTAGTTTCACATGTCCACAGTGTCTGGATCCAAAAATTGTTGAAAAAGACACCATCCAGTACATGTCCTGGACATGTACTGGACACATCCAAGACATCTCGTGGGTTTAGTGTTTTTAAAGAAGGACAAAGGACATGAAATTTTGGACACAGATGATATGAGACGTTTACTTTGCTTAAGGCTCCTTTTTTGATACTTTCAGGAGAAATATACCAAGAGTGGTTGCTATTGCATGCATGTTACGTTCATTTTAGTGCAATCAGTAAAGCTTGTGGTACAAAAATACTTAAGATACCTAGGCATGTACCTTGATACTGTTATGCAATGTATGTGAGTCAAAACTTCTGAGGAGATGGGGCGGAAATGTGACTGAACAATGATGTATGTCCGGGTGTCACAAGAAAACAGTATTCCAGAGAAATTAAGGACATAGTACATGCCCAAGGACATGTCAAGGACATGTGAAACTAAGTCCACAACCTCTACCCCTTGCAACAGCTGCACATGCCTGCATCAGCAACAACGCAGTCCTTGTTATAGCAGATCCACCTGCAAGGGCCATACTACAGCAACAACACTTTCTGAAGGATTTGCAAGATCACCAATATCTTGCCCACGTGCCTCATCAGCGACAGTAGGCAGATTGCTATTGTTGGTCTAGCCATCTTCTGTGTACTTGCTGTCTGAAATTGCTTGTGATGACATTTTGTAAACTGTTGCAGGGAGTGACTGCAAGTGTGATTAAAAATGATGGTTATAACACCCCCACACATAATCTAGAAAATACTAGTAAGTTGACCTGTTAAGAATGTTGGGATTGGGAGATATTTCCTAGCCTGAAATAAAAACATGCTAAGAATAAAGAACCTAGGAGGGTAGAAACTTTTAGGATGGCTCCATGCTCCATGTATATGTTGGGCCCCAAAAAGCTACCGGCCCCGTGCTGGAACTGGGACCGACTTTTCGCTTCGTTGTGGCACTGGCCATCAAAACGCGACCTGGTGACAATTTGGGGACATTTCTTGGTTGAAGTAGAGCCTTAGGAGTACCCGAACGCAAAAATTCTGACAGGCTTTTCTGACATAAGTAGATAGGCCATCTGGCCCATTCCACTTCATTGCCATCACATTGATCTTTCGCATTCACTTCATCGCCATCACATGGATCTTTCACATCGTTCTACGCATCCATTCGAACTGCGGTCCAATGCAGTACTTGACAATTGCACACTGCACGCCTTTGCTCGTGTTTTTTGGCCAACCCAGCACACTTGTAACCACATTATTGCCACGGATCGCGCTCACTCACGTTTTTTTGCAGCTAGCAATCTGCCAATTGGCCCAGATCACGCTGTTCTTCGACCCCATCGTATTTTCACTTCTCTCCACACAACATCTCACTGTCAACATGGCCAGGGGTAGCAAGCGAAAAAAACCATCCAATAAGACATCAACAAATGATTTGGACAATTCTTCCTACTCCATCTCACAGAGCCTAGCATCAGAAGGAGACCCACAACAAGATGCAGACGAGGATGAACTCCTTTTTGATGCACACGAGGATGAACTCCCTTTTGATGAAGAGTGTAAGGATGCAGACCTGGGGGATTTGGTGGATGAGTTGCCACATGATGATCTCACCACCATTCCAGAAGGTGAAGAGGTCTCCATCACTGAAGACACTGCATCTCTATCTGCGAGGAAGACAGAGTTCTACAAGGCGGTAGACAACAAGATTTTCACCATGTCCAAACTAAACAAACATGCTCACATCATCTCTGATGCATTGTTTGATCAAATCTATGACCTTATGCTGGCCATTCAAGATTCCGACAAGGAAGAGTGGCTTAGACTCCCGAGATCCATCCCAAACACAGTTGGGTACACGTTGATCAAGAAGTATGATATCAGGACTGTTGATACCAGCAACATCTTAATCTACAAGCAGGGTGAGGGTGAAGTGTTGGATGCCTGCCAGAAGGTGGTCAGTTACAGTGAGCCTTTTGATGTTCTGAGGCAAATCCATGAATTGGAAGCAGGGAATGATCATCCCAAGGCCAAGACATTATTCAAGCATGCTACAGCAAAATACAGCAAGATCATTCCTCATTGGCTTTGTGAGATGTTCCCCAAGTTTTGCCCGGTTTGTATTAGGTCTAGGCCAAGGAAGAAGGCCAAAGCTGGCCATCAACCTTTGCTGACCCGAGGTATGAATGTCAGAGCCCAGATTGACTTCATCGACTACCAGAGTATGCCTGATGGACCATACCAATATGTCTTGGACTACCAGGACCATGGCATCAAATTCTGCCAACTGCGTCCTTCGACCTCCAGGACACACCGGGCCATGGCCATAGAGCTCATCCAAAATTTCTGCATATTTGGACAACCTTCCATCCTCCAAGCAGATAACTTTAAGGAGTTCTGTCGTGGAGCCTCCAAGTCTTGGCATATTCAGTTAGATGAAGAGGTATGTTTCATTTCATCTTGGTATCAATTTTGTCCACGTGTGACGAGTTCCATTAACATTGGTTGTACTTCCATTTAGTTCTGTAGCGGAGTAATTTCTGAGACAAAGACATTGTGGCCAGGAACTGTGTTGGTTACAGGAAAGCCACGTCCCTCTGAGTCAAATGGTGGAATTGAAAGAAGGAATAGGACTGTAGAGGAGAAGATCAGCAATTGGATGCATGATCATAAATCCAAGCATTGGGCGCAGTCTCTCCCGTTCATACAATGGAGATCATATCCACAGAGGGATAGGCAATCAAACACCATACCATCTCATGTTTGGCCAACACCCACAGGTTGGAATATCAAATTTGCCTATTGTTCCACATATGCTAGCTAATTTGGCCCTGAAATGGATGTGAATCGGTGTTTGGGACTCGAACCAGCTATTCTGTTGGAGCTTGCCATTCTTTCCAAGGGTGCTAAGAAGTCAGATTCTCCTGGTTCATCTGCTGGTGCGCCCAAACAAGATCAGTTGGTTAAAACAACAGGAGATAAGAAGTCAAATTATCCTCGTTCATCTGCTGGTGCCCCCAAACAAGATCAGTTGGCTAAAACAACGGGAGCTCGGACCACTAACAAATTATCTCGCAGAGAATTTAACTCTCTCAGTTTCACTTCAGACAGGACAGATGAATTGATTGCTAAGTTTCTTCAAAAGGTGACAGTGACTACTCCGAACGGAAGTTTCTTTGGATGGAAGAGATTGGGGTTCCAGTGCGGAGCTTTGTTTCATAGTTTGCCATCTCATGTGTCATTGAATGTGAACAGCTATCTCATGATGACTAGTGGTTTCTCTGTCCTGAAACTGCAGCAGACAGAGGATTCTTCTGTTGGAAATAGGAAAAGCCCTCCCGAGGAATTAGAGCTAACGACACCACCAAAAGCATCAAATGTGAGATTGTTGACTGCAGGTGACCCAGTATTTCTACCCAGTGTTCTTCCTGAAAAGTCGAAGTATGTAGGAGATGTCCGCCATCCATGGTTGTCGTTTCTTCTGAAAATTACAGAGCCAACAGATGCCATCACCTTGGAGAATGCAAATATCCGCAGTTGCTTCTCAATTTTGGACAAGGAGTCCAATTTGTTGGACCTGTGGCGACGAATGATTCTAAGGAGGGTAAGAAAACCTATGTGAGAGATGTTGGATGAGTACGACGAGAGTGTGTTGGACATAGTACTACACCGTGGAGAAAGAGGTGTCATCGAGCAATGGGGCAGTTGGGATCAAGCACCAACTGTCAAGGACTACAACGATGCCGTGTTAGCAGACAAACAGCGAAAGGCTACTGCGGAGGAAAGAGAAAGTGAACTGATGGAGTCTCCATGGCGCAAAAGTATACACAATGCCGCTTTTCAATCATTATCACAACAGGGTAGGACAATGAAGAAAAATGCTCCATCGGAAAAAGAAATGCAGTTTGATGTTGGCACTATTGTACAGGTTCCATTGCATGAGGTGGACACAAGCAAGGCTGATGGTAAGACATTGACGCTGGTTGTTGTGGAAGTTGTGAAAAGAGGACAATTCGTGTGCAACGTATTGCTTGGCATGCAAAGCAGGTGTTTTCGACACTTTATATCATCCCAGCTACATGACATCTGTGACGTCGGACACTAATCTATTGGGATTGGATACTGTTTTAGATGAATGGATGGGTTTGCCAAGGATTAAGGAGAGGAAAGCGGCGGCATCTGTGTCAATGGTTGGTAAGCAAGGGAAGCATCTTGGGTGTGGTTGCAAGAGCGGGACTTGTCGTACTGCTAGGTGATCATGTTTTAAGGCCGGATCGTTATGCAATTCAAAGTGTCACGGGGGCATCAACAAGAACTGCATTAACAAGGAATAGGCAAGGGCAGAAAACTGCTTCAGTATTAAATTAAGTGTTTTCAAAAAAAGTATTATGTTGTCTCATATAGAATAATCAAGTGACTACAGAAGTGCCACCACGGGACATCCCATAATGGCACTGCGTTTTATAAGACACCACCAAGACACATTTCAAACTACATAATTATGTACCCACACTAGTGCCAATTCGGGAAGCCCCAAACTGGTACTAGTGCTGGTTTGGGGCGCCCCATTGTTGCTCTAGTGCCAGAACAGGGCTAGTGCAAATTCGGGGTTTCGGCGAAAAAGTCCAGTTCCAGCACGGGGCTCCCAGTTCCAGCACGGGACATGTCAATATCTCATGTTTGGTCCCAGTTCCAGCATGGGGCACCCCGTTGTGGCACGGTGCCACAACGGGGCTGTCAGCGTCCCAGTTCCAGCACTGGGCAAAAAGTTGGTCCCAGTTCCAGCATGGGGCCGGTAGCTTTTTGGGGCCCAACATATATAGTGTTCTAGTTCATACATTTTTACCAACATAAAAACACTGTGTTACATGATAGAGTCTATGTCATGTGGTGCAATGATGTCAACGCCTCATTGATAGTTGATGGGACATTATTCTTTTCCACTTGGTGAAAATTCATTGTTGGGTTTTCATATGATATCATGTACCATGATTAAACTACAATATGCCATCATTTTGCTACATAATCACGGAATGACTTCATTTTCAAGACCAACTATTTGAAATGCCTTTGTTTTAATGACCTTGCTTTATCCAGTCCTTGTTGTCAAGTGACCATATGAAGCCTTGTGTATCATTTTGCTCATCACAAGTTATCTTCCATGTGGATGACAGATCATTGGATATGATTTGACTTGATTTTCTCCCATGAAATATCTTTGTTTTCCATATGGGTATTGGGGAAATGTCCTCATTTTCAATGTCTCTTTTTGTTTTCTGCCAATAGGGCAGTGCAAAGAGCATTTAGTCCACTAAACATTTGAATTTTGCTAGCATGACTAACTCTAAACTTGACATTCTTAGATTGCTCTTTCTCATAACAACACTCTTACGCTTGGTCCCAAGGACTCCAGGTAGTTACTTCCGACAATCTTTTGATAGTGGTACCTCAGGAAGGAGCATTTTTGCAATGTATGGAGAGGAGCAAAGATACCAACTTGTTGACACCAATGTCAGTATGTATTCTCTAGCAATTTCATGATAAGAAATGACTTCAATTGGTTGTTGGAGGGAGCTATAATTTTTGGCAATGTAATTATGCTTGGAATCTGGAAGGGCCTGATCAAGGTGTCTCATGACCCTATTTCGTATGGGTTCAAGGGCAACATGTAAAAAAATCACTGCAAGTGCACTGCAAATGTAATGCATACTCACTTCACTCTTACTGCAGTTTGACCCAAGTTTACTGCAAAGCATTGCAGTCTCATAACACATTTGCCGCAATGCACAGTAATTCTACCGCGAGTTGGAGGCCCTACCCTACAACAGCAGTCCCATAGAGATGAACCACAAGATCCAACACAATCTCACTGCTCACGGTATGATTACTGAAATTATCATTGGGTTCACAGTGGGTCTACCACAAGTTACTGCTCAATCGCCACAACCCACTGCAAATTCACCATGTGTGTGCGGTTGTACTGAGCAAATGATGGTGCCCCTTGCACGGGTTGCACAGTCCATACAGCCCCTCCAATAGACTGTGACTTTTCTCACAAAATTGTTGATCCCCAGAAAATCAAGATCAGTCTCCTTTGTTTCAACTGCTTTTTTGCCCAGCAAATTTGAAAGTCCAGTATGGTACCTTCCAGCAAGACAGGCAACTTTGGACTTTGGCGATAAGTATCGCCAGATGGAGTCGTCCAATGTCGTCCGATGTCGTCAGTTGACGTCACTTAAAAATATCGGGTCATTTCATGCCTTCACTATGGGTCGTTAAAATGTCGTCAGGTGTCGTCACTTGGGCCGTCGTTGTGTCGTCAGTGTCGTCACTTGGGTCGTCAAAAGGACTTCACGGTCGTCACTTGTGTCGTCAGTTTGTCTTCATTATGTTTTTGCTTGGGGTCGTCAGTCGTCTTTGACGTCACTTTGTTCGTCACTATCGTCAGTAGGCAGCCGTGTATATACCATGTATGGGTCGTCAGTGTCGTCAGGAAGTTCGTCAGTGTCGTCACTAAGGGTCGTTAAAATGTCGTTAACTGCCTTCTGTTCGGTCGTCATTTTGTCTTCAGTGCCGTCACTTAGGGCCGTCACTTTGTCTTCAGTGTCGTCACTTAGGGTCGTCATTTTGTCTTCAGTGTCGTCACATGATGCCTTCTTATGCCGTCACTTGGTTAGTCACATTAATGAGATAATGTAAAAGACGTCAGTTGTCGTCAGTTGTCTTCAGTTGTCGTCAGTTGACGTCAGTTCATCGCTCAAAAATCATCCACGTGGCAAACTTGCCTGTCTTGCAGGGCTGATAGGTAAAGGAAAGGATACTTTTAATTTTCCCGTATCTTGTATAAGTCATACATTGGTTTGGATTGTAAGAAGCAAAAAAAGGAATCTTATGATGCACTTAGAGAGTGGTTCGCTACAATAATAATATATTACGGTCAGTATGGTATGGTATCGTACATAATAATTTACAACAGATGACAGGTGACAGCTGGCACTCTTTCTTCTCTGCCATCACCCGTCTACGTCTGCTTGACATGCTCCCAGCCACGCACCATCCACAACCATCCATCGTCAGTAGATATGGGATCGTACATGGTATGGTACACCATACAATACCATAGTTGATCTGTCAGTGATGGGAGGGGGGAACGATCCCAGTCCGGTCAAAAATATTACCACTCTCTCTCTCTCATCAGTGGCAAAGTGAACGATATTACAACCATCGCACAAACGATACCACACAGTCTCCAATTCGACATTTTATTATTCAATACCATCATCACCATGAAGATAACCATCTTTTCTATCCTATCAACTTTGTCCTTCGCCGCTGCGTTTTCTCCTTCCCATCAAACACTACAACGCACATCATCCACCTCGTTGTTCATGAGCGGTGACATCATGACAGGGTCGGTGAAATGGTACGGCTAAACATCCGTTTCTGAAGTAATGATTGCTCTCCCGTTGAGGTTGGCAAATTGCACTACTTTCTCCTATTGGCACTTTACATCAACTACATCTGATGCCTGACGAATCGCTCTTTATCTCACCTAGGTTCGACACGGCTAAAGGATTCGGATTCATTGTCCCCGATGATGGCAGCAGTGACGTCTTCGTTCACCAAACTGCTATCAAAATAGAGGGATTCCGGTCTTTGGCCGAAGGCGAGAACGTGGAGTTCAAAGTTGAAGTTGACAGCAATGGAAGGTCGAAGGCAGTAGATGTGACCGGGCCGGATGGGAGTGATGTGAAAGGCGCCCCATACAACCCCAACACAGGATTTGAAGAGTGGTAATTGATTTTTTGCTGCTTTTGTTGTCATAGACTATTGGGTTTTACTTTTAGGTTGGTTCAGATTTGTGTTGGTGGACCTAAACTATCTGAGAATTAATTACTGTGTGCACTTTGTTTTCGGGGTGAGAAGTGTTATAACTATGGTTTGGACAAGACAAAGGGCTTTGTGAAGCTATTTACCACGGCTTAGTTGTATCACATTTGTATGAGAGACAGAAGAGTACAGTAGTGTTAAACTACCATTCCCCCATTTAAGCATTTAACTAAATGTAGGTTGCAATACAATATTGAAGTAAATCATTACAAGCAACCGTTGGCATATTGTCTTCTTCGTGTGCCCAACCTGAGTCTGGCGATGCCAGGTAACTAACATTGAGTGCTCGTTCCATGAACAATGCACAAAAATTGTAATACTTCTATGCATGCCGCTGAGGGTGACATGCTGTACCATATGCTAGAAAAAAGAAAATTGCATTCAAGTATATATTAATATTCTTCCTCGTAAGGCTACCAACTGGAGAATATCTTGTAATACGAATCGGGGCTCAAAGGATTAATACACGGCTGCTACAGTACCTGCAATGACAGTGAGGACGGTATCACCTAATAATAGAGCGATAGTGAGAAAAAGTGCGTAGAAACGATGCCTCGAGATTTTCTTTCTGTTCGTCTACAGTAAGAGAGTGAAAGTCCTCGTTGTGTCTCTCCCCCCCCATTGCCCGAAGCAGGGACCGTTTAACGATAATCTTGTAGCAGGTCTCCAAAGAAGAAACCAGTTTGCCCAGCGTGGCAGTATGCGTGCATGTTGCCACTTCATCCTTGATGTAACTATCGATTTTGCTGAGCAACCAGATCTCATAGGCAACTTCTACTTGGCGGGGTATGATCCGTAACTTGGATGACACCTCAGATATAATTAAGTCTGGTAGCGGCGTCAAACATGGCGTGCTGGGTGAATATAGATCAATAGGTTGGGCGTATTCTCTGGGTATCAGAGAAAGCGGTGTTTGGCATTTTGTGACAAGTTGACTGAAGAGATCGTAGTCGACCCGATCCCTCAGCGCAACAAAAGCAGGAGCTGGCATGACAACATCAATTTGATACACAGGTTCAATTTGTAAGCCACTGATACCATGGCGTGCCACAGTGTGAGCAGCTTTCATTAATTCCGTGCCGTGTCCACACCGTTGGTATGGTGGAAGTAGGAGCACCTGACACACCACAAGTTTTTTGTCGTGGTACAAAAAAGTCATGTACCCAGCAAGAGAGTACCTGAACGATGGTGAATTCGATCTCGACCTCCGTGATTTTGGAGGACGGCCACGGCCGCGTTTGGGTGGTGGGGTCTCATGTTTTTCAAACAAGTAAAGAACTCTCCAGTACCCTCCGTTCTTGCTGATGCCCTTGGTATCGCACATGTGAACAGAGTCTGCAGTTTCGATCCACCACGGAGCCAACTTCTCCACTTCATCGTGATATTGCCGCGCACTGGCGTCCGTTGTCATGTCAGCAAGGGAGAGAACAAACCGTGTATTTCTGGAAGCATTAATCTCACGAGAAGGTGTTACAATACCACCACTACATCGCAGACTCATCGAACACTTATTTCGAGTGTATTCACGGATGACGGTCCCAACAGGTTCCTCAAGATAATCACCGTCAATACAATCAATGGACTTGATCGACGAAGAGAGTGACTTAAAGCTTCCATCCTCTCGACTCACGGAGCAGCCATTTCCATCAAACAAAAGAACCGCCTCGACATTGGGTAGTCCTCGCATCATATGCTTGACAATTGTTTCGACTCTCATCCTACCCCCGTCAAGACAAATGCCACCAGTTGATGTGGACGAATTCACAGAGTCACTTGATTGAGACGACATACTGCGAGTTAGTTTTGGCGTCTCGCTAAGGTGATTATTGTGTGGACGATTGAGCGGTTTGTCGATACTGCTCCAATCTGAAGTATCGTTAAATGATTGAGTAGATGAGCTATCTTCGGATTCACTGATTGTAAAGAGCGCTCGCTTTGATTGATGACGAATGCGAACACATCGCCGGAGGCTTCTGCGTGTGGCGATGGGAGTGAAGCTTTGTCCGCAGAGCGAAAGGCCGTCTGCATCGTCTTCTTCAGATTCGTCGCTCGACAATTGTATTTGGACACGTCTCCCGCGGCTTCGTCGTATTCCATTTGTAGCGGCAGCTTGATTTTCCTTGAAACGGGACCTCTTCTGGGGTAGAACACAGTTGTTGCGCTTGGTCCTCTTCCTGCTCGACGAGCAAGTTGGTACGTAATCGTCGTCGCTTTCAAAACATGCAACTTCCTGTTGTGACGCCTCATTCGACAACGCCAAAGCTCGTTTCGCATGCCTCGTGTGACTAACAATTTTTGCATACTGCCGCTTAACCTTCCCAACCGTTAAAATAATACAACTCTTCCTACAACTCGGCGCCAGTTGAACTCGAATTGACAGCTCGTGCCTCGCCCCACTGAGATAAGAGAACGACTTGTGTAGTGACGCCCCGCCAGGAAGAACCGACATTGCCTCTTCCTCTGCCCGTTCTGTGGGACGGTATCCCTTAATTCTCTCCTCCACGAAGAATTGATGCGTAAACACCGGTTTGAATCGATGACAATCCACGCCCATGGAATCCTGCCAGACGTGCATGTCTTCGATCGAGAGAGAATTCTCTGCTCGATTCCGCTGTCCTGATTGCTTATTCAGTTTTTTCGATGCCACTTTCAAACTCGCGTGTTCGCGCGGAGTAACTACGGGTCGATGGGGGAGTTCTAAGACTATGCACGCCGCGGCGGAGGACATGCCGGCGTAAAGCGTCTCGTGCTCCGCGGAGTCGGGCAGGTTCAGCGAGGAAAAGGCCAGGCCTTGACCTTTGTCGATTATGGCTTGGTAGTATCGCCTAGGTCGATGGACATTTGGAGATGGGAATGCATGGATTAGTTCGTAATCGGGGTCTTCTTCTTCCCGGCTTCTGATAACGTTGCGGTGGCTGGGCTGCGCCGAGAGGGGATGACACCGGCCTCCTCGTCGCGATGCCATGGTTGATGATGGCAGCTGATTGTAAGTCTTTGTGAATTGATTTACAATTTACCCGTGATTTACTGGATCGCGGCACAATTGACGCTAGCTTATCCCAAGTCGCCCTACTTGCGCTGTTGACCCTTTAGCGACGGCCCGTGGGCGGTGTGCGGATGGTCTCGGATGGTTGGTCTCGGATGGTTATGTCTTACAAGCCCTCGATGTCACCAGCGCTACGGAGGTCAGTGGAAATTCCAAAGAGAGGAGAAGTCATGCATCATTGAAATCGCTACTCAGTGTTCGATATATGAGAACTTATTCAGCGGCAACGACACTGTTTCGATGATCACCCGATTCTTTGTACCCGATGCACATGGACGAAGAACGTGGCGAGAGCGAGAACAGAAGAGGACGGTGCAAGGGCGGGGCCGGCTCAGGCCGGCTCCCAGGCCAGGTTGGGCCTTGCCCACCACTACCGTAGAGAGGTAGGTACGATAAGTATCATATACTTAGGGGTCTCACCCACCCTCCACACGGCTCTACCTATGACATGTAGTACTTCACTATCTAATAGTGAAGGTCTACGTGTCATGTAGACCCTCCACGATAGGGGTCAAAATCTCAGACAAAAGCTGGGAAAGAATTTTTTCTCTCACATCACAGTACTGTGCCGTATGGAGGGTGGCGACAGTCCATGAATTTTGACTGGTAGTATGCTTGTCTGGATCTGAAAGTATACTACTACCAGGATTTGGATGGATATGGATGGTGCCCTTGTGATTCAAACCGAAGAGGACTGTGATATACTGTGATTTAAATGTATATGGATGAGCTGTAAGAAAAATAGCAGTTAGGATTTAAGCTGCTTGTGCTTTACAGGAAAGACGATAAATTTAGGCAAACATTGTCTAAAGGCGACAACCTAAATTTTCATCGTTCTCTCTTAACTTCTCCCACTCTTCCTACATCTTCTCCAAATTCTCTTTGCACGTATCCATCTCTTCCTTTGCTATTCATTTTACTTCTTGATCTTCTCTAACATATCTTTCTGTTGCTCACTGTCCTTCTGCGTCATTCCTCACGTTTTCACCATGGTATGATGGTAGAGCACACACGCTATCTCTTGCCTTTAAATTTGGTGGTACTTATATTCTTTGGTTTATTGTTGCCTTTTAAAACTGCTGGCGGAGAAATTGAACCAAGAAATCTTCTGGTATGGTTGATTGTTTTCTCGATAAGCTGAATTCTTCTCCCACGTAGAGAAACATACACAAGTGCAATGTAGCACTAGTTACAAGCAATGGTATCAAAAAAGCAACTGGAAATCAAACCATGTTGGGTTTCGAACCCCTGACACGGTGTTGCTACAGTAACAGTGAAAGCAAGAAGGACATAGTCCCAAGCTTCCCCCATGTTCCAATGTTAGGAGCATACATATGTTTTCCCTACCCTGCTAGGCTGGTGTCAAACTCTTGGCGTACGCAGGATGTGTTCTTCCTACTTGAAAGGAAGGGAAAGTCACATGTTCTGAGTACATGTTCCCAGAATGACTAAGCCAGCATATGACCTCAGTCTTTAGTGAATACGAGGACTGAGTTATAATTGTTCCAAATTTCCAAGCAAATAACAACATAAAATATTATGTGAAGATCAATTTCACCTTGCCAGTGATAATTGATATAAAAAGTCTGTTAAAAATCTGTGGACCCAAGTTGAAATAAAACCTGGCAAAAACAGATCAAGCACATAGCGAACCACTTAAGTGCAGGGCTTGTTTTGAGCAAGAATACTCATGATCACAGAGCTAACCACTCTTTTGAATACTCATTTGGAGGTAGAATAGAATAACAGACCTTCCAAGTAGTGTCAAAAAAATAATGACACATGTTTACACTAAAAAATCAATTTCAAACATGTTACTGAGGTTTCTCACAACAAGAGAAACTGTTTGGCCGAGTTTTGGTGTCTTGGAAAAAAGTGCCTGTATATCTCTACTTTTCAGTAGAGGTAGGTTTACAGCCTATAAAAACAGAGCACAACCAGTCAAAAAAATCAAGGAAAAAGTGAGGACAATTTACCTTGGTGACTGGAGGGGTTATTTGACAGCCGACGTCAGAACTGGCTGTACAAGAACATAACACCCAACACTAAAAGAAACTACTGTAAAGTGAAAAGTGATTCTTAAAAAGAAGTAAAAAAGGACAAAAAGTTATGAAAATTGTCCAAACTCAAAGAATCCTTACAGTACTGTAAGAGTTGATATGTTCAACCCTGCCATTATATAAGACTTCATGACAAGTCAATAAATCATTAGATTGCATCCAGAACCCATTTCATACCTAGAAAAACTGAAAAAGGTCTTACCTGTTCAGGTCTAGCAGAAACAAGCATGGGTTTTCCATGTGCTTCACAAGCACATTCAATGGAATCAATGATGGCCACATGGTTCTGAACAGAACTCATTTGGAGTACTCTGATAGTCTCCAAAGGCTAGCCTGGAAGACCACCTTAAACAAGGTTAGGATGGACTTACCAAGCAGCAAGTACCGGTTTGGCTGACAAACTATAACACCTCTGCACAAGGACAACAAGGGCTCAATAACAGACCCAAAGTCTTTTTATGGCAAAAGCACAATGCTTGCAAGCAGTTAAACTTGCTAAACATTTGCCAAAAAAAGGGGAACTCACAAGTCACTGGGTGGTCCAGTGCCAGAGAACCTTAGGCAAGACAACAGGCTCGTCTTGCCTCACTCACAACTAGGGTTGTAGAGGAGGGGGTACACCGTCATCAAAAGCCACTAACATGGCACATGAGACAAGGTACACAAAAGAAAGACACATGTATGTTAAGCATCACCAACCCAGATTGGGGTGGCTCGCATTCTTGTTCAGCTTGCTGAATTTTGAGTGCATAAACACAGAATAAGAGAAAGAAATCCTTGACCGTGTAGAAACATTATTGGATATTCAAACAAACTGTGTAAAACTAGATAATGGGCTCACTGCGACTCAATACTTAGTATTTGATTTGGTATCCATAATAGGGACTCATAGGGTCACCAAAACAACTTGTTCTTTTACTAAGGACAAGAGGATTACCATAGGCAGTGCAACTAAGTGTTGCGCAACAAACCATAAAACAAGCCTCAAAATCATATGAGCACAACAACACAAACGATCCAAAAGCCTTTGTTCTTGTAAAAACCACAGCACAGAGAATTGTGAGTATCCCTCGCTAACAGGGAATACCATCTCGGATAAGTCACACCATGAAGATCTCTATTGAGAGACATGTAGCACCATGTTGGCATGCAGTGCAAACAAAAAGCAGCTATACACAGAAATGTAGTATGGCTTAATTAGCTAAGGCAAATCCAAATAGAAGACAACAATTATGTTGTCAACATCAAGGAAAAAATCGCTTCTCCAAGATGTTTGCTGTGAAGTCACAATATGGTTTCATACACCATAAGATGATAATCAACCACTGCCTTTCAAAAAAACACAGAATGGTACGTACATGCAATATGTTGCAATTTCATTACCACCAACAACAAGAGTTGTACAAGCACAGACCTCACTGGAGGATCCTTGCTACAAGTACAAAAGGATGTCAAAGCCATGACTCCATACTCTAAATAGAAAAAAAGACATAGATGTTGATGTTTGAACCTTCCAATGATTCTGGTCAATCCATTAAATTGACTTGACATTGTTAATTTGCCGGTAGTTGGCCCTTATGGGCAACTATCCCCACGGATACACAGGGGTAATAGAGCAACTAGAAAGACGAATTCTCACACCAAGGATGCATAAGAAAAAGTAACAGAATATCTGTACTATTAGCACCTTCACAAATAGACCTGGTTTAATATCCACATTGTACGCACATGGTGCAATTAAGGTGTAGTTTCTACACTACACTTTCGGACCAAATGTATGTCATTTGGATTCCAAGTGTAAGTCAACCAGAGTCTGCAACAATTAAAAACCCAAAAAGTGAATAATTATCTAGAGATCAAATAGATTCTTGACCTGCTGACAAACATGGTCTAATCAGCAGCTTCTAGTGGCACAATGTTTTCCTAAACAAATATTCAGATGCCGTTCACTCATACCTACTATGCAGTGCCTATCGCCTCAATGCAGTGTAGCATTCATAAGATGGAAATGTTGTTCGGCAATCCACTTTTGCACACACATATAAAAATTATAGGAGATACCAGGCAACACAAGACCGACCCTACTTGATCCTCATCAAAGTTAGGTCACATGGTCCGTGGAAGTACTGTTTAGTATAAAAGGTCATTTACCACGCAAAATATTCCGTCTGTACAACAGTGATAATTGGACTATCACAAAAGCTATACGATAAGACAATCAGGGTTTCACGTGGAAGTAAGTCATAATACTTGGCTTAGGAGAGCATAAACACACCAGCTTTATCATAAGCCAAAAAATCTCCCTCTCCACAAAGAACTTACACTTCATATAGTACAACAATGTGTATGTACAAATGTCACAAGCAACTTGCACATTTTTACCTCAACCAAAGGATTTTTCTGCAAGTCTGGCTTGTAATCGGATTTTTTCCTCACAGAGGTTTTACTTTTCCGCAAGCCACACTGATTCTCCAATTGTGGGGGCAAGTGACATAGGCCAATTATCTACCCTACAGTAGAACTCTAGGGTAAACTGAAAGATACCCTTAATTTCTCAGGAGATGAGGGATATCTCACAACAATGGCAAGAACCAGCAAATGGCAAGAATAGGTTTACTACTCAGAAATACCATTTCGGGAATAATGCTTTATGTCATCAACTAAAGACATAAAGACATACCATATCTGTGTAGGATCCTACACAGTTTCATTTTGTGCAATGAAGCATATTTGCTTCATTGCTGCTTGTTACTTGCAAACAACTTAACTCATAAAAATCAATCTACAACAACGTATCTACCGTTTACTACCTAATAATAAATTACATCGAAACGGCTTAGGTCAGAAGTTAGCATATTTAACACGGTGACAATTTGACCGTATCCTGCCACTTTACCCTATTTAATTTTTTTGTAGCATTTGGTACCTTATTCCCGCCAGTTCTGATCCCCAAATCGGGGCGTATTGCCTCCATCAGTCGCCATTCCACACTCACCGCCTACTTTTTATCGCGCCATCCACATCCATACACCGAACCTTCCCGATGACTGTCAATTGCCCGCCCTTCTTATCTCCTTCTTTGGCACTGTCTTGAATTTGAGAAATGCTGAATAAGAAATCAATGTCATTCAATACAATGACATTCTGTTTGTTGCTGGTTCGGCTGTTTATTGCTGGTTTGGTGTTCCATAAAGTACTGAATTATGGTGTCCATGTTGCCTATTCCCCATGACATCAATCCAGGAGTCTATGATGCACGTCCAGTCGCCGTCGTCGCACCGGGATCAGTGCTTTGGGACACCGACGTGGTACCTCTCCCGTCTGGTGTGGAAGCCTCTCCTGTGGAATCAGAAATCACCCCTAACGAGGCTGGATTCCTTCCCCAAAATGAAGCGAACTCTATGTGCAAGGATGTGACCTTGTGTAGATCTTTCTCCATCAAGGAGAAGCGCGAGTACGTCATTGTCGTAGACGCGATCAAGAAACCAGTGTTACTGCTTGCCAAGCATGTGCAATTGTCAACCTACAGCACAACTATTACCCGCGTTTCAAGAAAGTGTTGTCAGGAATTGACAAGCTCGACAAGAACAACGAGTACCTTCCATTCAAAATGAATGGAACCACCCGTAAAATCCACCTTGGCCGTCCCAGTCTCCTACAAGACATTTGCGAAGATTTGTCTCGGTTCATCTTCGAAATCCGTCAGCGCGGGATACACCTTGTCTTGATCCCACGGAAGGAAACAACCACGGCCCAGTGTTGTTCCTCTTCTGATCCTAGACGCATACCGCGTCCACGTGATGGGAGCTATTGTGAATCGTGTGCAATCCCTGGGTATCAAGGTGATCCATATACCCCCAGGATGCACATATTTGTGCCAACCAGTTGACATGGGAATAAACAAGGTGATCAAGTGCGGGATGCATGAGAAATGGGAGGATTGGATGCTAGAGGGAGATGGGATTGTAGATGGAGTGGCAAAGGAGCCATTGCGGAAATTAGTCGCAGAATGGCTCGTCGACGTCTCCACGAACATGGACGCAAAAACAGTAAGAAACGCATGGATGAAACACGGGTTTCAATGGGTTTGATATACCTTTTTTACAGAGAATAAATTTTGAGTAAACCAATTAAGATTTATTTTAGTTTCTATTGAACATTCTTTTCAGTCTCTATCATCAATTAAATTCCAAAAGTCACACAACTTGCGGGTACGCATATCCACGATTGTGGTGAAACAGACGCCGCATGGAGCGGTTAACATCATCACATGGAATAACTTCCAAGATGCGTACTGTACGACCGTCCAGGCAACGCCCATTCTCCCCGGGCGCGTATTCGCGGGCAACAAAACAAAGCTGACATCTATTCGAACCATCATTGTTGATGATGTAACATGAGACTTCATGTGGCACCATCATCCTCAAACGCAAGACCATGCCGACCTCGCTGTCTGGGCGATTCAACACCAGCGAGTTTCCACACCCAAACGGGTGCAATTTGCAACTGCGTCCATTATTGCAGGGCATGAAGCCGATGAGAATAATTCGTACCATCATTACTACAATAACAGTACAGTTGTGCTATGGTTGTGTAGTGAGTTTTGCGACAAAGCGGCGTAACTCAACAACCAGCCGGAGTTACTGGGGGCCCAACATATCAGCCTATTGCTGGCATAAAGGAGAAACTGACTGGGTGGTTACCTATGGATTTAGCATGGCACAACCACTAGTAAAACACGAATGTCAATGGATTTTGCCCAATGGGACTTAGCATCAGGCGGTCCTTATAATCTGGCATATACAGTAGTTAATAAACTAGCCGTAATACCGACACTTGTTAACAAAATTGCCCGATTTTGCCCACTTGCGCTCACTTCTGAGTCAATCTGATTACACCATTCGATTCCTTGCCAAAAATGACATCCGACCATAAAACCTGGATTATAAGTGCACAGAAATGTACAAAAGATACAATTTATCACCTAGTTGCGCTAACTTTTGATAGGACACAGTTTTGCCTATTGTGTGACACACCAAAACATTCAGAAGAAGGGAAGCTTTCTGACATAGGCCAAGAATCTGGAGATTCCAGGTGGAACTCCATGAGTCTCCTTCGCATTGTTTGACACAGAGGAAGGACTCAAAAGTCATAAGATATGAGTTTCTCAGAAATCATATCCAAACAGGATTGCTCTTCTCAAGAAACCACCATACACATTGTAGGTGTTTTCTTCAGTTGAATATACAATAGAGGTTTTCCTTCTCAGGAACCTTCACATGGGACAGTTCCTTTGGGCAGTTGAATATGGGCCAGTCATGGAACTGCCACAAATCACTGCCAATCTCTCCCATGATCATTTGTGTTTTTTTATGCATGAGATAACTAGTATCTCATTCATCACTTGTACAGTAGTGTTAAGCTCATAAAAACAAAGTCAGCAAAGTCTACAATAAGATTTTTTAAATACTTTCTGGCTTAGGTCACTATCAATTGATAACCTACTCGAGCGAATTTTTTTGGACCGTCTGTCCATCGCCGCACTGTCTTTCGACCGTCCTTCACCGTCGAGCTGACCACCGTCCGTTCAACACCGTCGCGTCTGTCCTCCGCCAGTCCAGCGTTCAGCATCCACGTGTTCGCCCGCCGAGCCACCGTCTTTCGTGCGCCGGTAAGTAGTAGCACCACGTCTGCGCTACGTGATCCCGCCGCCAACAAGATTCGTGCCAATCGTGTCTCCTTCGAGTGCGAACCGCCACGAAGCTCCTACAAGACCCTTTTCCTTGGAACAAGTCTCGGAGCAGCCCTCTCAAGAATGTCTGCTGAGAAGATGGCCCCTATTGGGCTTAAGAACCAAGAGTGCGAGCGCGGAAGAGGTGGCAAGAAAGCCCCTATCCGTTATGTGCCGGATCGGGACCCAGTCCAAGAAGCTTTGGACCTCAAGCCTGAGACCCTCAAGTGCACCCTCGCAAACGGGTCAGAAACCCGAGTCACGGTTTGGTCCGGACACGGTACCAACGAGCAGTTTGTACTGCACGTGAACAAGGCGTATAGCACCGCCAAGAAAATGGGGCTAATTCCCACCTGCGATGATGCCGAAAAGGCATATGAGTCGAAAAAAGGTGATTGGAAGGCTGTTCTACGTGAACTTGCCGATGACCCCCTCAGCAAGACTGAGAAAGAGAAAAAGACCGCAGAGTCACTCTCCCTAAAGGCCGACATGCTCGCCTTAAGGACAAAAATGACCGACTCGGCCCTAGAAGTTTTTCAACTCTACGCCAACCTTCTCACTGAGGAGGCACGTCAGCCCTGGGACTTAATTGTCAAGGAGCAGACGGAGTCAAGTCCCTTTCACGACATCTTCGGAGTCGAAAGGAAGAAGTCACCGGGCAAGACGTCCGAGTCATTCAGGAGGTGCCAGTTACTCCACCTCCAATCGTGTTTTGCACATGACGCAGGCAAAAATTTGAAATTCTATATTTCAAATTGCCTCAAGAAGCCCAACAAGGTTCGGGTGCGTCAGTTTGTGCAGCGCGTGATGCAGCTGAACAACTACGTGGAAGACCTCCCGTGTTTGTATTACAGCCCGAGCGCAAGTACAATGACCCAACAGGTCTACTCCTTCACTGACGCGGAACTTGCATGCCATATATTGCGCATGTGTCCGTTGAAGTGGCAGGACCAGTACCACTTGCTTGAAAAGTGCTATCCCGAAGGGGTTAAACCACTATTGCTCATTCTTGAGCGAATTGAGGTGGCGCACCCAGTGGATGAGAGGCAGTCGTCTTCTAAGCCTGCAAAGGCCCAAGGAGCTGAACAGCCCTCCAAGAAGTTCGCGCTAGGCGCACGAATTCCCAAGAAGCCCAAGCAAGCACGCACGGAGTATACGCGCGTAGACAAGAACTGCGAGCTATGCAAAAAGCATGGGGGCGCACACACCACGCATAACACCGCGGAGTGTCGCCGTTACAACAAAGACGGAACTCCTACGCGAGGTACTTTCGGGCAAGCTGCACGAAAGTCCCGCGAGGACAGTCGCCCCAAGAAGTCCTACGCCCAGGTCTTGGCTCGCATGGAGAAACTTGAGAAGTCTCTCAAGAAAGCCAACAAAAAAGGCAAGAAACGTCGCCGTCGCGAAGAAAGTGACAGCGATTCCGACTCATCCTGAAGTGTTGGGTCGGGTAGTACCGGGGAAAATGAAAATAGATGTAAGAAAATTAAAACTAGCCACGAGTTAGCTAATTACACTACCCCTGGTCCGATAAAAACTACCAGTAACCAAAAATTAGAATTAAATGACAAAATTTTAATTCCGGATTATTCGAGTCCCTTAGTGGACGTAACTTTGAAAAATCTCAAAGACACCTCGAACTTATCCACTAACTTTGATGTAGATCCCAACTCAGTGAGGGACACCCTACATAAATCAAAGTCAATTGAGCCATCTAACCCACAAAAATCAATGGACTCAGTAACAGCAGTACTAGCTGTACAAAAATTAGCGACTGGAAGTCAGTCCTCGACAAAACTCAAACACTTGTCCAGGAGTCGCAAAAACAACTTCTTGAGAGTACTATTGGACACTGGTTCCGATGGTGACCTCATGTTCCATGAAAAAGGAACCACCAAGCGTTTTCCCTACTTGACTAGGCAGGTGTCAAAGTCTTGGCACACGTCGAATGGGTGCTTCCAAACCAAAGGAAGAGGCAAAGTTACTCTAAAATTCCTAGAGTACTCCAACAGCAAGGAATACACAGTTAAACCTGATGTTGTGGAGTATGATGGTAAAAAGATGGCTAAGCCAGCGTTTGACCTCATCTTAGGTGTAAAAACACTAAGAGAGCTTGGAATTGTTCTAGATTTTCGAACAAAGGATATTACCATTGATGAGATCATCTTGCCGATGAGAGACATCAACAGTCTGTCAACTAGCTCTAAGATTGAAAAAGCTTGGTCAGTTAACCACAGCATGATTCATGAACCACGTAGTACTGAGGAAGCCACTCAGCGTGCAGTTCACATCTTAGATGCAAAATATGAAAAAGCAGACCTCCAATCAGTTGTTGACAACAATTGTCCTCACCTTAGTCTACAAGATCAAAACAAGTTGTTGGAGCTCCTCCGTAAATACGAGGACCTCTTTGATGGTACACTAGGTGATTGGAATACTGAGCCTGTCTCCTTCGAACTGAAGGAAGGTGCAAAACCGTACCATGGCAGAGCCTACCCAGTGCCACATTCAGTCAAAGAGACTCTCATGAAAGAGCTCAAAAGACTATGTGACCTAGGGGTACTACAGTGGCAGCCCGCATCTGAATGGGCTTCACCATCATTCATAGTACCAAAAAAGATCAGACTGTACGTTTCCTAAGTGATTTTAGAGAAGTAAACAAAAGGATAGTTAGAAAACCATTCCCATTACCTAAAATTAGTACAGTCATGCAAGAGTTAGAAGGTTTCACTTTTGCCACAGCCCTTGATTTGAACATGGGCTACTACACCATTAGGTTGGATCCAGATGCATCCAAAATCTGCACCATTATATTTCCATGGGGTAAGTACTCTTACCTCAGGTTACCAATGGGAATTGCTGGTTCTCCGGACATATTTCAATCGAAAATGACGGAACTAATGGCCACCCTTGAGTTCGTAAGAGCTTACATTGATGATCTACTATGTATCACCAAGGGAACCCTGGAAGACCACCTGGCTAAATTGGAATTGGTCCTCTCCAGACTGCAAGATGCGAACCTAAAAGTAAATGCTCGCAAATCAAACTTCTGTGCCATTGAAACAGAATATCTTGGGTACATCCTCTCACGAGAGGGAATAAAACCACAACCCAAGAAGGTACAGTCGATACTTGCACTGACACCGCCCAAAAATGTCAAAGACCTCCGTAGATTTCTTGGCATGGTCCAATACTATCAAGATCTTTGGGCACGGCGCAGCAAAATGCTTGCCCCACTCACAAGCCTAGTAGGCGAGTGTGGTCATACCAAACAATCCAAACTTCTCAAGGTTAAAAAGAAACCTTGGAAATGGACTGAGGAACATCAAAAAGCATTCGATGACGTAAAGGCCACTATCGCCAAAGATGTGTCCTTGGCCTACCCTGATTACTCAAAAGGGTTTGAGATCTATACTGATGGATCCAAGAGACAACTTGGAGCCGTCATTACTCAGAACAACAGGCCAATTGCATTTTTCAGCAGAAAACTCTCTGTCTGTCAGCAAAAATACAGCCTAACCGAAATTGAACTTCTAGCCATTGTTGAAACACTCAAAGAATTCAAAGGAATGCTGGGGGGCCAGCCATTTGTAGTCTACACAGACCACAAAAACCTCATGCAAGATGCACTCGGTTTAACCTGTGACATAGTTTACAGTTGGCGTTTATTACTAGAGGAATATGGTCCTGAAATCGTGTACATCAAGGGAATCCACAACACAGTTGCGGATGCGATTTCACGCCTTGACTTTGGTCCAACAAAGGACGTTAAGGAAAACTGGATGACCTTCACAAAATGCTGGTGTTATTACACTATGCAAGCAGAAGAGGACCCATCCCCAGTACAACACTCAGCAAGACAGGCAAGTTTGCCACGTGGATGATTTTTGTGCGATTAACTGACGTCAACTGACGACAACTGAAGACAACTGACGTCTTTTACATTATCTCGTTAATGTGACTGACTAAGTGACGACAAAAGAAGGCACCGTGTGACGACACTGAAGACAAAATGACGACGCTAAGTGACGACACTGAAGACAAAATGACGACCCAAGTGACGGCACTGACGACAAAGTGACGACCAAACTGAAGGCAGTTAACGACATTTTAACGACCCTTCGTGACGACACTGACGAACTTCCTGACGACACTGAAGACCCCTACGTGGTATATATTCTACTGCCTACTGACGATAGTGACGAACAAAGTGACGACAAAGACGACTGACGACCCTAAGTAAAAAAAAACTGAAGACAAACTGACGACCCAAGTGACGAACGTGAAGTCCTTCTGACGACCCAAGTGACGACACGGACGACTCAATGACGACCCAAGTGACGACACCTGACGACATTTTAACGACCGTAGTGAAGGCATGAAATGACCATATATTTTTGAGTGACGTCAACTGACGACATCGGACGACATTGGACGACTCCATCTGGCGATACTTATCGCCAAAGTCCAAAGTTGCCTGTCTTGCAGACCTCACGAACTATGTGTTTGCTAACCGCAGCAAAGAGAATGCGATCTATCCGCTAACAGTTCGGGAGATTGCTGCAGCTCAACAAACGGATAAAACACTGGATAAACTCAGCCTGCTGGAGGCATACAAACCTCAGCTGGTGGAAAATGTTCAAGTATTGTGCAAGGATGGCAAACTTGTCATCCCACAGAAACTCCAGCAGCAAGCAGTACAGTGGTACCATCACTATCTGCAGCATCCTGGGACAACCCGTCTCGAAGAAACTCTTCGTGCTGAGATGTATTGGAAAGGTTTGAGACACTCTGTCCGCACCTTTGTCGAAAATTGTCATAAATGTCAAGTCAACAAACAACTCCAACATAAGTAAGGTAAATTGCCTACAAAATTGGTTGTATCAAATCCCTGGGAGGTACTATGTGTGGACCTAATGGGACCATACACTCTCAAGGGCAAAGACGGCACTGAAATTGACTTTATGTGTGTCACAATGTTAGATCCAGCTACCAGTTGGTTCAAAATTGTGGAACTACCGGTAACTGAATTCAATTCTGTTTCTCCCAAGGGTAAAAAGGGCCTCAAGGGTACTAACACACATAATAAACCTAAAGAAGCATACTTTGAAAAATCATCAGCACAAGTTGGCTCTTTAGTAAACCAGATCTGGTTTGGCCGTTACCCACGTTGTCAAGTAACAAACTCAATTTCGAAACCCTATGTGATTCATACAGTATCAAGCGTAAGCCAACCAGCATCAAGAACCCCCAAGCAAACGCAATACTAGAACGGATGCATCAAGTAATCATGACAATGCTCTGCATCGCTGAATTAGACATGGCCAATACAGTGGCTCCTAGTGACATAGCAGACTTCCTCACCGATGCTGCATGGGCCTTTCGCTCCACATACCACACGGTACTCAAAGCCTCTCCAGGTGCAGCAATATTTGGCAGGGACATGCTGTTTGACATTCCCTTCCTAGCTGACTGGAGCAAAATAGGAGATCACAGGCAACGCCAAACCGATCGCAACACCAAACATGAAAACAAGTCTCTCGTCGATTGGGATTATAAAATTGGCGATAGAGTACTTCTTCGCAAAGAAGGTATCCTCCACAAATCAGAAAGCAAATACCATAAAGATCCTTGGACTATATCGACAGTCCATACGAATGGTACCATCAGGGTTCACCGCAACAAAATCAGAAAGATTAAACATTAGGAGAGTAACACCATACTTTGACACTACAGACACTTAAACTAAAAAACACTGATACTCCTCTCTCCACTAACACTTACGCTTGAAATAATGCTTCGTAGTCACTACTCAGCCAGGAAAGTCTTGTATCACCAGTATAACTCGGTACACAAAACAAGTGTCTTCCACTCACACAAAACGACCTCCCAATTTTTCCTTTCCACAGGAAAGGTTTTTTTTCACACACCTCACCTGACCCTCCATTCGTGGGGGCGAGTGACATAGGCCAAGAATCTGGAGATTCCAGGTAGAACTCCATGAGTCTCCTTTGCATTGTTTGACACAGAGGAAGGACTCAAAAGTCATAAGATATGAGTTTCTCAGAAATCATATCCGAACAGGATTTCTCAAGAAACCACCATACACATTGTAGGTGTTTCTTCAGTTGAATATACAATAGAGGTTTTCCTTCTCAGGAACCTTCACATGGGACAGTTCCTTTGGGCAGTTGAATATGGGCCAGTCATGGAACTGCCACAAATCACTGCCACTGCCAATCTCTCCCATGATCATTTGTGTTTTTTATGCACGAGATAACTAGTATCTCATTCATCACTTGCACAGTAGTGTTAAGCTCATAAAAACAAAGTCAGCAAAGTCGACAATAAGATTTTTTAAATACTTTCTGGCTTAGGTCATACAGTAGTGATACTCACAACATGTTTGTTACAGCATAACAAGTCACGAAAACAGTGTTGTACAAATTGAGCAATGTTCCTTTTCCGGTGTAGTCTCTATCTCGTAAAACATAAAATTTGGTCATCTAGAAGTAAATATTACGTAATTTACGTTATCAAGATCAAAGAAAGGGGCTATTATATTATAGTTATCGTAATTCTTGAATCGTTAACAAGATACAGAAAGTGTTCTAGTTAAGTTAACTAGGTACACTTTTTTGCTCTAGTTAACGCACTTTGGTCCAACTTTATGTAAGAGGGTTAAGAAAAGCTAGGCTAGAGAGTAAAACAATATTTTGAAACACTTTTGGCATGCCCAGGTTTTTTACTTGATAGGGAAAACACATCATAATTTTTATGCAGAACTAGAACACACATTTCACATAGGAACAAGATCAGATTTCCACTCAAGATTGAAACACTTCTTGCAAACAAAATTGATTTTTCATTCGTCATTGTAACTTATTTGGATTTTGATTCACTGTTCTGCGGTTCAAAAGTAGAAAGGTGTTTGTGTGTGTTCCACATGTATACTAAAGGGAAAAGGCTATTTCTACCATATGATGAAACATTGTTCATTGGGGTGTATTTGGTTCTAACAGAGAGTATTTCTCTGTTTTATGGTTGAGCCCAAACTTCACAGAAGGAGAGCTATACAGTAAAAATCTGCCAAAGTACATTGCTGTTTCCTACAATGAAAATGGCCTGGAAATCTTTATATTCCAAGATGATTCAGCTCAAAAACACAATAAGTGTCAAGCCTTTTTGCTTGCTGTAAGCCTTGCCCCTTTTCAGGAGAAGTTCCTTGCATCCATTGATCATCGTGTGGGTTGATGTCTGTCCAATGAGACACTAGTGATGTATGTAAAGGACTACTAATAACTAGGTAATTACAAGAAATGGATGTTAGCTTATACAAGTTACTACAAGGGTTCAAACTTAAAGTCATTGTTTACTCGATATTGAGTGAAATAGAGGTCACTTTGGCACAACAATGGTTTTTCATATTATTTACTTCGAACAAACATGAAATTTCATGCATAATGGAACACATATTTCATGATGAGAACAAGGTCAGATTTTCACCGAGATAGGAAGACCTCTGACAAACAAATTTGGTTTGTCATTTGTCATTTGTCATTGTGAACAGATGTGGATTTTGTTCATGATAAGAGCTTGTTTAGATTTTGGGAGTGGAATGAAGGGGGGAGTTACATGGAACACCGGGGCTCTATTTGACAAAATACATTTTATCTAGATCTTTGTCTGACCAAACAGGTTGACGGGACATAGACATACATGCATGATTATTGTGTAAAGGGTATCTTAGATTGCCTCTATTGTGAACAGTGATCTCTCTAAGTTTAGTACATAAAAAATTTCATCTTAATAAACATAAACACTCTTGATAGTTTGTAATGTGGTTAGGCTCAGAAGTTTGGCATTTTTTGTGTCAACTATGGAACATAGTTCATCTCCGCACTTTAGCATAGTGATATCATATAATTCTGTCAGATGAAATCTTTTTTGCTAGTGGAAAGCGTGTGTTCTTCTTTTTCTCAAAGACTTTGACCTCAATTTTGTATGACAAAAACACACCACCATTGATTTTGCAAGAAGAAATCACTCTTTGTTTTCAAATTTAATTGATAACCTTTCTCAAAAATCATGTGGTTCAGACATTACACTGAAATCAAAACAACCTAGTTTTGCCAGACAAAATTATGGGAGTCCATATTACTGCTCCCTTAAAATGCATCATCAATTTCTCCTATTGTACAAAAGGCGGTTGTATTCTGTTGTCATTGTGAACATGACATCTTTGCATGTTCTTTATTGTAATGAGGGAGTCCAAACCTGTCCTCATCACGAACAGGGAGTCTTTCATGATATTCCTTGGTTCAAAATAGAAAGTTGTGTTGTGTGTTTTCTAGATTTATATGCAAGGCCATTTGTACCATTTGATGGAAAAATCAGTCATGGTAATCACTTTTGTTTCTAAGAGGAATTCCCAAGCACAACACTATGAGAGCTGTCTCTAAAATACCTGCCAACATGTACTAGTTTTTCCTAAAATAAAAATGGCATTTGAATCTTTATATTCCAAGTTATTTTGAATCAAAAATATTTCTTGTGATATGTAAGACATAAATAGATTTAACTGCTAAAGGTGAGATTAAATAGTTAAGGGTTTCTGGTATGGGATTGATGGTTAAGAATATGGTGCCTCTAACTTTGTAGCATTTGTTGCATGATTCAATGGGACAGGACAAAACCCTGTTGATATTTTGCAGAACAGACCTTAAAATTCTGTTTGATAAAAATTTTTATGACTTGATGTGCCCACATCAGGTGTACTCACGAAAGAAACCTATCTCACTTCCATGTGCCCCAATGTAAACTTGTTTGTTTTCCGGGTTCCTGTTGTCCAAATTCAACAATTCAAAAGTATAGCCCAATCTGATTGTAAACAAGAATGGACTACATTAGACTGATTTTTGGCATCTCAATTCCCCATGACAATAAAAGAGTTGTGCAAAATTACAAGAGCTCGTTTATTTTCATCGTGGTTGTTCCTAATTAAATTACTTATGGTTTTGGACATTTGTTCATTGGAAATGGAAATTTTTGTGTTAGACTTGACTGACTGTACTGGCTATGGGTTGTCATAACCCTGCCATGAAAAGTATGGCTTGTACTGACTGGTGAGGTCGTGAAATTTGACACCAAGTCATGAGAGGGAAGTTGTGCACTGTCATGTATGTACCTTATTTTGCCTGGCCCAAAAATTACTGGATCTGCTGTGTTCATGTTAGCTACTACCAATATCATAATTGGGTTTTGTCACTTATGATGATTTGAAAGTGTTTGGTTACATCTGTAACTGTAATGAAAGGATATTTCAAAACCTGCGGTCATGCATTCATGACAAGAATGTTTGGGCTCCCAGGGCCACACGTGCTTTTGAATGATGATGAATGAAAATCCATATGATAACGAAGTTTGATGTGTTGTCTTGTTTCATACTCTACTATCCAAGGCCAAACATTATTTTATTTGACTTGTGCTTACTGCTGAACATTTATGTACTTCCTGGTAGATTGGTCTAATAGTCATAAACATTGTACATCATACCATAGAGTTAGCACTGTGAACTATCAAAATAATGATAAATGGGCGTCGCATTGTCGAAACATGGTCATTGCCGAGACGTTGACTTCTTTCTGAAACATATCCAAGACGACACCTGAACGATTTTTCAATCTGCTTTTATCACGATTGCCTTGGATCTTGGGCATCTATGAAAGTAAATCTGTCTTCTTAGTCATAAAGCTCGCCCCAACCTGTCCTTGCAAATTTGCCACAGTTGCTGGATCGTGCTCCAAGATCAAACTATTCGCCCCCACGACGCTCAATGTATCAAAGTACTGACTCAACAACAAAATATCCATGACATCCTTGGGAGATGCCCCTGCCACCTCATCACTGAATTCGGACACAGAAGATTTTAACCCCTCCACGATAGCCTTCCTCTGTCTCGCCACGCCCAAACCACTCAAATACCGAGCTTCGGCTTCTGCCTCAGCAGCCTTGACCTGGCGAACCTTCTCTGCCTCGGCTTGATGGGAGGCCGCCTCCTTGAGACGCCGGGCAGCATTGATCTCGTTCATGGACGCCTTGACCTTGGAATCAGGTGCCAAATCCGTGACCAAAGTGTTGACGATAGAATACCCGTAATCCTTCATCACATTTTGAAGCTGTTCAAATACCGCACGAGCAATATCATCCTTCGATTCAAACGCAGCGTCCAACTCGAGTCTCGGGACCGTCGACCGAATCACATCGAAAACATACGCTTGAATCTGACTGGTGGGGTTGGTGAGACGATACCACGCATCGTACGCCGACTCGGTAACTACGCGGTATTGGACGGCGACGCCAACTTGAATGAAAACATTATCTTTGGTTTTGGTTTCACAGATGACGTCGAGTTGCTTCACGCGGAGGGAGAGACGTCCAACAACCGATTGGAGAGGCCAAAAGATGCAGGAGGGTCCTTCGCCAACTAGTCGTTTGAATTGCCCTGGTGTGCGACGGCGACGAAAATGGTATTGAGACAACGCGTGTCGGATAATAATTTGCCAAGGCGGAGGACAGAGCATCAACGCGAAACTCACCCAGATCCTCAACCACACCAACCTCTTTTTCACGGATGCACTGGAGGCAAAAACAACCGCTCCATTCGCTCATGTTTCGTTTTGTTCGTTTTGTACGTTCAGTTGGGGGCAGCTATGGTGGCGATACAACGTGACGAATTTCAATGAATCTGTTGTCTTGTCACCTCTTGTCACGACAAAGCAAGATAGCAAGATGCCTGCAAGATGCGAATTTCAATTGTGAAATTGTCAGGGACAGTACACGACTAAAATCCAAAAATCCAAAAACAAATGGGACAAACAACTACTAACAAAACGGCAAACCTTGGTTCCAATAGGTTTTTCATGTTCCGTAACTACCCCGCAAAGAGGGTGATCTGTAATCTTAAACCCTACAATCAGCAGTCACTCTAGCAATGCCTCACATAGTGAGAAAAGTAACTGACACCTCTCATGTCCAAAATAATTTTTGATGCCCAGATCTGGTCTCTAGTTGAGTGTGGCTGAATCCTCATAACTTCAGTCTGACTGTTCTTTTCACTTCTGAAGTGTCTTTAAAAACATTGGCATTTGCCAAAAAATGAAAATGCTGAATGCTGACATCAATCCAGCTGATACTAATACCATGAGTCCAACCACTTTTTGAATCCATGCACCAAAGTTGAAAGAAAATCATATGAACCATGCTTTGTCTGGAGGATTATTGAAGCTTGGAACAGAGAAGCATGAGTCAAGTTGTGTACTCACATATAATATTATCAGGAAATGAGACTGGAGACAAAATGTAAGAAAGCCAAAAAATAGTTTATTTAAACAATGTTTGTCTGATAAACTTTTCTGTTTTGCCTCTTCTGATGGTATAGTTGTACTTGGTTGTTTTCTTCAAATTTAAAACTCTAACAGCATATAGTTCCCAGAATTATTGTCCCTGTTGGTTTGACCTTTGAACAAAACTTTACAAGCACAATCAGTTTACGGCTATATATACTTCAAACTCAAGATCCTCTTGCGCTTTAAAATTTATGGGAATCCACAGGTGACTTGACTTCATCAACATCACTTAAAAGGTTATTGTCTATTTTGTAGTCTATCCTGGTCATCATAAAGCAATGCAAAAGATATGGCACCTTCCTGCCATATAACATAAAAACGTCTACATGTTTACCTAATATATTGATTCACAATACAGTTAAATTCTATGTAATAAGTGTTAGAAAGCATTTTTGCCTGTGGATTTCAATAGGTTTCAATCAAGTGCTGCCTTAGTTTGAGCCAACTACACTAACTCGTATTCTTAATGGCCATCTTTTGTTCTTTTATCAAGTGCCACTAGATTTATCTGATCTAAAGTATCTGTCATTTCAAAGCACAATTGTAGGGTCATCAAACGTTGAATAGGCAATGTGTCTCTTGGAGTCATCTAGGCTTACATTGTTTATTTGTAAATGAAGTGGCTTGTCCATTCACATTGACTACCCTACCACATCTACCTGATTTTACATGCTTTTCTTATTGTGACTGTGCATGTTTTAAAACAAAATAGATGCATTGAAACCATTGGACCAATTCTAACTCAAATGAAAAATGTAAATTTGTGAACCTTAATTATGTGATTTGGATAACACCAATGAACCATCTATAAAAACACTACTTAACCAAAGTTGCGATAACTATGAGTAAGAAATGACAAGGATTGATACATCTGTCCTTCACAGTCATTTTTTGCTCTTTGTCACAGAGACATTCTAAATCAATTTCATGTGTTTATCGGTATTTCTTCACCCTTCCCACTACATTCTTGCATTGCACTCCCAACTCACATTTCATGAGCCATGTTCACCACACGTTTCAGATATTTCCAAAACAAAACACACTTTTGTGCAGATTCAAGTGACAATTTTGGCAAGTGCAAAGTAATCTCGTTGGTCAAAAGCATTTCATAATTAAATGATTCCATCTTCTACAAATTTTCAACACAAGATAATACTGGGCAAGATGTAGGGGGGCAAAAGTTGGTCAGCCTACAGTGCTAGATGTAGTGCGGCATTGAGGATTTTGACCATGATTGATAGACGAAGTCTTTCCAGTTGATATCAATAAGTAAAGATCAAGTGTGAGCAGGACACAGCTAATTCTGTTTAAAGCATTGATGAGCCACACTGATCAAGTCAATTGTGAACGGATATTTTCTTTATTCAGCTAAACCTTTAATAGAAAGGAAAGTACCATCGCGACTCCTTGTCATATCATAGATCTTTGTGACAATGCCTTCGGTGTGAGTTGGAATACCCCCCTATAATATTATTTTCAATGCAAAGCCCATTCGATTGCATAGATAGGTATCAGATGAATGTTATGAAGGTGAGTTCTCAAAACAATGAAGAAGTCCAAAAACCCCAGCACTTACATAAATATGAGGAAACACCCAATCTTCCCAATTGGCATCGACCCCCTTCTCGCCAACTGGCATGGCCATCTCGAACAACGTCACGATCCCCATCTGCTCCAGGTTTCTTCGATTCAACTCTAGACATATCCAATCTCCCTTGGAAGAAGTGTAGAAGTGATTTGCGGTGGAGATTAGCCTTTCTGGTTCTGCTGTGGCGTGAGTCATTTTCCCATCAGCAAGGAAGGTCGGCGGAAAGTAAGCCTTGGCTTGAGATTTACGTTCTTCCCATGCAGTCTTTTGACACATATGATAAATTGTGTTGATGTCATCGTATTTATTGTTCACCTCTTGGGGTGAGGGTATTTCTTTGGAATGCAGTTCTCTCAATTTCATGGAGACTTCAGAAGCCTCAGTCCCCTCCTCGCGCGCACAACGCTCTGGCTTAAATGCCGGCAAGCAAACTGGAATGTATTTTGTACTTCCCACTGGAAATCGAGGTTGAAACCTCGTGCCCTTTTCGATAAGTGCGGTTTGGCCGGCATAGACAGAAAGATGAGATGATTCCTTCTTCTCTGCGTCGAAATAGTGCAACTCGACGCAGCCCTCAGTGACATGGATGTATTCATCATATTGGATTGTGAGCCAGGGTTCAGATGTGGGACGCGCGACTTTGACCAACGCCAGGGACAACTCGTCTACACTAGTGGCGGCATTGCCGACGCATTCTTGGATTGTGATACCGTCGTGGTCGACCACTTTGATGCTTTCGCCAATCATTCGAATTGGGGACGCCATGGTGAGTGTCGGAGATGAGACAAATCGACGGAGGCAGGCGTTTGATTGTCTAGTTATAGCGCTGCTGTGGAATCGGATTAGGCGGAAGACCATTAAGCTGCGGTCATCAATTGGGCGTAACCGTCAGTGTGATGTTGTGTGATCTTGGTGATTCTAGCATGGATTCATGCGGATTCATGAAGGATTCATGATTTTTCATTTTTGACTGACGCGTGCTGACGTGATGAAGTAATACTACTAAGTATTAGTAAATATTTTATGTACCTACCTATTTTACTTTACTTTGTTCATGGGAATCCGTTGAATCGCCAAAATATCTCTGTGCCAGGATACTGCTGAGAGAGCGTTTTCTCTCTATTGCATTTCTCAACAGTTCCCAACCATCAAGTTCACAACCCATCATCAGGATCAGATCAGGATCCCAACATACCATACCGCGATCGCTCCGCGATCATATCCCATTCTCACCAGCGAATATTAGGATCAGATTAGGATCCATAATAGATACTAATGAAAGAGATTATAAAGCTACCTTGAAGCGGACGGACGCGGGAGAACCACATTGCTCACATCAAACGTGTATGGAACCCCATTGAAGCCCCCAACGACAAATCACCAAGCAAACCTTTCATCGGCCGCGGAATCCTGTTTTCCTCAGCACGGGCATCTCTTGTAACCCCGCCAAACAGTCTTTTATCACCATAATGCAACGTCGTATGGCCAGGGCCATTTTGATAGCCGGTGCTGCACTTCGTTTTCGTTATGTAAACCAATATGCATTTTCTTTCGAATTACAATCGATGCTCCCTAACCATCCGCCAGGAAAAAGATCAATTCGTGAAATATCGTCGGGTTTGTATTGCCAACGACAACCAACAAGTGACAGCAGACGAGTTGCTATCTTGCTGCCCTCTGACAGCAATCTACCGTGGTATGAAGAAGCTATTTCTCATTTGCAGCGGATAGAAGTTCGCCTTGAACTCCCAATCTTTTCACCACGAGATCCCAGTCATTACAACAATCACGACGGTAGCAGCCACGACAATGACGAGGTAGCACCGTTCGACTATTCTCATCTTCTTACCGCAGTTCCCTATCCAGGTAACACTTATGCTCTTGCTATTCACAACAATTCGCCGCAGTCGACATCATCAAAAAGAAAGAGAAAACCACAGCAACCAAGTAAAACAAAACTCGATCCATTATTTGTTGACCTTTGTCCGCCTTCGGACACTCGCTTGGGATATCGCATGAACCAAATGGATTCATCTGGAGCAGGTGGAGAAGAATTGTTATTGAAGGCATTGGGTCTCAAAAAGATGATAACTGATAGGCAATTGGACAGAAATCAAGAACCACTCGTAATATATGACTTGACTGCTGGATTAGCACGAGACTCTTTGATAATTCTGAATGCGTTTGTTGGAAATGGCCATGGAGGCACACCCGAATCACTCCCATTACGACTTCACATGATTGAACGAGACCGTATTGTTGCATCATTGGTATTAGATGCTATGAGGCGATTGAGATTAGTTGCACAACTCAATGATACACCAGACACAAGAGGAATGCGTGCCACGAACGCTCAGCGATTGCTCCAATGTTTGACTATGGAGGAAGGTGATGCTATAGAGATACTAGAGCGTTCATCATCTGGTCCCTGCGAAGAAAATAGATCAGTACTGTTCCCTCCCGATGTTTGCTATTTGGATCCAATGTTCCCACCGCGAAAAAAGAAAGCTTCTGCTGTCAAGAAGGACATGAGCATGTTACATTCGCTGCTGGGGACTGCGGAGATGAAAAAAAGTGACACTTTGGAAGAATCTTACAGAATAAAAGAAGAGCGAGATCTACTGAGAGCAGCGTACAACTCGGCCAGGAGCAGGGTTGTAGTCAAACGGCCAATCGCGGCACCTCCATTGGGGTATCTGACCACTCATGACATTGATAAGAATGTCATAAAACCTTCTTATGATATTCGAGGATCCGTAAATCGTTGGGATGTTTACGTTGTTTAGTAGGCTTCCAAACGTAATATTCTGTTCATCGCATTGACAATGATGACTAGCATTGCATAGAAATTGCCATATCTTTCCTAGATCTACGCGTTGGTAATAAGATGAAATTGATTTATGAGGTAACCTCATAGCATATCCACTAAGATCATCTTATTGCAATGTTTGTCACTACTTCTACTCTACTCAACAACAGAAACAAGATCACCGAAATAACGAACCTTCCAGACATATCATTACTTTACGGCACCACCGTTGACCTCCTTCGACATCTGCCCGTTAGCATACTGTACCAATTCCGCAGCAACCCCAACGTCCCAAAAATCAATATAGATGAAGTTCGGCCTCTTGTCATTATAGTTAGCACACTGAGATAACCTTCCGGCAATGAAGTCCTTGGAATTTGTAGTCACGGCTGCATCGGGATCTGGTGGCGTCACAAAATTATTCACCACGAAGAAGTCGGCGTTGCTGACTCGTTCTTGCTCGGAACTTCCCGGTCCGCGCGTGACTTGACAACTGTATTCGTAGTTGTCCAACTCTGCTATAGAAGCGCTATCGAATTGCGTCTCTGCCGCGTAGGTAAACCATGGATGCAAGGCGGAAGGACAGGTCTCGTTGTCACAGTATCCGCCGTTGAAGTAAAAGAGAATTATTCGTTGATTGTTCTGAACTAATTGTGCCATGGTTGGCCATTCCTGTCCTGGTCCTGGATGCGTATACAATTTCTCTGTGAAACCCTCGACATTTTGCATTGATGTATACAACTCGCTCCAATTGATAGGTCCTTGCTCCGAGGCCTCAAATAATAACACAATTACTTCGGAAGGATTGTCCTCCAAAAACTGCACCACGTTCGGAAAGACGTCACTGGGATACCTCTGACCCAAGTCACAGACATTGTGGCAGAACTGTAACTCTCCATTACAATTGCAAACATCTAAATTGATCCCCCGATGCCCTGCAACCAAAGCCTTTTCGAGCGAGTAATATTGATTAAATCCAGCAAAAAATCCGCCCTCTTCCGTCGCCATCGCGTTATGTACCATACTGAACATCATTTGATCGACACGCAAAATGCAATTGGAAGAGGATCCATTACAACATTCGTCCGAATCACAAGTCATGAACGATGGGACAGACCCGCCCGACGTCGAGTCGTCACTGCCGCCGCCAGTGCCGATCCCCGGGAAATTGACGTTGATATCCCCAAACAAATCGTCGTTGAATCCAAATCCAGTATCGCTCCCGTTGAAGTTCTCTCCACCCGGTGCCCCGGCTTCAATGCCCGTGTATGGATTTCGTGGTGCGTCAAATTTGGGTATGTAACTCTTGGCAATTTCTTCGGCGGGAAACAGCTGCCACGCCGTGATAAGAGCCGATGCGACTAACAACAGAAAGACTGCTGCGACGGGTCGCGTACAGCAGTTTTTCTTGGGGGGAGAGGAATTTACGAGCGTGGAGAACTCGTTTGTGTTGTTGTTGTTGTTGTTGTTGTTGTTGTTGGTTTCGTTATCGTTCGTTCCGTCCACGTGAATGTCGCGAGGGAGATGAGTGGGTTGTTCGTAGGATTGGGGATATTGCCCTTGGTGAGAGGAGACAGACATGGTGCGAACTTGCTGTAGTGGTTCTCGCTGCACACGAGTTTAGAAGGAAATCTTGCGTAGATGAGCAAACTTTTTGAAATGTAGACCAGCCGAATAACAGGAGACGAGTCACGTGCGGTGTTTTCCACAGACTGAAATCAAGGCCAACACAGCAACAGCTCACTTCAATGCGCAGCGATAGACACGCTATAAAAGGGCCGACTCACCGCTCAACTAGTTGATTTCTGATGAACTATTGAAGAAGGTGCAGACTATCGAGTGTGGTAGTGGGAACTTGATGTGTCGAGGTAGTCATCGGCAGGGAAGTCCATGTTCAAGGAAGGCTTCGAAATAATATTTACCGTAGAACTTGGCGTACCATACCATAGATCGAATTGGAAAATGGATCGATCGTCAATCCCGTTTCGTTGTCGTCCGAAGGTTGTTGGCATTTGAGGAGGCCTCGGACGTTGAAAAATGGCTTAAATGTTCGATAAATGTTCGGTCATAAACTGAGAGACGAGATATCTAAGGAGAAAAGGCTTTCTTGTTCTACTAACCTTCTTTACCCATCAAAAAACCATCACCGTATCCCCTGTCTTCCATCGCCGGCCCAGCGCCGCCCCGTTCTCCACCACAGTCCACCACTCGACCACCGTCCTCACCTCTCCTCACCTCTCCTCACACTCACAGACTTCCGGTCATCATCAACTTCGACCATGCAACCACCGCGTTTGGCATGTATGTAGGTGTTGTAGCTGATACAGTGTTATGAATACAACTCTAGAGACAGGATTAGCGACCAGACGACTGATTTCGTTCACGGGACAATTATCTACAATTATCAAAAGCCTACACCCATCAGGAGGAACCTGCACCAAACGTCACTGTGGGGATGCGGGGCATTACTATTATATCAGCGTGGGCCGTCATCGTAATGAGCTCGAACGTGTCGAGTGTTGGCTCTTTCGCTTGGAATGCACACCGCAATAAGTTCATTTCTTGTTCTTCACTCTCCTCCAAAGAGAGACCGCCAATAAGCACCAACAAACAAATCACAAGATGTCCATCAAAACTATTCTCTGGTGGCTTTGGCAGCACTAGCAACACAAAAAAGAAGAAACAACAAAAGTCGAAGACGATGAGCCCGAATCAAGCAAAACGAGCCACACAAGAACTCCTTCAGCGGTACGGGGGAGACATCCAAAAGGGTACTCAATCTCGGATCGATGCGTCCTTGTCCTCGTTGCCTCCTCATCTCCAAGAAGCTGCAACGCTCTACAAACAGTTAACTCAATTCGATGCGCTCGTATCTCCCATGACGGAATCGGATAGGAAAAGGCTCATCCCACCAGAGCAGTGGGAAATAGCTGCGAGGGATAGATTCAAATTGGAACAGCTGTTAAAAGAACACTCGTTGTCGGAGAACGATTTACACAATTTGTACCAAAGAATAACATGGAATGCATCCGCCGATGCCAAAGCTACACGCGCCGATATCGCGGGAAACAAAATGAAAGGTGATTTGCAAGAGAGGATATCGAGAGCTTGCTCTATTGTGGTTGACGCTGTTATGAAAACAAGTCCCCAGGGTAGGACAGGAAAAGTGTTGGATATCGGGTGCGGCCATGGTAGCATCGTTCCATCGCTGGTTGATGCGGGTTTAGAAGAACTGGACTCGTATGTGGGGATAGATTTGAGCGAAGAAATGATTAGAAATGCCATCGAGAGGTATGGTTCTGACAGGAACAAACAGGGGAAAGGGCGAGTATTCATCGCGGATGATTTTTTGACTCATGATTTTTCAAAATATGGTGATGAAGTCGCCATAGATTCTTTGGGTGTGTTTGGTGCAGTAATATTTTGCTCGTCGTTACATGATTTGCCAGATATGGAGAAATGTATCGGTAGAGCTGCATCTTTGTTGCTGCCTGGTGGAAAACTGGTTGTGGTTCATGCGCAGGGTGCAACGGTACGAACGTACACATCCAACTTCGTTGATTATTACGTTTTCTTTTACTGCTGCATGACAAACTATGAATCACTTCCCATTCTGTGTTGATACGAAAGCATGTTCTGGGACAAAGATCTTGCAATCCAGTCATGGTACAAAGAGGCTTGCCGACAACAAAGGAATGGTTGGAAATGATTGACAAACACAGGGAGGATTGGAAATTGATTCTAGAATATGAACCTGCAGATCCTAGATCAGATAAAGATGAGAAGGAGGGGTATCTGGCTGTACTTGCGAAGGAATGATGTGCTTCATTAGATTTTTGCACGTAGTGTTTCAGCTCCTATTCTTCCTGCAGAGGAAAGATGGTTGCCCCAAAAACCTTTGGTGTTTGGTTACATTGAATTAACGAACTTCAATAGTGTCAAAGTGGCAATGTATTACGGATCTTCTTTTGGACTAATGGACAACATATAAAGCTAGATAGAGTCTGGAGAAAAGCACTTACTCATTTGAATTGACATGGTCGTAAAGAGCTTTTTTTTCTTCAGCGCAACTCTAACATATCTTTTTGAAAGTTGTTTCTGATACCTTACTCTTGTACTGATCAACTAATCTCTGAGACCTGACACCCATTAGGTTATCATTTGCAATGCCTTAGCAGGAGGTTATGCTTGACTGCACGAGCAAAGAATGGGAGGGGGGAGTTAAGAGCTGCACAATTCATTTTGAAAAATGTTGGATTTATCAGCAATCAAGATATTGGTATTATTATAGTAGATTTGGATGAATTACCATGCTTTGTATCACAACTATAGACAAGGTTAAATGGTGTCATAAAAGGTCATGCAAATACTCAAATCTATTAATAATTGAAATACTTGATCTTACCTACCAACAATACTCTCCTTGCTCAATCCCTTTGCACTTTGATGTCCATTTTGCTGTACTGAAACAGGAAAGCATTTCATCAGATGGTGTAGATGGACAATTGAGGATGCATAATCCATTAGAAGCTTGACAATGCCTCCTTGATATGTCAAAAAATTGTTTGCTATGCCAGAGTGATATTGAATAGCTGAGATATGTTCAGGGACCAAAGGAACTGGATATTAGTGAGTTGTTGTGGTTTTGGCTTAGGATGTGATTGCATAACTATTATTGTTATCTAGTTCATTGTTAATGATATAGTTGAGCAAACAGTAGTTACAAGAGTGTTGGCCTCTCATATGTACTCCCCATTTTGACACTAGTTATTGAAAATGTGATTTGTGGAAATGGCCTTATGGAAATGCAGTCTTTTGTTCTAAACTATCTGCACAGTCCTGACCAAACAGAATATAGTATCTAATCATTATTAGATGTGAGGTTTTATTCTGGGTTTCTGGTATGCCTGTATGATTTGGGATGATGAACAGTCAAGTTCTTTGCTACCCACAATAGGCAAACTAGAGGGAGACATTATGCTTTCCTGAGGCCCCATTCTCCCACAAGCAACCCTAGCTGAGGCCTCAAATTGTCAATGAGCAAAATCAGGCAGTACTAAACAGAGCCACTGGAACTTCAATTAATTAAATTTTGGAATATACCGTGCAAAACTGTGAGCCCTCTATTGTGAGACATATCATCTTTATCAAGAATCCTACAGCTCTGATGACTCTTTTGCCAGCATGCTGTTGTGGTTGCAACACATGCTTTCATGTCCCATCTCTTTAGACAAGTAACTTAGGTGATCTATTAAGACTTGTGCACCCAGACCACAAACTGGGAACACCCGTAATCTTCTCGGTCTTACTGCTAGACAACACTAAATTAGATGTCAAATTTTGGTTGTCATGGCAGGAGGGAACAATTTGCCCACCCCTCTGACCAGTGCCTCTTCTGCCCCAGCCAAGCACCACATCCCCTTCCATAAGTACAGGGCAAACATGGGACACCAGTACCACCCAGGAAACTGACCGGTTTGCATGCATCAACCCAACTATCTGTGAAGCATTGTGAGGCTATCCAGGTGCTTTCACTGGTTGAGTGACTCTCCAAAGCATACTCAAAATCTCAATCTCACACTAAGGAACCTCCAGTATACCACTAGCCTTATAGACAACCAGTCCAGCCAAGACTGGCTGGATAAATACACAATTTGGTCTCAAAAATCACCGTTCTTCAAAATGGCCTCAACAGAGATTAGCACATAAATACAAATAAGTAAGATAAGGAAAAGCCATATAAACGAAAGAAAGTGAGCATCACATCACAATTCAGTGGGAAGTGAACTAACTGCATGTTTTCAAACAAAAATTATTTCAAAGCTGGCTAGAAAAAAAACAAAAAAATCATAACAAATCTGTTTTATGCAAGGTTTGAATTTTGTTGAATTTTTGGATCAGGCCTGTTCGTATACTCCAAAAATGTCTAGATCATTACCGCTTATTCTTTTGTATACATTAATGAATTGAATTTATTCACAAGAATAACTCACTAATGCTTTGGAAATATCTCCAAATGAGTGTCAAGTGTGATCTAGCAGCTTATTTTCGAATGCAATCGGATTCTGTTTAAAATCAGATGCTCACTTTGTTTGGAATGTATTCTGATAACTTGCTGGATAAGTAAGATAAGTGTAGTTTCTTATGAAATATATTTTATACAATATTTTTTAGCTAATGATGATTTTTATTTCATATGGATTAATAAGTGGTAAAAGGTCAATGAAAATGGTGTTTACTTTCATGCCTACCATCATTTCATTAATCCCCCTCCCTCCCTAATGCATTTGGAGAGACTAGTATCAATAGCAAATGTAAGTGTATAGTTCATACCATCATTATTCCATAGAAAACTCTTCACTAACTCACACACTCTAATCCGAAGTCTTAATTCTTCATTTTCTTATGAAATAAATTTTCATATGAATGTTGTCATGAAAGTTGGATTATTTTTATTGGAAATTTTCTTTGTCTGAAATTGAGGTCCAAGCAAAACCTTCCTTGTGTGTTTATGTGAATATTGGTAAAACATGTGAATAATTCCATGACTGGCTGAGAGGGAGGGATGCTGCATTTATCACATTTGGAGACATATGTAACATAAGAAGAAAAGTGTTGAGTGATTAGTTTATAATATCATTATTTATCAAACTCTCAAGCAAATTACTCATTTTTATCCCGTCTTTAGCTCATATTTTGAGTATAAAAATGGGCATTGTGATGTGTTTGTGTGTGTGTCAAGAAGGAAGCACAAGGATTGCTTTTAGGCAAGCACAAGCAGGCAAAAGAATTGCATGTTTAGATGTAGATAAGAGAGCAATGATGCACAGGCCTGGAATTTTAGACGATTTTAAAGATTGGCCACCAATGAAGAAGTTGACATCTATGGTTTAATAGAAATTTAGTTTCATTCAGTTTGGTGGCATTTGAGTCATGGTTGTCTCATATGAAATAATGGGCATATAAAAAATCGAGGGAGGTGGGAGATTGTCCATGAATCTCAAGAAATTTGATGTCTATTGTATTCTGGACAAGGTGTTTTCCCAGCATTAGTGATTTTTTCTGTGTGGGAGTTTGAATGTTTATTTTGCTCAAATATTAGTCTCGGGATTGATTGACGTTGGTTTCAAATGAAAAAATGCTTTATTTGAAATGGCTCATGTCTTTGGGGGGTGATCTGCTTTTCATATGAAATCTTATCCCATGTTTTCTAGTGACCAATACAAGGGAAATTGTGAAGGGTTTTTTTCTGTCCGTGTATATTCTCGTCATTTTGCTTTTTCTGCTATGTTTGTGTTTTTGCTGCCGTTTTTTGGTGAAATTTAGGAAAATAATTGAGAAATTTGAAAACTATTAAATAAGGAAGTATTTTGGTATCTGCTTTATTTTATGCATAGTAAATTCTTGGGGCCATTTGGGCAGATAGTGAAATTTGGGGCCATGATTAGACCAAAGCAATTGTTGCAGCGGCAGCACTCTGACCATGATTTAGCCCAGAATAGAATTGTCCCGCACATCTCATACCACACCTGGCAAAACATCTCTTAGCCAGCCTACACAAAAAAATTAAGTAGTGCTGTATTCTCTGAAGAATGGCTAGTTCTTGACAATCAGCAGTATATGGGGGTGTCAAATGATGCCCCCAGGAGAGCCAACCATATCAGGACATCCCAATAATTATGTACACATAAGGGGATGGGGCACAAGTGGTAGCAGTCAGACAATGGATGGAGCAGCAAAAAGGGCAACTTGACTCAACAAACAGACTACTCATCCTTGATAGTGAGGAAGGTAAGAAATCTCTCGTCATGACTACACAATATAATGCAGCAGATACACAGTGAGGGGCAGCATTTTAACAAAAGAAAAGTTCAACTCCCTGGTCAAGGATACCCTATCACTTGCCTCAGGCAAAGAGAGTATTCTGCAATCACGTAATGAGATGGGGATTTAAGTGAGCAATTGCACAAGAAATGATGTTGAACAAGGAGCTTCTGCAGCACACCAGGACCAGAGATCCAAATCCAGTTTGTCATCACTGGAGGACAAGGAGAGAGTACATGGATGCTGGTAAGGGCCACTCACTCCATGGCACAGAAGGTTGTATTCTTTTGTATTTGTTGCATGGGCTACTTCTATAACTTGAAGGGGGGGTTTGATTCAATCTAATTATCTTTCTACTTCTCTTTCTCCTGTTCCTTCTCGTTCTTGTATCCCTTCCCAACATTTTTATTTATCTTCCTTCTTCTTTCTCAGTATCCTTTTGCTCTTGCTTCTTCTTCTTCTCCTTCTCTCTTCTGTAGCCATATCTTTTGTTTGCTCCTTCCTCCTTCTCGTTTTGCTTCTACATCTTCTTCTCCTTCTCTTTCTTTCCATTTCCCCTCTTCTTCTCCTTCTTTTCTTGTCCACTTCTTCTCTTTATCTGTCTACTTATCATTATATTTCTTCTTCTCAGCAATTTCTCTTCTCATTTATATTAAGGTCCCTTTTTGGTTCCTCCTTCTCCTCCTCCTTCTCCTCCTGTTTCTGCTACCCATTTCTTCTCTTTCTTCTTTCTATCTCTTATTTACTCTTATTTAGCATTTTTCTCTTTCCCTCTATTTCTCTGTTTCTCTGTTTTCCCTCCCTTACCCCTAACAACTCCCCTTCTGCTTCATTTTATCTTTCATCTTCATTTTCTGCTGCAACGTGATAGAGATAATGTTCTCAAGCACTTGATAACTCTTGTGGGCTTTGACTGTTTGGGCTCCTCAGGCTGAGACTATTTGGCTCTTTGGACTGGGACTCTTTAGTGCACACATTATAGGCTCAGACTCTTTGGTCTTCAATTTGAGCATGGACTTGTCAAAATTCTTAGACCCTCAGGGCTTTCTAACCTAGAAGAGGTGGCGGATGTATTAGAGCTCCTGGTCTCAATGGAACTCTCATACTCAGCAGACACAGATGATACATACCTGCAGAGGGAGTGTCAGGACTCCTTAGTGTGCTTATCCATTCAATGTTTTTAATGGGTTTGTGGGTGGAGTGCTTTGACTTCTTGTTGCTCTTGGATGTCTTGGGATGTTCATCCCATGAAGAGGACTCATGGTCATAGAACGTGATGTCAGGCAAATGATGCAAGATTCTGGGTTACAGTCAGAAAGGAATAGGAAGATAATGCAGCATATAATATATCCATGGTAGTACTCCTTTTCATGGTAGGATTTTCACAATAGGACAGAGATGAACATTCCAAAAAACACATCTTACCCTTGGCCCCATCAAGTGCTTTCTGCACTCTATCCCCTCCTCCAAATCCAAAGATGAAGTGTCCACTTCAAATCTGAGAGCAGCTATTTTGAAGAACACTTCAACATCATCACCTGGTAGGTAACTGTTATGCCAAACCTTTAAATGATATTCCCATTTTCATGTTGAATCCACAAGTCTGAGTTTGAGTAGCCACCTTAGAGGCTCTCAGAACATCAAACACATTATGAAGCTTAGTCCCAATGCAATGCTCTTCACATGTTGACTGCTCTTTCATTTTGTCAAAACATTTTGTCTCCGCAATCAATTCAACTAATCATAGAGGCACAAGTGCAATGTATTTGAATCAGCATCATACTTGAATTATTGATGGACAATGAGGCCAACACATTCATTAGAAAATCATATTGCTTCGCATCAGTTATGGTGTTCAAATTGCTTCCATAACAGCCTCCATACCACCACCTCTCAGACCAGGAAACCCAGCTTATGAAAGTCCATGCTATGTCTGACCATGAACAATCACATTGAATTATAAAATCTGTCTTGGGCTTGGCTTGGAGCTCTCTGTATGAACCTCAACTCTTTTGTCCAAAAAGACAAAGCAGCTGAAGCAGCAGGGGCATGACTCAAACCAATTGTGAATATAGATTGGATTTAAATTGAGAGCTAAACCTAGTTCAGTGGTCAGTTGTGGAAGGCAATGTTGTTTAAATGGCTAAATCCAAAGATGCTTTTGCTCTCAGAATTGTCTTGAGGTGGTGGGTAGAATTGAGGTTGATTTATGTCTCTTGATGCCCTGAAAAGGTATGGTCAATCCAGGCACTGAGTGGTAGGAATGGTAGACAGAATGGCCTACTAGGAGAGTGCAATACTCGAATCTTCACTTGGATTCTTTTGAACCGATCAATAAACTTCTGTATGACCCACTAGTTGTACCAATGCCCACTACCTTACCTAATTGCCTAAGAATGGAATAATATTTTTATGCTGTGGCATATACTATCACTGATGGTGCCTGTTGCCTTTACTAACTGATTTAAAGTTTTATGAAACATAATATTCATTTTGACTCTGACACTTCAATACAATAGCTGTGAAAATATTGATGTTTTCAATCACTTGAAAATGAGTATGATACCTTCATATCATTATCAGGTTCCACAATAACTGTCACCGCATCCACAGCCAGTTCGTGGAGGTTCATTTTGTGGAGGTTCACTTTGTGGAGGTTCATGTTGTCTTCAGTGCTCTTTCCATGACAGAATCAGTGATAAAAATTGTAATTCTCAAAGAAGAGATGACAAGTTTCTTGCCTATTCTGAGCCTCAACCTAAAATCAACTGGAGTATGACCCAGTCCCTTTACTGTCACTGTCTCAGGCAAACCCGTATAGACACTTCCAGCCATTGCCTTTTTCCATTGGGGCTTTAAAATTGCAGAGAACCTTTGTTCCAAGTTTCTTGTGGCTCATGCATGCTCTTTGTTAAACAGAAAAGCCTAATCATGACACAAACCAGCAGGGTAGGGAACATTGATCCAAACACACCAAGATTGTCAGCTCAAAATTACAAACTCATACTTCAAGCCAGAACAATGACTCTTGTGGTCAAATAGTTTGTGGGTCTAATCTGAATTCTTGTGTGATATATTTACACAATCAACTATGATAATGTGGATTTTTGATGGCCTAAAGAGCTTGTATCAAAGACAAGCAAGCTTTCTCAGAATGACTGAATGCAATGGGTAGCTTCCTCACACTTGTCTCTGCATACAGATTCAATGTAGTTCCATCAAGCAATAAGTGCAGATTTAATATCATACAACTTATGCCAGATCAAACCCATAATGAGTTCCTCAATTTTGAGTCAGAAAAGTCATGGCATAAACCAGACATATAGTCTTCGAAAGTCCATGGCCGTGGTATGAAGCCTTAATGGGCCTTGAAATGACTTACTGATGCATCATAAACTAAACACTGAGGTGCTTTTCAAAATCCAACTAGAACAAGCCACAAGAGATAATTTCATCTATTGTCATGATACATGCATCAAATTTTGGGACTGTGTAGCAAGAAATTAAGCTAGGTTTGTACTTTTTTCTTTGAAGGGGTGGAGCTTGGTGGGCTTCCTGCATAGGATCTTCCACCCATGGCTTTTCCAAATATGCTTTTGTTCTGTCAAATATTGGGCCTATTGTTCAAGTTCAAGGTCAAGATGTATCGTTTGATATAATTTGTACTTGTCTTTGGCTGGAATTCACTGTTGCTTTACCAAACCATTCTAGTTCACCAACCTTTGCTAATGGATATGGTGAGGTTTGGTTGAGCCTGTTGCATCCCACAGCACAGTTCAGGAATGACACTATTGTCTTTGTTGTTCCACGCAGGAGTGGCACACGGTGCAATGTCAGAAATACCACCATTGCCAGGAACATCATCAACACTACCTTTAATGAACCTTGCAGTTTCATCTTGAACAGTCTCATCTTCATGAGTGATAGCAGCACATGCGGTAGAGAAAGGCTGATATCGTCTTTATGACCTCTTCCTTGAAACTTGAACATTCTTTTGGGGCATAAGACAAAATGAGATAGTTGCAAAAGAAGTTTTTGTGTGGGTGTTGCTTGAGGCTTGTTGTTTGTGGTCTTGCATTGTGGGGATGCATGGGTTCAGGTACAGGATGACTCGCGGTTTGTAGGTACGTATGGTTGTGTCCGTACCTTCTACGAGAAAGTAGACCATAGTTGACTGCCTGAAATAATAGATGTAGCATGTCCAAACATGAGTTAACTTTTTTCTGATGCCTCTCTTTTCACTCCAGAATTAACTAGCACCCACAACAACTATTTTGATGATGGCTCCATCTTGTTACTTGTCATCAATTGCCCTTGTTTTTCCCTCTCACTTTTGGAACCAAACTCTGGATTGTGTTTCCCACTATGCTTTTTGCTTTACCCAAAAAATCACCATAATGTCTGCATAAGAAGAGAACTTGAGTGAACTGGTGAGTAGGAGAGGAGCCAAATGTAAAGATAACAAAAAATATATCTAGTTTTTTGTGATCTAGAACAGAATATGAAAGCATAAGGGATCTTGCTGCTTGTTTGTAGCTAGACAAGATTTGGAACCATAAGGGGACAGCACCATGGAACAGTGACTATTTCCAAGCAACCTTACAATTGAACTGTCCTTTGGGTGCCATGGGAGACACATGTATTTGATGGAAAGGGTTTGCCTGTAAGGTTACCTCAAGCTATCCATTACACTCTAAGTATATCCCTGTGGCAACTTGCCACAGCAACTGAAGACATGATGACTAATGAACAAGATGGAGAAAGCCTTAACCTGTGCAGTGTTGAATGAGGCACGGCCATTTTGCAGTAATACCACACAAGCAAACCCCCCCAAATGCCATCCAAATTTGTGTCTATCCTGAAATTTTGGTGCAGAAAATGGGACCTCCTCATTGAGACAAAAACAGATGGGATGTCATAAAACTTAAAATCTGGCATTGGTCAAAGAGGAAAGGTGTGCACCCATAGTGGATTGCAAAATTCCCAACAGTCCTGTTAAAAGGCAAATTTTTTTGGCGGGAAGTTGACCTAATATGATGTCATTCAAGTGTCCAACACCTCTCTGTGGAATAACACAACCCAGGGTGCTGATAAGGTAGGCCGTACCGGGATACATAAGTATCCTCTATCTACCTTAACACGTGTTCCACGTGGAACCGACCACATGCCAGCAGCAGCTGCATAGTGAGAGGGGCATCAGCCCTCTCTCCGTGTCCAATGAAACTTAGGACACTGTGACAACTGTCAAATGAGCCTTAGGACTCACACAATACTACTATACAACTTAGTGCTCATAATTTACTAAGTTCGTCATTAACCTACGAGACTATAGTAATTACTTGATCACTAGTGCAAGTACTATTGACAGAACTTAGTAACTTCTTGCCACCGTAACCACCTTGCGGTACCTCTTGCACCTCACTTACTACGTTTTGTCACCAACATGCTGATAACAAACAGAACATGGCTTCCTCCATTTACAAAGCCCCGGATGTTGCATCTCTTGTAGACATCATCGAAACTGAAGGTATTGACACCCTAGACGGCCGCCCAGACTGTCACAAACTCGTAAACCTCGCATCGATTGCGACTACTCCAACTTCCGAATGTCCTGGCTGGTATTCCCACAAGCTCTCTACGCATCGCTCACAGGCGAAAACATCGTCGCCCCCATACAACCACCGCTCGTTCCACCCTTCAATGCAAATGAAACACAACAAGAAAACGCTGTTATATCCATACAATGGCAAAAGAATAAGGAACTATATGACCAAATGGTCAACACAAATAAAGCACTCATCGCGATCACCAAATCAAAGCTTGATCCCAAATTCCGTGCACAACTCTCCAACATGTTTGTCGGCACGCCCGACCGCACTTTCCAAGCGTTCTACAACAGACTGAACACGAAATTTGGTTGTCCTTCTCCCCACGACATCACCCGAAATGATGAACGAATGCGTGACAAATGGGACGCCACCGACGACATCTCCTTCCTCATAAAACAGATTTGAGACGGTGCCGTCTTTGCCTACTTCGTTGACCAACAGGAATCGGACAAAGAACTCGTCACCCTTGGCGAGAAAGCCATCCTAGACACGGGTCTCTTCGCCACACAATATCACGGATGGAAACGCCGCCCCAACAATGACCACACCTGGACCGATTTCGAGGAGTATTGGCAGGCAGAATATGACCTGTGGCATGAAACGAGCAACATGGCAGCACAGGTGGGTTATGGAGGCAACATGACGAATGATGGCGATACGCCGGAAACAGAACAGGCGTACTTCACCAGCTTCAAACACTTTGGCGAAACCAACAGTCACAATGCTGCCACCTTTAGCACTCTATCCGCAACGAATGCACAAATGGCAAACAGCATACAGGCACAAATTGCGGAGCTAACATGACAAATGGAGGGGCTCGCAAATGCTGCGCAAGCACCGCCACAGGGAAAACCAGCCCCTGCATACAATCCATACCAACCACCCCACACTGCCCACCTACAATTGCCACCTGCCTACCAACCCATGCCAGGCCAGACATACATGCTAGGACAACCATACGCACCTTCTCCACCCCACATGCGACCCTACGGTACTCGAACCTACGGGCGCACCGGTGGCGGTCGTGGCCGCGGAACTCACAATCGTGGACGGCACACCAACCAGTCCCGTGCCAATCCCACCCATCCCACCCCGTGGCCCGCACCGGCGTACCCACCACACAACACACAACCCACGCAACACGGGTTCTACAGCAAACCGACCGACACAAACCCAGTCAAATACCATAAAAACTGGAACTACTGTTGGAGTTGTGGCTATGACGTCGCGGATGATCACCATAGCAGCGCATGTCCATACCCTAAACCAGGCCATGTCTACCATGCCACCTGGGAGAATCCGTGCAACGGATGCCAGAAGAACAAGCACAAAACGCAGATGTGACGGGGAGGGGCGGAAGTTAGGAAATTAGTGATAAACAATAACGCGATGAGTTACAATACACAAACCACACTTCCAATCCCCACCTATACTATCTGTCACACTGCTGTTGGCCAACCCACCGAAGCTCCCACGGACACCAACAACTATGCCATCGTCGACTCCGGAGCCTCTGACAATTATTTCACACCAACGGCAAACGTGAAGACAAAAACGACCTTACACCATCCAATCCATGTGATGTTGTCTGACTAATCCACTCTACGGTCGTCACACACATGCGAACTCAACATACCTCTACCCAAGAAAGCAAAGCACGGGTATATTCTCCCTGGAATGAAAAATCATTTGCTCATTTCGGTAGCAAAGATGTGCGATGCAGGCTGCAAAGTCATTTTCGCACACGGCGAGTGCAGTATCATACACAATGATACCGTCATAATGAAAGGCCACAAAAACAAATGAAACGGACTTTGGTACATCCCCATCAAACAATCCATACACAACACCCCGTTCACCATACACAACAACATCCTCGAGATCACTCACGTTGGAAACAACATCTATCACTCCACAACCCTTGCAGAGACAATTCAATACATTCATCAATGTATTTTTTCACCTACCGTTGACGCATTGTGCAAAGCAATTGACAACCATCAACTAATCGGATTCCCGCCAATCCCATCAACACAGATCCAAAAATACTTACCGGAATCAACAGCAACAGCAAAAGGACACCTACGACGAGTGCGAAAACACACACGGTCAACCACCAAAATGCGACAAACCGACAAACAAGCCATCAACCAGGACTTCCGCCCAAACATAAACGCCGTCGTTGAATTCGAACTCTTCATAGGAGCAACGATCGCAGACCAAAATGACGGCACAATATACACAGACCAAACTGGAGCATTTCCCGTCACATCCTATCACAGCAACAAATACCAATTCGTCGCGTACGAATATCGAAGCAATGCCATTCTCGTACGAGCCCTCAAAGACCAAACCGACAAATCACTCACCTCGGCTTTTCGTGATGTTTATGAATACCTCACCAAGCGAGGTTTTCAACCAAAACTGAACGTCACGGACAATCAGTGCAACAAGGCAGTCGAAAAGTACATCAGGTCAACAAAAGCTGACATACAATTGGTCAATCCAGATGACCACCGGGTCAACGCAGCCAAGCGAGCAATACAAACATGGAAGGAACACCGGTTATCAGGCATGGGAACCCTGGACCCCACCTGTCCAATCCAGCTGTGGTGTCAATTTATAGAACAAGAACGTTAAACCTACTCCGCGTCTCCCGAGTCAACCCAAAACTCTCCGCGTACGCCATCCTGGACGGGCAATTCAATTTCAACAAAACACCACTGGCCCCTGTTGGCACCAGAGCACTTATCCTGTTGGACCCAAATACACAAAAAACTTGGCAAAACCATGCCCTAGACGCATGGTACGTCGGCCCTGCCAAAAACCACTGTCGCAATTACCGTTTTTTCATTCCTTCCACAAAGGGGTATCGCATCTCAGGGTCAGCAAAATTCTTCCCCAAACATACCAAGATGCCGGCCATCGAACCCGGCGACACAATCCGCCTAGCAGCACAAGACCTCATCACTGCAATAAAAAACATGTCAACAGCACCACTTATGCTCACTCCTCTACACACAACAGCGCTCAGACAATTGGCAGACATTTTTGCCACCAGCACAAGCGTGGACCAGCAACCACCCCTAATGAACCCTACACCAGTTCCGAGGGTGCACCGCGCGTTGCCACCTCCGAGGGTGTCCCAACAAAACACCGCACCATCCACATCAATGAACCCAACCGATCCTGCAACACTACGCACACAGCGACACGTACACTCTCGCCGCACACGGAACAACACACCCATAGTCGAAGCATCCAACAAGATCAATGAACAACAAAACACTACCACGCCTGACAGTGATCCTGCACCACCACGAAACTATATAACACAAGATGAGGCAAATACAATCCAACACAACAAACACAAACTCTTCACTCACTCCCCCGTTTCTCCTTGCAATATAACACACCACGCCTTATATCACGTGGTAGGCACGCACCTCCAGTCACAATACCACAACATCTTCACACCAACAACACTCCACGAGCATCAACCCATCTTCACGGCTGACACACAACTCGAACATGTGTGTAATGGCGTCGTCCACCCCATCACAAAAGAAACAATAACCAAATATGAAAAACTAGCAAATGATCCCACTCTGCAAGAAGTCTGTATGAAGGCAATGTGTAAAGAACTGGGACGACTCGCACAAGGTTGGGAAGGAAAAAGCGGTACCGACACTATCTTTTTCATGACACATGAAGAAATAAAGCAAATCCCGAAAGACAGAACGGTCACCTACGCACGCATCGTCGTCAACTACCGGCCACAAAAGGACGACCCCAATCGGGTCCGCATCACTGTCGGCCGCAATCTCATAAACTACCCAGATGAACTCACCACTTGCACGGCAGACCTCACCACCGCCAAAATCCTGTGGAACTCAATGATTAGCACCCCTGGGGCACGATTCGCCTGCGCAGACATAGAAAACATGTATCTGCAAACACCCATGGACAGATACGAGTACATGCGCATAAAGGCAGACCTCATCCCCATAGCATTCATGGACACATACAAACTCTGGAACAAAATTTACAATGGACATGTCTACATGGAAATCAGGCGAGGATGCTACGGCCTCCCACAAGCGGGAATCCTCGCTAACAAACTCCTCAAACAAAGGCTTGCAACAGACGGATACTTCGAACTCCCGCACACCCCAGGACTTTTCAAACACATTAGCAGACCGATTCAATTCACATTAGTCATAGACGACTTCAGGATAAAATACATTGGACAACAACATCTTGACCATCTCCTCCAAACCATCAAAAAGCACTACGATGTCACCGTGGATCACACCGGCAGCCTATACTGTGGCATCACACTCAATTGGAACTACAACTATAAATATCTTGACATATCCATGCCCCGGTATGTCAATAAACAATTGACAAAATACAACCATCCCTGACCCAAAAAGCCAGTCCATACCCCATGGGAACCATATCCCATCAAATATGGGGAAACAACACAACCCACACTCCCGCATGATGATTCCCCCCCTTAAGCAAGCAGCAAATCAAACATATTCAGCAAATTGTGGGCTCTTTCCTCTATTACTCACGAGCCACGGACCCAACCATCTCCCACGCCCTGAGCGAGTTGGCAACACAACAATCCCATGCAACAGAAAACACCCTCAAACGATGCAACCGCTTCCTGGACTACATAGCAACAAATCCAGCTGCACGAATTCGCTACTATGCGTCGGACATGGTGCTCAACGTGCACTCCGACGCCAGCTACCTCTCCGTGAAAGCGGCAAAAAGCAGAGTAGCCGGCATTTTCTTCCTCGGCTCGATCCCTAAACACAATCAACCAATACAACTCAACGGCACCATCACCGTGCTCTGCACCATCCTGAAGTTTGTCGCCGCCTCCGCCGCAGAGGCCGAACTCGGCGCCCTCTTTCTCAACGCCAAGGAGGCCAAAATCATGAGACTCACCTTACAAGAATTGGGTCACCCACAACCCCCCGCACCCATTCACTGTGACAACTCCACGACGATCGGGATAGTCAACAACACCGTCAAATGACAGAAGTCACGTAGCATGGAAATGAGATATTTTTAGTTACTTGAGAATCACATCAACAAACTGTTTGATTTCCAGTACCATCCAGGTTTAGAAAATCTTGCAGACTATCCCAGCAAAGCTCATCCAGGAGGGCACCACCTGACACTTCACCCACTCTATGTCCACATGCCCCCCTCCCCTCGATTCCTCGCACGCGCTGCTAAGCCAAGTGTTCGGCGAGGGTGTGCTTATAAGGTAGGCCATACCGGGATACATAAGTATCCTCTACCTACCTTAACACGTGTTCCACGTGGAACCGACCACATGCCAGCAGCAGCTGCATAGTGAGAGGGGCATCAGCCCTCTCTCCATGTCCAATGAAACGTAGGACACTGTGACAACTGTCAAATGAGCCTTAGGACTCACACAATACTACTATACAACTTAGTGCTCATAATTTACTAAGTTCGTCGTTAACCTACGAGACTATAGTAATTACTTGATCACTAGTGCAAGTACTATTGACACAGGGAGGAGTACATAACTTGTCCTCCTTTACGGCGCACGTCAATGGATTCATTTGTATTCTTAATGATGTTGATGACATGATAACAGTGTAAGAGGTTTATTTCAAGAAGAAGGATGATGGGAGCAATTCAATAAGAATTACTTGGATTATTTGCATGCTAGAATATCATCAAGATTCTTAAACTGATTCAAGCAAATAAGTAAGTACAGACAAAATAAAATGAAACAGAGGGTGGTGTCTGATATTGATCCTTGGAATCTAAGGTGTGTGTACACCTAAATTAATGACTAAATGTTCAGTTACCTTGCATATAGGCTACTCATCAATGAGCAGCTAGCAAAGACAGTAGGTGCCAGCACTAGCAGCACACTCTAAATTACTTTTCTAAGTAGTTAGTCAGACATAAGTCTAATTTCATGTAAACTACTATCAAATGACAGTCCGAGATTTCATTTTAAGTTGTAATTCACGTGGAAGTTATTTGATTTTATTGCCCAATGAGTACGAATGTAAGTTACCGTCGTTGAAATAAAGCTATCACAATTCAAACACAGCTGCAAGTTCTATTTACTTATCACTTACCACACCATCAACTTAACCATTTCAATGCTCATGTTCAGCATGGCAATGTGCTGCTTTATGTTGCCTTTCAATTATGTTTTCCATTTTGAAATCTTCATTGGCATTTCCTAGTGTTTTCTTTCTTCACGGTAAACATGCTTCTGGATATGGCCCATAGAAATGCAAGGTGCTCTTTTCTTGTCTCCTGAAATGAAAGCATCATCATTCTTTTGTTAAAATCATTTTCAAATTTTCCTTGAGAAGTTGACTTGCATCATCATTATGCAATAGAGGGTACTGTGTCAATATCTGTCTCCATGATTTCATCATCATTTGCAGCCTTTAAAGCCCACTTCAGGTATTTCATTTGCTGATGAATCTATCTTGGGATACATCTTGAGCCAGTCCAATGACTCCCATGCTTTTTGGGAGTTAAATGGTGGACGGTGGGGGGTTTCTCCTTGATCAGTATGATTAGGAGTGCTTAAGGTTATCTAGTCTAGGAGTGCTTAAGGTTATCTAGTGTGCAATGGCTCGACTTTTGTTGAAATTTGAAGTCAGATGTTTTGGATTCAAGAGGCTCTGGACTCATTCAGGCATTCTTCATGTTTGGATCAACCCTCATTCTGCCAGCTGAATCTTCAATTTATTTAGTTTGTATCTCTTCAATACCATCCTAGGTTGTAAATTCCGATGTTGGTTACTGTCTCAAAAACAAAGTAACCAGTAACCAATTGGAATTACTGCATTAATTCCGGTAGGTTCCGGAAATATTACTGTGTCACAGTGTTGATTTCTGGGTCCGTTACTGGAGGAGTATATACACTCCTACCATCCAGATCGACAGTAATATTACTGTGACATACTGAAGAAATTACATTACTGTTGTGACTGTTCAATTCTTTTTACTAAGTCTAAATTACTGTAAACTACTTTAATTCTGCAGTAATGTTTTGCTGTGCTACAGCAAGATTACTGTTATATTCCTGCAGTAGGATTAATACTAAGACTGTTTTCCACATTGTAATAACATAGAGTAACCACTTCAATTACATTAAACAATTGGTAAAATAGTGTTGAAAAACCCCACCCACAGGAACCAAATTTGTGGGGGGAAAGCAAGATGACTTCTCCTCTGCCATCTTACAAGAACTTGAGGGAAGGGACAGAATAAAAATGAAAGAAGTATGTGAGAAAACAGGTTGCTTCATAAAGATGACCCACAAACTAACCTCTTTTGTTAATGCCATGAATCTGTGACAATAGAAGGGTGGGAGGGACATGAGGGGGTGGTATAGCACAATAGGGCTGCAGCTATACCCTTATGGAAAGGTAAAGCCAGGGCATGTTTCTTTTCAATTGGACCACCAATTAAGCTGCAAATGAGGTTATTACAATCTTAGAAGAAAAATGAACAGACTCGTGGCAAGGGGCGGGTCAATAGATCCTTGTGGTTGATGGGCAGAGGCAGGCCAAGGCAATGAGTTGTTGGGTTGGCCACCAATGAGCTAGGAGTTGAAATTTTGAGTTGGATGGGGTGAGGATTTTTCAATCAGAAAAGTTGGAGAAACAATAGTATCCCAAGAAAAACACCAGGACTCATGGCACAGGGCGGGTCAATAGATTGGCGTGGTCAATGGGCAGGGGCGGACCAAGGCAATGAGTTGTTGGGATTGCAGTGAATGAGATCCGGGTCAAATTCTTGATGTGAATGGGGGGAGTTTTTCAATTAGTGAGATTGGAAAAATAACAATATCACAAAAAACAAAAGAACTCACGACATGGGGAAGGTCAATAGATCTGCTGCAGGGGTGGCAACACAAGAGTTCAGGGCGAGCTAGAGTTAGGAAGGTTCTACTGTGTTGGGTCAACAGCAAGTGGAATCAATCAATTGAATAGATAATATCTGCAAAATAAAAAGAATGCACATACACTCACTGAAAAAACCGCAGCCGTCGATCCACGGTCACAACAGCAAAAGGATGGTAGCGGTTGCATGGTGATTGGATGGGTATTGTGGAGGTATGGAGGATTTCCTGTGTTGGGGTGGCGGCAAGGGGAATCGATTAATTGGATTGGACAAATAAAAATAAAGCAAATAAACTCACGGGAAAACCATAGCTGTCGATCTGTGGTAACAACAGCAAAAGGATTGTGGTGGGGGCGTGGTGATTGGACCGGTATTTGTGGAGATATGGAGGATTTCCTGTGAGGGGGCGGATTTTTCCCATGGTTGTTGACTTTGGGTTGTGGAAGTAAGTGACAGCTGGAGCAAGTGTGATTGAGATGAGCAATCAACAACCAGCCAAGTGTCTCAAGAATGGACACAATGACAGACTATGTTCTGGATACCTATTTGGTGGTTACCGTAGTTTACTGTAAGATTCTGTGTCACAGTTCAATCTAAATGGTGGCAAAAACATCTAATTACTTCACAACTTTTAGAGTAATCCTCCACGTACAGTAATCATATTACGGTCCAAAGTAGTAAATATTCCTGAGTAATGCGGAATTCCGCCGGAATTCCGCCGGAATTTACACTTCTCACTATTGTCATTCTCCTCTTTGTCGGGGTGATTGTCATTTTTGTTACATTCTTCATCTTTGTCAATTCCACTGTCATAAGAGCCTCTGGTTCTAGAAAATTGAAAACGACCCAGTTTTGATGGTGTTGTCTTTCTGCAGACAAGTTTATAGCAGTGGTTTTGCAAGGAAAACAGAGAGGGGGGAGCACTGGTTTAGTCATTTGCTGCAATTGGCAAGACAGAGAGGAAGGAGAATGAGGGTTTGGTTGGTTGCAAGTTGCAGCTCACAAGGCCGCAGGTAAGCACCTAATATTCACGACCATAGATTAATCTAATATTTTATCATAAGTCATCAATTCATCCCAAGGGTCAGTGTCCTAATGGTTGGTCCTCACAGAGGAGTCACAATCCATCACAATGGTCTTCACAAGACCTCCACCCATGATCATCAGGGTCATCTAAAGGTCTTCACCAAGAGTTGTCATGGTCAATGATATGTCATTATGGTCGTCAAAAGGGTTGTCTTCAAATGAAAATCCAGCCGGGTTCACTTTTACTCATGTTTTGGCCATAAAAAAGGATTTTCAGGGAGGAGCACTGGTTTAGTCATTTGCTGCAATTGGCAGGACAGAGAGGAAGGAGAATGAGGGTTTGGTTGGTTGCAAGTTGCAGCTCACAAGGCCGCTTGGTAAGCACCTAATATTCACGACCATAGATTAATCTAATATTTTATCATAAGTCATCAATTCATCCCAAGGGTCAGTGTCCTAATGGTTGGTCCTCACAGAGGAGTCACAATCCATCACAATGGTCTTCACAAGACCTCCACCCATGATCATCAGGGTCATCTAAAGGTCTTCACCAAGAGTTGTCATGGTCAATGATATGTCGTTATGGTCGTCAAAAGGGTTGTCTTCAAATGAAAATCCAGCCGGGTTCACTTTTACTCATGTTTTGGCCATAAAAAGGATTTTCAGGGAGGAGCACTGGTTTAGTCATTTGCTGCAATTGGCAGGACAGAGAGGAAGGAGAATGAGTGTTTGGTTGGTTGCAAGTTGCAGCTCACAAGCCCGCTTGCTAACCACCTAAAAATTCACTACCATAATATTACTCTATTTTTATCATGAGTCATCAATGCGTTGCAAGGGTCAGTGTCCTAATGGTTGGTCGTCACAGAGGAGCCACAATCCATCACAATGGTCTTCACAAGACCTCCACCCATGATCATCAGTGTTGTCAAAAGGTCTTCACCAAGAGTTGTCGTGGTTGACACAATGTCAATATGGTCGTCAAAAGGGTTGTCTCAAAATGAAAATCCACCTGGGTTCACGTTTACTCGTGTTTTGGCCATAAAAAGGACTTTCGGGGAAGTTGCCGGCGCGCCATCCCTATCTACTACAAGGTATGATAAGTTGTGGTACTACTTTTTCTTTTGATATATTATTATCGTTCTACCTTTAGCTGCTTTTTGTCATGTTCAAGTCGTCTCATGTGACGCGAGAAAACCCTTCAACAAAATAACATGCATGACTGCATGCCACACGCAACACCCGCTCTCATGACAACAATACGGTGGTAACAACACCATCATTGCTGAGTGAGGAATGAAGCAAAGCAACATCAGAAGAGTGAATAATTATTAATCCAGGATCAACCGACCGGAAGACGACCAGTTCAAGGCCCACCTATCGTGCGAATCAAGTCATCAACTTCCGCCGCTTCATTTCATGATATCGGGCCTCAACGCGCCATGTCGTCCTCGCCGAATCGCAAGTCGCCTCGTCGACGCGAAGCGGCATCGTCGCTCCAAAACTCGGAGTATAACGATCTAGCAGACGATTCATCAATCGATGAAACCTTCCATACGCAACAGCCATCAGACAAACACACCATCGGAAAACGAACCGGCGTTACACTCCCCCCTCGCGGAACCATTCCCGTGAACAATGCCGGCTACGAAGACATCGATGCGTTTTGGGACGCCGCCAAGAGTCCCAACCCCAACAGCGGTAAGAAGCCATCTTCCAGGGATATCAAGGAGGCCAAGCGACGAGATCGGCGACTGGAGAAACAGCGAATGCTCGAGGAAGATAAACAAAACGAACAACGACAACTGGACGAACGTGCACGCAAGAAACCACCGGAACTTCTCACTCAACCGGAAGACGATGGCGCATTCGACGGGATCGCCACACCCAAAAATGTGGGTTGGTCCAATCGTCTCCTTCATAAGGCCATGGGAATCCCAACCGACGACTCGCCGACCAATACAGTCTTGAGTAAAGTTTCCACGGCGCCTCCATCAGCCAAGAGCTTGGCCACGCTGGATTCCGCATCGGCCAGGCATCAGACCAGGGCGAAGGCAACGGAGGTTCAGTTGGAGAGAGTGGCAAAGCGAGGGGAGAGGGATTCTCCCTATGCGTCTGAGGAATTGGGCGACGCTTCGTTCGATGGGAAGGGTGCGGATCCTCCTGAGGAAATGTCGAAGGGTCGAGAAAGGGGGCTGGACCCGGAAGAAGAGGCAATGGATCCTGAGGAAGCATTTGATAGTAACGATCAAATATCTACCGCTGCTAGCAATGCCGATGAGTCTTCGCGCAGATCAATCGCGGCCAAATCTTCTGGAAAAACCCCCGACATGGAAAATAGCATGGAGGAAATGGTCGAGCGTTACGACGACGAGTATAATGATAACGAAGATGAGGGACCAGGTTTTGAGCTTGCTGCTCAAGAGGACGTTGGTTTTGATAATGACCATGATGACTTGAATGATGATTACGAGGAGAAGGTCAGTTTGTATCTCGTACGTTGGATTTGTTGGTTCCGTTTGGTTAATCATTCTTCGTTGTGTTCTGCCGTAATGATTGAACAGAAGGTGGCTGCTCAAAAAACAACACGAGACCAAAGTGATGATGACGAAGATGATGAGGTGAGTCTGTTGTTGTGCTTTGTATTGAATAGTTTTCTGTTCCACGGCAATAGAGTGACACCGTCCATTTTTCTTCGTTGATACCCAACTCGTTACTTTCTCTTTTTATCATGCATCAATAATCTAGGAACGGGCTGTAAGAAAACCCAACGCGAGGTCCAAAACTACCAAATCGAAAACGGAAAAGCAGGCACCGATCACACCCATCTCGGTCCTTCGCACCAAAAAGTCCCAGGACAAGAAGAACCAAACCAATCGAGTCAATTGGTCCACACCGAACGGTACTGCTGGAATCCCAATAGGCAACAGAGGATACGAAGCTGTACCCGTCTCAGAGTACAAGGAACAATACGCACCGGGTCAAGAGCCCCGGTCTCCCAGTGGAACAGTTCTGCGTCGTTCTTCACGAGCAAGGTTCAAGCCATTGCAATTTTGGAAGAATGAAAAACTCATTTTCGAACCGCATAATGAGACAGGCATGTTGGGTGAGGCTATGGGTGACATGCCTGTGGTAGCGGGAGTGCAGCGTGCTTTGCCGACTCCACACAAAGAAAGGGTGGCACCAGCCATTGATAAAAAGAAGGAGAAAGACTCCAAGAAAAAGCGAGCTCGCAAGGATGATCAAGATGATGACGACAGTCATGATGGAGGACCTAGTGCCAAGATACCCTTTAATCCAACACAACTTATGAAGAAATACAAGTTCAGTAAGGGCGAACACGGTTCAGTGTGGAGTGAGACTTTGGAGGACACAACGGACCTCAAAGTTGTCTCTAGGCTTGACAATCGATCGTTCTCCAAATTGCCCCTCTCCTCCACACGTGGGAAGAAAGAATCTAAAGTGGTTGGTTTTGCATCCCAGGCATTCCATGTCCCCACAGATCCAGACGATTTATTCCCGGGGTACATATCGGGCAATGTTGTCCTTCCTCCCCGAGGTATCAAGGACGCCGAAGGTGTGGGCCTATGCTCTCAAGTATTCAACGTGGGAGATTGCCAACCCAACTCAGTGGAGTTTGCTCTTGCGGACCCCTCTTCTCAAGACGGAGAGTTCGATGCCGAGACAGCACAGAGATTTTTATTGTCCAAGGGGGACATGTTTCAAATTCCGCCTGGAAACGTATATCGGATTGAAAATCATTCGAAGACGGACGAGGCGCGTCTCTTTTGGACTATCATCAAATGTACCAGTAAGGCAGAACAAGAAAGTGACGAAGAGTGATAATTGTCGGACTGTGGTTCTCACAATTTGTCAAGGGATGAATGGATCATTACTTGTAACCTGGGCTATTACTGCCTTCCTTATTTCATGCTTGATTGGTTTGTAGGTTACATTGTTTTCATCGTATAAATATACTCTTCTTCTGAGTGTACATGGAGTGATAATAAGCCTTTGACACGAATACTCCAGCGAGTAGGTCACCTTGAAGTTCACACAATTCTTCGAGGAGTTGAAACCATCAGGAGAGAAGTTCATAGAAAACATTATTGTTTTCGTCTAAACGAAAACCAATTGAGCATGAACCTACTACGGTGGATGATAAAAAGGCTTTTTCGTTAGGATTATGATCACAACTTCTTCAGCTCGAGCCGCTAGATAACAGTTGATAACTTTTGTCATTCAAGTACGATTAGCTTTTCGGAAGCAGTCACAATGTTGTGCTTTCCTGCAAGAGGGCATGCTTTTCTCTATGTTCAAGCTTTATAGTTAACTCTAATGATTATATAGAAAAAAGAATAGTTGACAATGACAACAGTACAGCAAAATACATGATGTACGGGTAGCTTCTTGGAGCACTTGACACTGTCGCCGCCCAATCTCCCCATTGCTTCGCAAATTCAGGAGATTCAAACTCGGTAGCATAGGTGTTTGCTGGCGTTGTTGGCTTCTTCTTATCTTTTTGATCCGTTGACACTGAGGTCTTGTTCTTGTCCAGTTGATGACCTGCGTCTTGAGTTATTCCGTGTGCTTCAAGTGCTTGCTGAAACGCAAAACTATCAGCGTTGGTAATTGTTGGAAGTGTCGGCTTAGGTAGCTCCGGCAAGGACAAAGTAGGAGACTGGACGGGTGCCGCAGTTGAATCTATGCCACTGTCCTTTTGTTCAGTGGTGGAATCAGGGCTAACTGTGGGTCCCTTTGTCGGTGTTGAACCCGGTGCAACTGGCGGACACGAAGATGTCCATATTGCCTTGGAATTGCAATAAATGAATCCAGGCCCACAGGATCCATATATACTCCGGCACCAAGTGCTTTGATCGCAAGGTTCACCAGTACATTCAAAGTCATTAGTCGCTTCGTCGGTGGTAGAGTCTATTGAAGATTCAACCGTTGCTACCTTGGAAGCTGTGTCTAGTATAGCACTGGTAGCTTGCATGGATTCTGTTGAGCCAGGCGTTGGAGCACTGGTTATCACTTCCATATCTATGCCTGATGATATTGTTACAAAATTTACAGGCGCCGGAGTCGGAGCCAGCATCGGAGTAGGTGTAGGAGAATCTGTGTCCTTTCGGGATCCTATCAACATAAACGTCGAGAATCCAGTTGCGGCGGCTGTAGGTGGGAGAGTGATTTTGTTTTCCGTTGGTTGCTCGGTTGGTGCATTCGTCAACTGGTCGAGTTCTGGCTCTGTTGCTGGTACTTTACCTCCACCTGGCTTGCTGCCTCCACTAGGCTTTTGAAAGGATGGCTTTCCAACTTCATTAAAAGAGAGCGTTGGCGATTGAGTGGTATCCGTCAAAGTTGACGTACTACCAGTCACAGTGGGAATGGCTGTTCTGCAGTCTACAGTCCAAATTGATCGCTTGTTACAATAAGTTTCACCGGGACCACAATATCCATGTTGACTTTTAAATCAGGAAGAATTTCACGTTTTAGTCAAACCTAAAATTTAGAGTTGAAACTAAACTCGTCTCCAAGAACTCACCTGCGACAATAGTCATCCCTATTGCATGGCTCGCCGTCACAAGGCCCCAATGTGGGCATCGAAGTCGTCGGACTCAGAGAAGGCGAAGCAGTCGTGACACCAGCAGTTGGTTCATCAGTACTCAAAGATAACGACGGTTCTGGGGTGATGGCAATGGGTGGAGGGGTCGGTGTTACTGGAGACGGGGTACTGACTATCGGTGAAGGGGTCGATGCTATTGGGGCGCGGGTACTACCAATATGGGCTGATGTCGGGTTGGACGTCACAGGCGATGTTGTGGATGCGGTGGGTTTTGGTTTCGACACTGTTGGCCGCAAGGCAGGCCGCGAGGGAATTATCGATACTGGAGATTCAGTGATTTGAAATTCCAACTCTTGCTCTTGCACGTCTTGCTGCCCGCTTTGCCCTTGCACTGTTTGCTCTTCCGCTGCATCATCTTTCGCTTGTTCTTCTGCCCCATTTCCACCGCCTCCTTCATTCGGGCTGGCACAACCAGGAGATTCGGTACAAACTTCTCCATCTTCACAGAACCAATCATCGCCCATATTAATGAACCCATTGAAACAATCCACAAATTGGGAACATAACGGCTCTTTCACCGTGTATCCCTGATCCAAAAGATCTTTTTGTACGCATCTATAGATTGAGCCACTGCTAGACCCGACACTTCCACCGCTGGCACTCACACTGCCCACACTTACTCCACTTCCACCAGTAGGTCGTGAAACCTCCGGTTTGGCATCTGTTTTGGTAGATTCTGGCGCCGGTGATGGAGGCCTCGTCCCAGCGTTTTCCGTGGGAGCACTCGTCTCATCGCACATTCCAAACTCTGTCGTTTCGGCATCATAATACGCTCCTCCTTTTTTCACTTGTTTCCCTTCAAAATAAACCTCATAGCTTCCCTCGCCGTGATCGCAGCATATTCCATCGCCTCCTGTATCGTGAATTGTGAATTCATAACACTCCTTCTTCAACAGACATTCAGTGTAGTCAGCGGGCGACCCAGAGGTCAACTTGTCGTTGGTCCCTAAGGCTACAATATCACCCGTTTTATTCGTGACATCCCACGAGATTTCTGCCGGCCAATCATCTGCAACAATGACTACTTTCAACTCAACGCACTCTCCTCCCTCCTGACTACCACTATCACCATCCTCATCCACATCCGTTGCATTCTGATCCACCTCACCCCGCATGGGCGGCCTGCCATTAGGATAACCCTTCTCTTCGGTGCATCCCGTGTAGGCAAAACAAAATTCACCCACGGGGCATTCTGGGTCTTCTCCGGAAGGACAGCGCATCTTGCAGTTGGTGATGGCATCGTTCCAATCGGTGGCGCAGAAAAAGCCGGATTGTATGGCTGTGAGAGGGCCGTGGGTGGGTGACTGTGTGGGTGAGGGGGTGGGCGATTGGGTCGGTAGCTGTAGTAACAGTGGATTTGTGGATGAAATTGATTCGAAATGGACAAAGTTGTGAGGATATGGACCTGAGAACTAAAATGTCATGGGCACTAACTAAACAGAATCGGACTCACCGGCATTGTCGGAGCTTCACTAGGGGGCATCGTCGTCGTAGGAGGGATCGTTGGCACTGCAGTAACTGTAGGTGATTCCGTTGGCCGCGGCGTCGGCTTCCTTGTCGGCCTATGCGTCGGTGGAGGCGTCGGCGCGTGAGTGCGAGCATCACACCGCGTGCCAAAGTAGCAAATTTGCCCCACGGGGCACTCGCTTGCCGACGGACAGTGTACGCTGCACCGTTCGTTCGCATCGTCGATTCCGATGCCGCAATACCAATGGTCCGTGGGGTCGTCGGAGGGGTAATCCAAGTCCGGCGGTGGACCAATGGGAAACTCCGTGGGAATCAAGGTCGGCCCGATGGTGGCCGGCGTAGCCGTGGGCATCGCCTCCACGATCGTGGGACTGAAGGTGGGAATGACCGTATTCCATTTCCCCTCCACATAGTCTCGGCCGCCCCCCGCGGCGCTATCGCACGGCGTGTCCTTGTAGCATACTTCGCCGCGGGCGAATCCATCGCATTCCTCCGATTTGCCCGAGCGGCAGTTCTGGCGGGTGGAGCAGGCGGGGTCGTCCCACGAGAAGCCGCAGAAGAAGTGGTCTTCAGGGCCGAAGTTCCAGGTTACCGTGTACGGGGCTGTGAGGGGGAGGAAGAGGGCCAGGAGGAGCGCCGTGCTGCTTTTGGTAGCCGTTGCTGATGGAAGGGGTCTTTTTCTTCGAACGGCTGATTTTGGCGTGGAGTGTATTCTGAAATAATGGATGTTCATCGGTCTTTTCATACTTTCATTGTTGCCCTTGTCGGCCATCACCATATTGTGAAGAATGCCAGATCTGTCGAGCAGGTTGTGTCTATTTAGTAAATGGAATCTTGCAACAAAGAAATGCCTATGTGCGACCAAAACCGACTTGTTAGCGTTTTATTGCCGCAAGATCACTGGTTTTTGTTTTGTATGGCAATCTATGATGGATGTACGAATAGAAAGCCCTGAATCATGCTGATGATGTGTGTGTCCAATGTTTTAATTAATTAATCGTCCATCCATTACATAGAACCTTTTGTTCACTGAGTAAGACTCAAGCTCTTACGAGGGCTGGTGTATTTTTTATGAATTCTACTCGAATGAATGATTCTGGTGCAATAATGAGAGTGTCTTATGTGATAGAGGCTGTACTATGCGGTATCCACTAACCAACGATAAATCAGCACGGGGCTGTACTTTAATGCCATATGATGTCACAAGAAGACCGAGATTGAAACGTGAATTTTGGAAAGACGCCCTGTGATAATGAACATACATCTATTATATTGTATTGATATGAGTTTTCTACATCATTTACCCGGATTAACCTCGAAACCCTTTGGTCGAGCGAGGAGTATTGGTGTATTGGTCCATTAATGCAATCTTCGAACTTTTGTTGTGCCTTTTGGCTCATACCGCTGAGCTTTTCGTGTCCAAGAAAACTTGTCTCTTCATGCACCGTTTGAAACACGGGGTGAAAGTTTACTTTTATTATTCTGTGTTTACTTACATTTTGCTATGATTAAAAGTCGTCTTCGCGTACAAATATGCGACACTTAGCACCGTGTGATACCTGACGAACATCAATGTCGACGATCAAGTTGACGAATGCTTCCCCGAGACGTTTGCAATGCATTGATCGATCCCACCGAAGCCGCCCCTTGTGAATACACCTCACCCGAATTACAAACAAAAAGATGTTCAAAATCAGGTGAACGACGTGAAACTGTGTCCTTGTTTGATTCGTCATCAGTATTGCAGACAAGGAGGCTAATGGGGGATACTTCTAGAAAAGGACATCCATGGTGGAGAAGCTGTCAAGCCCATGCCCGAAGAAGTGGGAAATCATCAATTGCCGAAGACAATGAAGACTTTCGCACAACTGTAACCAGAGATAGTCGCGATGGAGACAAAATAGCTCAACAAGTGCTCATAAAACGAGCCACGCAAACGAAAGAGAAAAACAAGGTGTATATTGTTACGAGAAAGAAGGCGCAATACGGCCACATCGTTTCTGACCATGGAGACGCTGCGCGAGACGAAAATAGGAGTCCAATAATTTATGGACGACCTGAAAGAGCACGAAAGGAAGTTGCCCCGCTTTGGTTTCATCCATTTTCAATGTAATGGCTAGACGAATCCCAATACAATAGGCATCGTTGCTTTACTCAACGCATCAACACGAAGACGACATAAGGAGTAGTAGATCACTTACAGTCTTTTCCGTACATTGATGCTAAACAACAAGAAATACTAAGGTACCTATTCATTCCTTACTGATTGGATTGGTTAACGTCCTTGTCGCTTCCGTCGCCTTCTATGAAACTTTTGATTTCATTCAGGCATACGTCCAACTTCTGAACATACATCCAATGCCCAGCATCCTCTACCCGCACAACACGGCATTCACTTCTACCTTCACGCTCCTCCCTTTCGAGAATTGCAAGGCTTCGCCAATCATGAAACATCACATTTTTGTTTGTTCCGTAGATGTACAGTATTGGCGTTGATTTCAGATCAAGAGGAATAGAAATGTCTTCAAATCCAGTTCCGCGGATGAAGCACCGAAACATGTAATAATATGGATAGCACATGTAAACAAGATGGCGATAAAAGGACAACTGAGATGAGGCTGACATTCTCCTTTCTTCTATCAGTAAATTGTCAAGAGCTCTTGTTGGATTCAATCTTAGAAGCATGACGATTCCAAAAGATACAACGAGGTTGATGAGTCCAAGGATTTCCGACACATAACATAGCACGGCGAAACTGCTTGCCAACGCAAAACGGTATGAAAAACAAACAGCCAATTCGAATGTTGATGGTTTTAGTGAATAAGGAACAGATACCTGCAGAGGAACATCCTGGTAGTGCTTGTGCGGCGCAGTTAATACATCTAATAGGACAATTTTGTTGGGTACATGAAGTGAATACTGCTCCCCTATGGATCGATTCACATACATCAGACCGGGTATTACTGCCCAATCGTGCAAAACAATTGTGAATTTCACGCCGACGTTGCGACTGTCAATTGCACGGTCATCGACCTCATCAAACGTTAGTTGTTGGGATGAATTTTTATTCCACTCAAAGAATAATAGCGATACTGCCTCCCGAATACAAGCGCAGACCTCGTCAAAAGAATATCCCGTCCTCTTATACCCATTAAACCTGATATTGTCAAAATGACCCAACTCAAAACCGGGGAAGCAAGTAATTCCGACGAAGCACTTGGATTCTAACGCGAGAAGACGTGCAAGGGGTGTGAAGGGCTTATGATCGTCGGGATAACCACCGCAGAAAAGAATTACATTGCTCGAGTGGGCGTTTCCGTAGATGTGCAGCAAGCCACCGTTGTCGTTGGCTGGGATTGGGTAAGTTACAATTTTTGGATCCTCCATGCTCACTTTTGGCTTCCATTGACCATTGTCGGGGGTGCTATTTGTAGCGGAAATCGCAACTTAGGCCCTTTACAAGCGACCGGGCTAACGGACCATGCGCTAATTTTTCGTTAGCCCAAATTTCATTAAAAAAAAAATGATTTAGATTAGCCCGCTGCATGTTTTTTCTTCGACTGTGCTATATTTAGTGCGCTATTCGTTATGATAGCCCGCCTCTCATTTCGTGTCCGCGTCAGGTCCTAAATCCCATAGCCCTTTTGTGTTTTCCACATATCTGACAATTCCATTTCAACACTTCTGCAAATCTCCCATCATCGTCAAAACAACCATCCAGAATGTCCAACACAAACGTAGATTCCTATCTTTGGGTCCAGTTTCATCATCATTTTATTTATTCATCATTTTATTTATAGTCATAAATGATGGATTTTATTGTTATAGCACCAATTATATTGTTGGTTCTTTCCTTCTTCACTCATTAGTTTGTAAGTTAGTTAGTTACAGAAATTGTTTTTAATTCATTCTCTATTGAACCCGTAGAGCAACAACAAGTGCAGGAACAAATCGCACACTCAATATCCAGCTTTGCACCCCACAACTCCTACCCAATACTCTGGTTTATTGTTGAGTTCAACCAATCAACAAAACACTTGCAATTAATGACTTGGCTTGACAAGGGAGAGCGGAAGAGCAATTGGAAGGGGGAGAAGGCGGTGAATTGTAGAGTTTGGAGTTTAATTGGTTCATCAAATGACCAATATCAGTTGTTCTCTGTGAATCCACAAAATCATGGTTATTACCATGTCAAGAACCTCCCACGCCAGCTCAACCCATCCAAATTCTACAGTGTATTGCGGTTGATTGTTAAGTCTTCACACCTAAGGAAGAGCAACAAGGAAACAAATTTAATGTTTTATTGGAAAAAATGGCAGAGGATTGAATTCAAAAATGAACTTACCTGCCCTGAAATCCCTTCTTTCTCCCACCCGGCCATGATGGTGGCCGTGTAACACAATTCGGCCTGTGGAAATGGTGTGATTCCTCGTAAAATACGGGGAATCTGACCGAACCAAGCGGAAGGATGGTCGTGGGTGATGTTGCGATGACGGCGATCGTGGCGGACCTCGTGTTGTGACGGTATTGGCCGAGATCGAGGTGATGCGGCGGCGGCAGCGGAAATTCTCATGGTGTAGGAAAGTAGTTCGCGATTATATTTTTGTGCGTTCTGTAGAATCTGGTACATTTCCTACTAACGCCAGATGTAACGCGTCACTACTACAATTAAACTGGTACAGTGATACAGGTCCAAAAATGAGTGGGCGACAGCTTTAGCGCTCCGGGCGAAAGAAGCCTCTTTTTGCGCATGGAAATCGGATTTAGCGCTCCGGGCGAAAAACAATCGGAAAAATCTGGTCGAGCGCTGACGCGGACACAACTGCTTAATAATAGGTAATGAGCTCAAAAAAAGACGTTAGCCCTGCGTTTAGCACGCTCGCTTGTAAAGGGCCTTAGAATAGAGGTTTTTAGGCAGTGTCCGTTTTAGATAATTTCCTTTTATCCACTGGAAAGTTGCCCCATGTCCGTCGTCCGCTGGGGTGGAAATTTTAGATTTGAGTCCAGGTCGGAGTCAAGAGTGGACTGAAGAAAAAAATTCCACCCCCTCCTTCCTCCCTCGTGAGGTTAAGGGAAATGCCATTACCAGCAGCCGCTGCAAGATTTTTTGTAGCTAGCGAAACAGAATGCGATTTGTAGAGACAGAGGAAGACGTACTTTTGAAATAAAGTGCTTGTAGTAGTATTAGTATGGCCACTTTTCTACGCTTAATTAATATGTACTATAGTACCATAGTTGCAAATGGGCGAGAGCGCCTCGCGCCCTTCGCGCGCGCCGCGCTCCCGCGCCCATTTTAAAAGTATGTACCCATTTTTAGTTTGCAAAATCATTCTTGTTAGACGTAGACACTCTTTTGTGATACGATAACATTCCCTTCAAGTTTACAGAACCATTGTTTTATGATTAAAATGATAATTTGTGACTAACGTTCCCTTCAAGTTTACAGAAACATTCTGGAAAATAATGTCATACGTTATACAAAAAGATATTATTTTAAAGGTAGGCAGATACTTAAAACACTATAACTACCGGTGTAAGTCCAAGCGAAAAATGAATTATTTACAGGTAAGTTCAGATTAACTTATGGGTCTGTACTTGTTTTGGCAAAAAGCAAAAAAACTGTCTCACTGAAGAAGGAGGAGAAGAAGAAGGAGAAGAAGAAGGAGAAGAAGAAGGAGAAGAAGGAGGAGAAGGAGAAAACGGCTCAGTTTCCAACACAACTAAGATTTTGAAAAAATCTTGATATTATTTTTTGAAATCATCTTATATCTATCACTACCCTCATATCTACTTTATGTCATAAAAGTTCAGTCAACTTCTCACCAAAGGTTTCAATATTATGATGTACACAATGATAATGGGTCTAATTGATTTATTCCTTAGTGTGATAAAAAGATGTAATGTGAATAAAATGAGTGTATGACCTGAATGACATGATGCTAATATGACCAAGTTAGGAGAACTTTATTCTCCCACATGAATTAATGATTTTAACCACAGTATTCCACTAAAGTACTCCATCTATTGCCATACTAAATGAAAATGTGATCCAAATCAACAATGGCATGAACACACATCCAATGATCATGAAGGAAAATCCACGACTATTTGCAAAAAAAGATGTCCCATTCTTTGCAGGATCAGTTAATATGTGTATGTATGCTACAAACCCTCTTCGCCTCCTCTTCTTTGCAAAAGGAAAAAATAGTATGCTAGGCTTTAACTCAGTGCACTGCCTCAGCTCTATGAACTTATCAGCTACCAACTTTTCACGTGTGTCTAATTTCAACATAGCCATTGTTTGAGTCGACAAGCTTAGAGCAAACACACCAAGGAGATCACTCTGTACTGCAAAGCCGTAATATTGAATTCGTGACTGTAAACTGCATTATCCCAGTTTTGCATCAAAAAGTCAGCATCACCACCTTGCAAGCAATCACTGCCATGTTTTGACTTTTTTGAGCTACAAACAAGGTCAGGTCAATTCATGAGAAGTGAATGAAAATGAGCATAAATTGTCATTTTTACCACATAGTATTCTAATTCCATCAGAGACTTGGTGAAGGGCCTTACCAAGTTTTGAAATATCTTGGGGCTCAATTCTCTGTATCAGAGCCTTTGTTATTTGTACAAAAATGATATTTGATGGAATACACATTCCTGAACATTACCACAACAAATCAAAAAGAACATGCCTCCTGGGGGACTAAAGTGTACACCTGATAATTTTGCACATCGTACAGATGTCCCCAAATCCAGTGGTGCTGCGGCATTCAGTGGTAACATTTCCCCAAACCAACAATCTTCAGATCTCACAGCGCCAAGATTTCCAATGCCTTCAGTAATCATACTTTACTCATCAAGTATACACCACCAACTGCCATTGAATTTTGGTTGATAAGAACTGGTTCCATGAAGAAACATTCAATTGGAGCGAGAGATAGTAGGATGGTGTGTCTGGTGGTATAGAATAAACTTGCTACAAAGGATGATAATTGGTAAGGTGCATGTTTTGGCTCAAAAGTTACACATACAAGGTGTGTGCATGTGTTCAAATGCATCACTTGGATGAAGGATGGATTTGGTCAATGCATCATGGCCCACAATAGCACCATATCTTTCAGTGCAAAAGTATACTATAATATGATAGTTATTTCTTGCCGGCCACATCGTGTCATTGTTGGAGCTTTTGTTTAATTTTTTGTGAAATATTTTAATGAAACTTTGTTAATGTTACACAATTTAGAAACCTTCATGTGTCAAAATTCAACTATTAATTCACAAAAGACGGAGGAATACTAAGCTTCACATCATTTCTCATTTTAATCCTTTAAAAAGTACAATTCAATGAACAAAGCTCATCAAATTTTACTTGACATTCTGAAATGTGAGATACTCTTCTCACAAGTTTTTCAAATATGAATTAGGCGTTACTCATGGAGCATAAATCATCATTTGAATCATGGAGAAAACAAACAAGTTAACAAGGTGAAAAGAGGAAAAGACGAAAAGAAGAGAAACAGATTACTAAAAGGATAATCTACATGTTTTGGCCAAAGCCAAAAAAGTAATCACTAGAAGACAACTAAAAACAAATTATTCATACAACATACACTATTTTTCAATAAATATTTCAACAATTAGAATCCTCATTGTTCTACTTAATATTATTTCATTATCGAAGTGCTGCAGTAATTAAAATATGAATCCACTGTACAAAATAGAATTCACAATATTGCAGTGTAACCAATGGTAACCCAAAATTACAAACTGGGCAAAGTGCCATCGTCAGGATCAATACCATGCCCATTTTCTCCCTCCGGCTGAAAACTAACAATATTGCGCTGACGAAGCTCCTCACGCCGAAAAATCATTCTATTGTTAATGTGATTCATAAAAGAATCCTCCGACATTGACCCAACAGAACCAGAATTGTTGTGTGGCCCATGCATATTGTTAGAGTAATGAGGCTGGGGAGGCTGAGGAGGCTGATGGGGAGGCGGACGAGGAGGCTGATGGGGAGGTGGAGGAGGCTGCTGAAAAGGAGGAGGCGGAGGAGGCTGATGATAGTTGAAGACAGGAGGAGCTGGGTGCCACAAAGGAGGATTGGCTTGTTGAGGAGGACGAGGAAGAGGAACATCCCTTGGAGGTGTGAAGGCCCTTGTGCTCACCCTCATCTTGCTCTCGCCATCGACGGCATGGCATTTCTCTTGCCATGTCAAGATGACACGGAGGATCTTCGGTGACTGATACTCAGCCCCATGAGGAACACTTGGATGATTGACAAGGAAGTCATAGAACTCCCTGTCGACAGGCATGTCCAAAATGATTTCCTTGGAGGTGACGACTGTCTCCACAGGAAAATCAAGAGGACCAACCTTCTGCTCCGTTGTCCAGACCCCATCGAGGGAGTCATTGTTGGATCGATGGATCCTTCCAAGAGTGCTCCGAAGAGAAGCTTCGGTTCCTGGAACGACATCCCTGTTGCCGTCAAATTGGAGGAATGGCACAGGGATCTTGAGGCTGTAGGACAGGTACTTCCCATCTGGGCTGACCCAGATGTTATACTTGTTGATCACAAGATCAAAAGCAAGGAAGTCAAGAACAAGGAGCTTCTTCCCGTCAGCCTGGAAGTTGGTGTCAGCACCAAGGAAGGGCAAGGTGGCAGTAAGGTTGTACATGCCGCCGCCAAGGGAGAAGTTACTCACTCTTGAAGTGAGGGCATTGACAACTCTGCCAGGAGGCTCTTGGTTGGGAGGAGCGGGAGCCGGAGCTGGTGGTGCTGGACGGGGCTGTCTGGCAGGAGGCATTTCCTCTGCTTCTTCTTCTTCTTCTTCGTCGTCGTCGTCCTCATCACCTGTGAAAGCAGCCTCTAAATATCATCAAGGTGAGTACCATGTTGAACGATGATATTAAATTTGTAAGCATGAGAACATCAAATGAACTTACCAGTTCTCCTTGGGAGACGAATTCCCGTTTCGTAGTTGGCAAGTGCGTTTTTCAGCCTCTTGCGAGCCTGATGTTTCCTCTGTCAATTCGTGAGGTCACAGTACTCCGAAAAATACTCCTCGTTGTAGAAATCAAGGATATCTGGAGTGATGCGGTCGATGTTTGAGATGTCAATCTCGCCGCTTTCAATGTGGCTGGCAAGGAGTCGTTTTGCGTTGTCGTCCCACCTCCTCGGGCCGTTGTTGCGCAGCATGGTGGGGTTGTGTCACCACAACGCGGGGAGAGTGTGTGTGCAGCAATCCCGTGATAACACACATCACAACCGTACTATATCATACTGATAGTGATATTGTACCTTATTGTACACAGTATAGTGTACAATTAAAAATGAATTTCATCATTTTCTTCATCTTTTCATCTTTTCATCATCTTTTCATCTTTTCATCATCTTTTCATCTTTTCATCATCTTTTCATCTTTTCATCTTTGATGAAAAGACATTAGTAGTTCCTTCCGTAAAATGTATACTTAGTTCATCTTTTCATCTTTTCTTCATCTTTTCTTCATCTTTTCATCTTTTCTTCATCTTTTCTTCATCTTTTCTTCATCTTTTCTTCATCTTTTCATCTTTTCATCTTTTCATCTTTCTCTGACGTGATTGGTTTCTCCGCGATTCAAATATTTAATACTTAAGCTCCAATCAGGAAGCCACTCATGATTGAATAGTTCTTTCTCAGTGAACGAGAACGGTCATAACAAGCTTCACTACCTTGTCAAAAACGAATTATTCGCTCAATTGAACCTTTTTATTTTTTCAAAACTCTAACTCATTCACGAAGCTTCGTTAAATGACTCCGTTTTTGTTGTGTCATTGCCGAAAAGCTAGCTCCGCAAGTGACAAAAACGATTTTACTTTGTGCATCACTTGCCTCTCCCTCTCTCTGGCTGTTGTGGCCCATCGTGGTACCATGCATGATGTGATTTACCGTCAAAACTCGAACAACAGCATTTGTACGAGTTCGTACAAGTTCGTCATCCTCCACAGGCAAGAATATCTCCCACCATCACTTCGCTGGAACTGATTGTTGTGTAATGGCACCAAGTCGCATCAGCCCATTCAACCAAAATCCAACAACAGTTGATGATGTATACTTGTTGGGGAAGGATATGATGAATAGAGGCCAACAGAAGCTTGGAAATCTTGGAGCAGGGAGGTCTGAAGATCGTTGGTTCAGGGAAATGTTTGGGTTGAAAGCGCCAGCAGTGCTGGATGCATGGAACAGACTGTGTGGGTACAATTTAATCCCCACAGGAGGCATGTTTTTCCATTTCTTGTGGTCACTAATGTTCATGAAAGTGTATTCTGTGGAGGTGGTTTTGTGCGCTAATGCAGGAGGCTATGATGGAGCAGTTGACCCCAAGACTTTTCGAAAGTGGGTATGGCCCTTCATCAAGTCTATGGCAGAATTAGAATATCATGTGGTAAGAATGAATTCATTCCTTTTTTTCATTCGACCATTCCTATTCTGAATTGGCCCTAGATCTTGCTCGAGAACAGATACAAAAATGACAATGGCAGTGATTGCTTGTTAAGTGTGGATGGAACGGATTTTAGGATGCCAAACTGGGGTAAGAAATTTTACAGTCACAAATTCAAAAGTAGTGCCTTGCGATATGAAGTGGCGCTTTCCATTCAGTTAGGTGAAATCTGCTGGATTTATGGGCCCAAACCTCCTGGACTCTACAAGGATTTACAAATTTTTAGAATGGGGCTCATGTTGGAATTGGATGCAAATGAAAAGGTGGTTGCTGATGGAGTTTATAGAGCTGAGGCACCGCACCGAGTTAAAGCCCCGCATACTATTTTTTCGTTTCGCAATGAAGAAGAGGAGAAGCGGGTTCGCAGCAGACATGAACACATCAATAGGCGCTTCAAGGAATGGGGTATTCTTTCGCAACAATGGTGGCATCGCTTTCGTGATCATCAGGATGTATTTCGTGCCATTGCTTGTTTGGAACAAATTCGCATTGAGAATGGCGAAAGATTAAGTACTGTGGAATACACTGATTAAAATAATTCTTTTGTTTGAGAGAACTAATAAAATTGTATTAGTTTTTACTAAATTGGCATTAATCAGGTCATAAAATTATGTGTTTGATAAACTATTATGTTCTGATTACACTAAGCAATAAAATTATTAATACCTATCATCATTTTGTATGTCTTGAAACCTGGTTTCCCGGGAAATTTAGTGAACTACAAGACAGACAGCACATGACATTAGTGATTGCTCTACGATTTTCTGAACAGCGCTAGTAATAATCTAATTATAATTAGAAAGATAGTACCATACCATCAAAAGATTACCAAAAGCTAAAAGTATCACAAAACTGAACAATGACAAAAAATGTTGGATGAAGTGGAGAGTGAGTACAACACAACAACTCCTACTACAGCATGAAATAATGTACTGTTTTGTTGTTTACTGATCACAAAACTGCATTAACATCACTCTCCTGTCGTTAATCACACAACATAAATCACACAACATGACGATGCTGTAGACCAGTGGTCCTAGAAGATGGGAGAACAATGCCAAAAACTCCTTGCTAGCCACATCAAAGAGGATGAGATTGACTTCCAAAACATTGAACACATCACACACAAGACCCTAGTTTCTAATTGAGGGGTATTTTTAGAGTACTGCAATGAAAGCATCAGACTTGCAACCGTTTGAACAATGTCATTGCCAACAATGACATAGAAATTCTTCTTGGAATACGAAAGTTCATTTTGGTTTTACATGTTACAAGATTCAACATGGTACTCACCTTCAACATGATACTCACATTCACACATTACATGTTGCTTGTGACACAGATGAACAATGCAAAGCAAATAAAATATCCTTGGCTTGTATCCGACAGTCCCATCAAGTACCACCAGCTTAATCTCCCAACAACTAGGTGCCCCCAACCATCAATACCAACACTACATGAGTAAGTAAGTTCTTGTATGTCTAAATGCCCATTGTTCTCATCGGTGCCACTGACAACTATCAAGCCGATGACAGAGGTTTCTTCTTTGGTCTGGCTGTCAAAAAGGAGAGTGGGTGGCTTTTTCTCCTACAGCATCAACATCCCTGTACAATTCCTATAATTTCACGGCAACAGAACTCAGTGCACTGCTTCAACTCTATGAACTTATCAGCTACCAACTTTTCATGTGTGTCTAATTTCAACATAGTCATTGTAGAGTCAACAAGCTTAGAGCAAACGCACCAAGGAGATTTCACCAAACTAAGTCAAAAGCATCACTCTGTACTGCAAAGCCGTAATATTGAATTCGTGACTGTAAACTGCATTATCCCAGTTTTGCATCAAAAAGTCAGCATCACCACCTAGCAAGCAATCACTGCCATGTTTTGACTTTTTTGAGCTACAAACAAGATCAGGTCAATTCATGAGAAGTGAATGAAAATGAGCATAAATTGTCATTTTTACCACATAGTATTCTAATTCCATCAGAGACTTGGTGAAGGGCCTTACCAAGTTTTGAAATATCTTGGGGCTCAATTCTCTGTATCAGAGCCTTTGTTATTTGTACAAAAATGATATTTGATGGAAAACACATTCCTGAACATTACCACAACAAATCAAAAAGAACATGCCTCCTGGGGGACTAAAGTGTACACCTGATAATTTTGCACAACATACAGGGGTCCCCAAATCCAGTGGTGCTGCGGCATTCAGTGGTAACGTTTCCCCAAACCAACAATCTTCAGATCTCACAGCACCAAGATTTCCAATGCCTTCAGTAATCATAATCTTTACTCATCAAGTATACACCACCAACTGCCGCTGAATTTTGGTTTCTGATTGTTTCACCTGAATAATACAGTGTTCTATAGTTGTGAGTAGATTCAGTGGAGGAATAATCTTAGTTTTCAGCCCAAAGAAGACAACGGATTAAGAGAGGATCCTGATGAAGGTTCGGTTCCCAGTTTGTGATTTTTCCATTTTTTTGGTTATTCTGCTAGTTTATTGATCCTGCCTGCATGATGGAGTGCATTCATTATTATGATTACAGCACTTTGATGATAAATCCCAGTTGGTTGATGAATGACAGTACTGATAATGTGAAGCATTATTTGATACTATTTCATGTTTTGTCATCCTCATCAATTGCATGACAGCTGTAGAGTATTTTTCAGAGCCAATCACATAATATCCTGAAAATAGTAGTCTTTTAGTAGTTCATCATTTTTTTAGGCTTTCCCGGAACCTCCATCCACTCTGTTCACTATGGTACAGGTCGCCTTCCTAAATGGAGTGTGTTCCATCTCGAAACTCGATGGTCGCATGCTTTTTTGTAGAGTAAAATAAATAATTTTTCATGCAGTCACATACTATCACATCATCACATCGTAGCTATCAGGTAGCTATAGCATGACGCACTCGGCACAGCCGGGACGAGTGTGGCATTTGTTCCTCAGGCGTTGAGGAAGAAGAAGAAACCGGCTGCGCCGCAGCCAAAGGAGAAGCCCAGAGAGGAGAAGCGTTCGCATGTTGACGTCACTTTGCCAGGTGATTGGCAACATGACGGCGGGAACTTCGATAAGGTAGCCACGCCGGACGTCGACGACATCCCGACGGATCATATTGCAATTCCCATCAACGTCGACGAAAGCATCAACAGCAACGACTCTGCAAATGAGAACACGGGCGACGATGGCAACAACAACAGTAACCCCCCTCCAACTGCACGACCTGGCCAAAACATCCCTCACCCCCCACAATCCCCACATGCCCAATGACTACCTCACCTATCGCGAGCGGAGTAATACAGCCGCGGTACGTAAAAGACATGCAGGCTGTGGCATTGGCCAAGTTTGAAGCGCATGATCGATTGCATAAGAAGGTGGAAGAGGAGAGGAGGAAGATTGAGTTGAGTGGAGAGGTGGACAAGATTATGGAGAGTCGTTTGGGTGGTGTGGTAGGTGAAGCCGGGGCTTGGAGGGGAGGGATAGAGGTAGAGTGTTGAGTCGTTTGCCTGCTTGGTTGGCAAAGAGGCAGCACGAGAAGGAGTTGGGGGTGGCGGAAAAGAAGGAGGATGGTCAATTTGACGATGCCCCCGACAATCATGAGAAGGCACGGACAATCTCCTTGCTTAATATGGTGGCTCCTGGTCAAGTCGACAATGAGTTATCTTTCTAAGTTCGCGAGGAGTGTGGACGATATGGCAAAGTGCTTCATGTGGCCATCATTGATGCTCATTCCAACCAAGAGCATTCGTACAGTCGCAGTTGGCCTTACATATAGCTGTAGTGCACATATTATAGCCTTCTCCACATGCTTTGCACCTAGTAAAGGTGACTTGGTCATCCAACTGCAATGTATGGGTACATGCAGTTACACAAGAGTGAAGAAATAAAACAGCAATAACATTTAAATGCTTCTAAAATTTCCATTAAAGGCATGTTAAATTATTTATTGACGAATGCTATGATTAATGTTTGATGGGTAATGTCTTCGTGTCATGAAAATGTGTTTGCTGACACTAATTTGTTCATGCAATGCAAATGATGTGCTTGCACGATGCAACATTGTTTTGCATCATGCCAATGTTGTGTTTGTGCAATCGATTTGCTATGAAATGAAAGTCTGCCATACATTGCATGATCTGCCTGGTCTATAGTTAGTCGAGCGATGTTAGGATTTACACTGTAATATGATGTAATAAGTATGGTATTGTACAGAGCAAAAAATGTCTTGCATGTGTTCCTTCACACGATTGGTGGGCCATCAAGTTTTGGCGCCAAAATGAGATTTCCCGCCAGAATTCTTTGGCTCTCAAATCTTGCACGTATGGTTGTAGTGCACATATCCCCATCCTTTTCTTATGGTGCATCTAGTGCACCATAACTAGCTTTCCCCATAATAATCCTTATGGTGCATCTAGTGCACCATAACAGGATGATTCCTGCAAAGCCTCAGTAGAAATTCAAAAAGACACTTTTGCCAATCAGAGATAATCAGGGCTCGGCATCATTATTTCGCTAGAAATACATCAGCCTAATTTTTGGCCAATTAAGAAGGAAAAGTTAGGCACATATAATATTTTCGAAAGTTGTACCAGACAGCTGGGACTCCTAAAAACTCCCTCAGTGTGGTGTACTTACTGGGATTTTTTGTTCTAAAACTAATATTTGAAATGATCTCTTTCTCAAAAATGGTTGTTGGTTTCCTCTGTACATGTGCAGGAATAGTACAAACATTATGGTGCACTAGATGCACCAATAAGAGATTTCAAGGATTTGGTCAAAGTGTGCGGTGCATATAGTGCACAGCAACTGGGGATGGGGATATACTGAAGTGCACATTTAGCCGTGTTGCGACTGTACTGTCGCGTTTCATTGGCCCATGTAAAAAACATACCATAACTATGTAACAGAAAAAATAAAATTGTGACACTTCTCTTCCGCACCATGACAATTTCTGCCGCCGCCACATCACATTGATCATGGGAAATACCGTCACAAACACTGGGTCCACCACAATTGCCCTCACCGCAACATCACACACGACCATCCTGCCACTTGGATTGGTCAAGTTGGTTGTACTTCCAGAGAAATTGCACCGTTTCTACCACACAAATTTTGTTACATGGCGACCATCATGGCCGGGAGGGGGAAAGATGGGATTTCAGTGAAGGTAAGATTATTTTTAAATCCAATCCTCTGCCATTTTTCTTAGTAAATCATTACCTTAGTTTTCTCATTGTTCTTCATTTTGTGGTCACCTGTGTGGGCTAGGCTGCCTGCCTATTGCTTTTGAGGGTTATGTTTCACCATCCACATGCAAGACTTGACAATCAACCGCAATACTCTCGCAATGCTGTAGAATTTGAATGGGTTGAGCTGGCATGGGAGGTTCTTGCTGTGGGAATAACCATGTTGTAGATCCACAAAGATGGGAATTAGATTGATATTTGTCATCTGATGGAGGAAATTGTTAGTGGGTGTGGTGGTTGGCAGACGGGGCAAAAATGGTGTCACACTATCAATGCAGTCTTTGTTTTAATGAATACCAATCCAATAGAAGCTGGGCAATTTAAATAATCTATTTTAGTACAAGAATCTATTGCAAATTATATCTTGAAACATATTTTAGAATTTATGCTGTCATCTGTCTAGGGCAGCAGTTGCAATCTATCATGACATACACCACAACTTGTGTTGGTCGATGCTGATTCCCCACAAGTTGGTCCGAAAGGCAGACTTGTGTTGGTTGATGCAGATTCCCCACAAAGTTGAGCCAAAATGCGGACTTGTGGTGGTCAATGCCGATTCCCCACGAAATTGGACTAGTGGTGGTTGATGTGTTGAAGGATCAGAAAAGATGAGCAATAACTGAGGGAGTGCAAAATGAGAATATCTTAAATAGGAGGTAAAATGTGTCACCCATACTCTTTTTGCAATGGCCCAGGGTTACCACCCTAAATTTCCCCCTATTATGTGCAATTTTCCACTGGAAAAATGGAAAAATGGAAAAAAATAATATTTGCAATGGACACTGCCTTAGAGTGGTTTAGACATGTTGATATACGACAGACAATGAGGTTGAGGGAACTCGTCTATAACTTTTTCTGAACGAGAGTCAACCCCAGTCACTTACCTGGTTACTACACACACTGTAGAGTCACTACATAGGAACCACCACCAAAACATCTCAAAACCATGGTCATCGCAGCCACCACAGGCAAACATTAAACCATAAAACCACCAACATCAACACCTCCCTCACTCGATAGACCACCCCATCACGCCTTAACCTCACAAAGAATCCACTGACCCCACAATCAACCCAACAGCCACCGAACTCACCAAAAAATCACCCCACACTGATTCATCGCCCATAGCCCACTTAGACATAATGCCTCAGCACATCCCCCAGAACAGTGCCCTGGCAGGGTATGTCAACGACAATAACAAACATGACTCCATTGCTATGCCGACAAGACAGGGTTCGACTCAGACCCAGTACAACTCCGGGATGGAAAGCGACTCCATGGAACAAACCCCAGCCACAACATTTGTATCCACCAAGTACCCTGCGCAACCCGAGATCAACAACTCAAACTAAGAAGAAGCAACACAACACACAATCTGCAAGCCAAGAATGAGCAAAAAGTGGGGTGACCACCACCACATAGGAGACACACAAAACTTCCAAACAGCCTAAGGAAGCAACCAAACCGACACACCAGAGAACTCCAACCCACTCAAGTACAGTGGCTACATCAAAGGCACAATCTAGGTACAACAAATGGATGCACTCAGGTCCTTTGTTTACCAGAAAGTAGGGGTGATGTTTGAAATGTTCAAGAAAGTCGCCACCGCTGCCTCCACCACAAGGATACTACAACACAATGACCCCACTGCCCTGCTGTTAGGCTCTGCGTCAAACATCCCTACGTCACACATCGAGTTACAGAAGTAGTTCCGTTTTCCAGGCAACTCAACTCAATGGACCGGGAGCACAATCCCCCAGGATCACAGCAAGAAGCGCACCTTCTCCTTCTTACTTCATTCCAATGAAGCAATCCAACCCTTAGTGGAAGCCATCATGGTGGATATGAATTCTTCGAGTCAAAGAATGCCAATCGATTCAAACTGATGCTCAGTATATGCTCCTCAGCATTTCCAACAAGTTTTACTCTCCAGCGGTGGGAACCACCATTGACACGCACATGCTCAGTCTTCAGAAACAGTAGTATAATTGAGACCCCAACAGTTACTTTGGAAGAAGACACAAGAACAAAGTCCCCTTCCCGGCAATAATTGTACAAAGTTAATATCCCTTTAACTCCCCCTTCAAACAACGGGTCCCTGGTTGTTGAGAAGACACATTGCACAAAAAAGCCCTGATTCTAGAGTATTTCACCAAAGCTCAAGAGGTAGTGGAAGCTGACATTGCACTGTTCAGGTCTTCAGGATGGAAGAAGCAAGTATTTGGTCAGCATGCAATAATCGTCAGAGCCCCAGACAATGACTGTGTGGAAACAACAAAGCAAGACTACTGGAGTATGCTCAGGGCCCACAATACAACAAACCTGTCTCTTGGCACTGTTGCCTTCACGGATATCATCAATCTGGATTATGCCATCAAAGTTAGCTACTGGAAAGCACACAAATCAGGGCATGAAGACGGGTGTCACTCCGCGACATCTTGAACTTAGTAAGGGTTCCGGGAACGACAACAAAGGGCATCCAAGTTGTCCATGGCATGTGCCGCAAGGCAAATGGAGGCTATGAGGCAGGGATCGCAGAGACAGATCCCATGGCAAAGGTTATTGGTAAATACAGGAGCACCCACCTTGCTGGATGGTGTGCAGGATATCTCAAACACAAGGGATGGAAGGCCGACTGCATTGCAAAGCTTTTGGCAGGCACATTACATAGTCCTCAGTACTGGTAGTGCAACAGGGGACATGGGACAAGTGGACAGGAATGGTGAGCTCGTCACAAGTCACTCTAAATGAACAACTTTTGTGTGATTTGGCAGACTCATGGGTGGATATGTCGTTGGGACTAACTGAGACCAAAAAGAACGACAAAGAGGCACTAGCAAATGCCAGCGACTGTATGACATTCAATTTTGAAGATGAGCATACCGTTCTGTTTGACAGTGACAAAGACGAGTCATCCATGGAGGTGGTAGATGACCAGTCAGGACAATGCAGAGGATGTAATGTTTGAGACTGAGAAGGATGGTGAGACAAATGCCGAGGCCGACAAAGGAAGTGCGCAAGTGAGCTTCATGGACCTGCAAGACAGACAATTTTCTACTTTGGCGATAAGTATCGCCAGATGGAGTCGTCGGTTGTCGTCAATAGATTTTTGAGGTCGTCAACAGGTCGTCCGTTGGGTCGTCAGAGGTCGTCACAAAAGTTGTCAGGGGTTGTCAGGGTCATTTTTCGGTCGTCACTTGGGTCGTCAGTGGTCGTCAGGTGGAGTTGCACGGGTTGTCACAGTAGATCTCTTGGGTCGTCAGTTTGGGTCGGTAGTCGTCATGGTCGTCATGGAGTCGTACTGTTCGGGACTTGCTCTAACTGTACTTCTTGGTAGAAGGTAGTGAAGTCGTCAGAAGGGTCGTCAGAGTTGTCAGAAAGGTCGTCAAGAGGTAATCGATGAGTCGTAACATGGGTCGTCACATAAAGTCGTCAGGGTCGTCAAAAAGTCTTCACCAAAAGTCGTCAGGTCGTCAAAATGTTGTCACACGGAGTCGTCAGGGTCGTCAGATGGTCGTGAAAGTCATCAGATGAGAAAAAAATGCCAAAGTCGTCACTTGTCGTCAGTTTGGCTCGCCAAAATCTTCCACGTGGCAAAGTTGCCTGTCTTGCTGGATGAGGAATCACAACAAGCCAAGTTTTCTGATGCACTTCACCCAAACTACATTGTCACCCCAATTTAAGAACTCTTCCCAGTCGAATCAGAAACCGGGGAACTCCTGACAAAGTATTGCTTGGAAATGGACCTACCCCTTGATATCCAGAGGAAGTACTCCACATACAATGATCAATTAGGCCTGACAAAGGCAAAGGAGCAAGAACTGAGGGGTTTGGAGGACAGGGTCAATCTCGGGGAAACCAAGCTTGCAATGCTCCTCCAAACTGCTATGCACCCACTGGCACACCAACAAGAGCTCCTCCACCAGCAAAGTGACTAGTTGAATCATGCCCTGAAGCAGCTCGCCACTGAAATTCAGTCCCCTTTGGTTGGGAAAAGCACTGATCCAGAGGCCACAGGTGAGAAGAGCCAGGTCTCAATGGTTCATGAAGCTGAGAACCCCAACTGGGATGCTCCAGGCTGAACAGTTGGGGCAGTACGACACAGGCCTCTGGTGTCAAGACAACCCAGACAAATTCAAACAGTAACAGGGGCACAGGGGAAGTATCTGGAATGACAATGTGTTGTCATTTGAGCCGCTGTGTAAAACCAATTCAGGCAAGCACATACTCTATGGGCACAGTTAGGGGAAACACAGATGACACATGAGGAGACCCAAAAGGCAATGATGCACAGACTTCAAGACAACAATATAAGACAAGATGACACCACACCTAGTAAGATGGCAGAAGAACCTTGAAGATAGGAGATGCAGTCAATCAAAGAGCAAACGACTTTGTGGATCAATGATCTGTGGTAGCACACGGCAGCTTTCATGCAGCAGACCGGAGGGGACCTACCGGCTGTTCTCAAACTTTAACGGACTGGCTTCCATGAAAGCCAAGACCAATAAATCAGAGAGGATCCAATGGTCAATAGCACACTATGAGGTCAACATGGTGGCAGTAAATGAGTTGGGTATCAACTTTTCCAAGCTTTGGACATCCCAGTCCATAGCATCTATTCTGGACATCCCTGGGACAGTTTGCTTGACATCAGCACAAAACCAAAACAAAGTATTGGGAAAACCAACAGGGGGAACAGCAGTAATGGCCTTGCAAAATGTTAGAAAACAACCAAAACAAGACCTCCTCATCTTTGCTCTACTCAAGCAGCTCGGTTGCCACTAATGTTAAAAGGTCATCGTAGATTATTTTAGAAAAGTAAGCTACTCTTTGCTGCTCCTTTCACTCCCGACTTTCCTACATTCATGCCAGGATCCTCTTGGAAGCACTTCATAATGCCAACATCACTGGTGACCACACTCTCCCACTTCCCAATTGCTTGGTCCTCCCAACACACTCCTGCAAACTTCCCCATGATACTTTAGCTGACACCTGTGGTTTGCGCTTATCCTTGGGGTAGGGCGATCTTATTATTTCTCCTCCTGGAGCGGGCACCACATTCTCCTTTTCATTTTCATTGTTATTTACCTCATCTGGCAACTCCATGTCGCAATTCATCATATGGCTTTGATCAATCCGGAATGCCATACCATGTTTAGGTTTTGTATTCATGTCTGTCCACATTCCCTCTGTGGTTACGTGTTTGATCTGTAAGTTGCCGTCAGCCACCTTGTCCATGACAAAAAATACTTTGCTTTGATGTATTTGGTTTGTTTTCCACTAGGCATCATTCCATTTGATTCCAGGAGAATCACGCTCTTGTTGTCTTGATAAATAATTGTGTGTGTTGTCCCGCACCCCTACTCCTGCATGAAATACAAGCTCTGCAGTATGTTCGTATTGGCATCATCCACGCCAACGAGTTCTGCTTCTGTCAAACATTTTGTGTTCAATTTCTGCTTCCAAGAATAGCTCAGGATTGCACTTCGCCCCATTGTCGTGGCTGCACCAGTTTGCCCCTTGCAGTCCCAATGAACCATGTGAGCCGGCTCCATGAACCATCTCATCACCCTGAGATTGTTCACTTGGATGCGGAGCTTCAAGAATTGGGTACCACAGAGATATTGCAGTACTCTTTTCAATTTTGCCCAGTCGTCTTTGTCTGGTTGCTTGACTCTTGATGTTAGAAAGGACAAGGGCGGTTTGAATGTCCTTTCTTGCCCTTGTCAATCAAACAAAAATTGTGCGACTGTCCTGTGGAACTGCAATGCCTTGTCTTCATCAAGTCTATGAGTTAATTCCTCCGCTGGCACTGTGATTAAATTGTCCACGTGAGGGGTTAGCCTGATCATATTGATGGTCTCTGGAAATTCATCTAGTATCCCCGTGATGTAGTTGGACACGTTGACTTGAAAGATTCCCGGCTTGGTGAAATCCAGGTACATCCCAAGGTATTTGCCCTTTCCTCCCTGGTGGACTGTCATCTTGTCCCCGTATATTTTTCTCAAATAACAAATCAGTTTTGTCACTTCATATTTATCCTTGCAAGAGATTTTCAGATCATCAACATGCCAGAGAACAGTAAGTTGGTGTCCTTTTTCAGTCTCTTTGTTGGCAACACACATGTCGTACGGATTCATTACCATGCCGTAATTCTCAAATTCCTTTTTCAGCTTTTCATAGAATAACAGTGCTGACCTCATAAGTCCGTAGAGGGACTTTTATAACTCCACATACATAGCCAGATTTCCTCTCCTGTCCTTACTGACATGCTTGCGGTATAGCTGGGTAGATCATGCACATTAGTTCACATAGCTCTCCCCGAAGGATCATGATTATTTTCTCGTCCATATAAGTATGAAGGAATGCGCCCGGTAAGTCTATAAAAGCCACGTCCCTGCCTTGATGTGCATCTACGGCTCCTGTCAAGAAAACCGAGTCTGTTGGCATGGTCGGGGAGGTTGCATCTTCCTTTTGGATGCATTCCCTTTGTGGCGCCCTGTTCATGCATGGGCGTCCCTTCACCTCCCTGGTATCCTTCTCTTTGAGGAATATGAGGGAAGAGAGCGCCTTTCTTCTTTCCTCCACAGTGATTGTCTTAGGGTCACATGGGAAGAAGGTGCACATGTAGTGCAATTGCCTCATTTTCTTAAGTGCGCCTTGTTTTTCCCTGTCACCGAATCTTTTGAGCCCCTCTCAGAGACTTAATTGGGTCATGATTATTGCCAGCAGCTTTATCACTTCTTGCAGCACTGGTATAGGAGTCACCAAGTCTGTCGCTGCCACCGAGAAGTGCATCTGTGATGCCGTGAAGTGCATTCCGCTTAAGCTGATATGTGTCGTACCTTTATACCGCTCTGGCGGCCTTACCCGTCATCCACTCCTGGTCTCCTGAAACTGACTATCTGGTGAGTCATTGCTTGATTGCTTGTCCTCACTTCTTTGTCCGCGTACGTCTCATTATCGGAGGAGTCATCATCTTCCTCCATTGACAGAATGTTTTTGTCTTCTTGTTCCTGGGGCAGCACAATTTCTCCAGCTTCTGATGGGATCAGGTTAAAGTGGTCAAGGGTAACATGTACGTCTTGCCCGTGACGATGCTTGTTGCTCTGTAGCCTACCCCTATATTGAAATTCCTCAAATTCTCCGGCTATCCCCGCATTCTCTAGTGCCGTCGCCATTTGCTGCTCCTTAAACATTGGCAGTGGGGTGATTACAGCCGGTACATTTGATTCCAGGGTCACTCCTGGGGTCTCTGTAGGTATGTCCGGGTAAGTTGCTGGTTCTGGCTCCGGTGCATTGTCTTCTATTAATACCTCTTGTTCATCTTACCAGTCAAATGGTCCATTATTCCTGTTTCAGAACTTCAACAGTCCGTTCTGCTTGTCCCTTCCCCCCATAATTCAACCTTTTTGATCACGCTGTTGGGCATCGGCAATTCCATGAACCTTCACCTCTTTATTATTGCTTTTGTGTCTAAGTCCAGGAAGTAGTAACTCCCTTGGAAATTCCCTGTCGATCCAGTGCAGATCACGTTTCTTGATCTTGGCTGCTGGGTGTTGGTTTCGTTTGCATCTGGCTCATTGTGGGATTGTCCGTAGGGTCCAAATTGGTACGTGCAGTGTCACTCCAATCTAGCTGCCACCTTAAAATAAGTTCCCTAGGATAGTATTCATCACTAATCCCCTGCTTATCTGTGTACGAGTTCATGAACAGGAAGGCATGCAACACCATCCTCTTGATCAGTTGTCCTGGCCTTATGCTAAAGGAAAGATCAGCTTTGATACTCCAAGTCCTTTCCTTGATGTGTCTTATTTTTCTCTCAATTTCCGGCCCATGTTCATTCCTAGATGTTTTATTGACTTCAATTATGTTTATCAGTCTCAGTTTAACCTTTTTGAACTCACTGTCCATAAGTGCGGTTTGGCAAATGAACCCTGCCCTTCGATATAGCCCAATTACCATTTTGAGTACATTTGCCAACTACCCCACTGTCCACAGTGGTACAAACTGTACTGTCCCGCATCTTGTCTCAACAGTGTAACCAAAAATGGCAGCCCCGAAAAAAAACATCACGTCCGCTGCCAGGTAACGTACTTATTCATGCTTATGAGTTGCTCGGGTACTGACACATACTCCTGCTGAATCACATCCGGCCTCCCTCTTGTCCATTTTCTTTTCAGACATGGTGTGGACGGGCCAAATATTTTTCAGACATTGATGATATCCTTAGTAGTGATGGGGGCATTGTTGAACAATGAACTAGGGCTGGACCGACTCACCTCCCCCTAGAAGGTAGCCTCGTTGGGGTGGTCACCCCTGCTTTGCATTTTCTCACAGGGATTTCCCTTTCAACCTCCTCCCGAGTGTATCTCTCAAAATTCTGTCTGATAGACTGCGCTAACATAGCTGTGGCCTTTGTCTTGTCTTGGTCTAGGTCGATGTAAGAGAATTGGGTTGTAGGGCACCTGCTGAACACAATTTTCCCTTGTGGTCTCTGGCATACAAAAGCTCCACCATCTTGCTTGCTATCGTAGGTGACATGGAACTGCTTCTCTAGCGTTTTGAGCAAGACCATGTTAGCGATCCTGTTTTCATCTAGCCAATGCCTCCAAGGCATCCCTTTTGATCAGTTGTGCTTTTCCCCGCATTGGTGTGTAGAACCAGGGGACCTTGAACCTTCTGTACCTTAGCGAGGTACGTCCGCACCACCATCTAATCCTCGGTCAAACATGTGTCAAGGTACTGGTAGTTTTTCTTGAGAGTACCACCCTTGTCTTGATTGTCTTGAAAGATCATTTGTCCACTGAGCGGCCTGCTCAATTGCATGAGCAACTGCGCAAGCTGCTTGTCCGAAATCTCTGGGCATGCTTCTAGTCCATTTGGCCCACCACAATGGATGCATGGCTTCTTTGGCTGTGGCTTTTCTGGTTCTTCATCCCAAGCTGTGGACTTGTCTTGAACTTGCTTTCCAACGTTACCAAAAGAGCTCACCTTCACCAACCCTTTTACCTTTCCTTTTTTTGATTGTATCATGGTTACTCCCTTTCTCTCAGGCCCCAGCTGCTCTTGAGGTGCATTCATCCCCTCCTACACAAAGTTGAGCCCGTCTTTCTCCGCTGCCTTTGCCTGAGCATAATTGTAGTGCCCTTGGGCAGGCTTTGGCTTCCAATTATTCATCACTGACAATAGTTCTGTGGTGTTTCCTGGGTACTTATTGCACCCGATGGTGTAGGAGTTCTGTAGGTGTGTCCTTAGACTCTCATGCTTGGCTTTGTTGGTGCCAGCCAGCATGAACATCGCCTTCATTTTGCTCTCAACATCCTGCTCAGCCTGCCATACTTGTGCAGGAGTAGGTACGTTTCCAACTCCGGCAATATTCTGAGCCCTGTCTCCAATAATCAACGGATGGATCCATAGACTCCCTCCATGCTGATTGATGGTCTCCCATATCCCATGGAAGTGCTCCATCCACTCTTCATTCATTTCAACCTCTTTTTGCCACTCTCCAAGCATGAATTTTATGAACTTGCATAAGCTCCATACATCTTGCATATGCGCCACTCTCCCGCAAACTATATTTCTCATCTCTGTAATCAGGGCAATTCTTAGCAGCATTGAATGTTGGAAAGTCCGGATGCTGTTCCAACTTGCTCTTCATTGTTGCGTGCATTGATTCCAGGGGAGAGCGTCTCTCTGGACTAGCACATTTTGCAGATCATTCTTTCTTGTCGGGAGGTGATGTAGCTCTCATTCCCACATGATCACGACCTCTCTGTCTTCAATTGACACTCCTGGATTGTTTGGATCATCGATTCTGGGAGGCATGGGAGGTACTTGAATGACAGGCATCATGAACATTTCTAGACCGTCCCCCACCAGCACACTCTCTTTGTCTCCCTCTCAGCAAATGTAATCTGCCACTCTCTTGAGAGATCACTCAAATGACGCGGCATGCTCCGGCTTCCCGCAGTCAAAACATTGTTTTTAATGGCCTCAGTGTCTGACATCTATGCCGTTGACTTCTTGGACAGTCTCAGCTTATTGGCCCCTTTTTGCTTGGGGCCCCCAACCCGCTCCTCCTCCTTGCCCCGCTGCTCCGGGACGTCCACCACTCATCTTTGAAATGAATTATCACAACACTTTTCTAAAATAATGTCAGAAAACAACCAAAACAAGACCTCTTGTCTTTGCTCTTCTTGAGCAGCTCGGTTGCCACGAGTGTTAAAAGGTGTTTGTAGATTATTTTAGAAAAGTAAGCTACTCTTTGCCACTCTTTTCACTCCTGACTTTCCTCCATTCACACCAGGACCCTCTTGGAAGCACTTCATAACGCCGATGTCACTGGTGACCACCCACTCCCACTTTCCAATCGCCAGATCCTCCCAACACACAAAGCAAACCAGTATGTCAAACCAGGCACAGGAGGAAACGACTTCCTCAACCTTGGCAGGTGTGCTTCAATGGTCCTCTCGGCTATGCTGTTCAGACCCACTAGGGTCATTGCTGTTTATAACATCGGCCAGCCAAAACCCAAGGGCCTGGCAACATCTACCAGCAACATTTGCGGTATGCCCAGCTGCATGGTTTTGAACAATCTTCACAGGAGTTAATGCAACAGGATCTACTCCAGCAGGTAGACCAATGGATAAAAGCGGGAGAATCAATTATACTTGCCATGGATGCGAATGAACATGTTTTCACAGGACCTCTCTGTCAAGGACTACAATATCTTGGGCTCATACTAAGCGCCTCCCAATTCTATGGCTATGTCCCACCCATGTTTGCAAGCGGGGCGTATGCAATCAACAAAATGTTGACCACACCGGAGGTAGAGGTTACAGGAGTGCCACTCCTTCCTTTCGACAAAAGCATAGCAGACCACTGAACTTCCTCCTGGATGTCACCACCAGATCAACATTAGGCCTCCATCTTTGCAAGATAGTCCATGCAGGCTGTCAACGCCTCATCACAACAAACAATCAAGCAAATGCAAAGTACCTTTGGGAACAGATGAAGCAACTTGACCGGCACATGGTACACAAAAGACTACAAAGGATAACAGACACAATACAGTGACCTAAGCTGGAAGTAGTTGAAAAGTAGTTGTAGGTGAAGAAGTTGAAAAGGATATTCCAGCTGATTGGAAATTATGTGTAGAGCTATTCAATTGGGTGAGAATGAGGAGTGCAAACTATCAGTCCTCATGCATTTAACATGAAATTTTCATGGTAAATCGATTTGTGTCACAATTGACTATTTGTGAAGTTTTAACTGTGAAAACGTATCTGTAACATCAAGAGTTTCTATGTGAGAAGACTTCTTGTGATCTGAAGTATTTTGTTGGGAAGTACTTCTTGTGATGTGAAGTGTTTTTCTGTGAAAAACGATTCATGTCTTCTTGTGACAACACATTTTGTGAAGTGAAGTGTTTTATGCTTCCTTTGTTGTAGAAGTTTACTAATTTGGGCTAATTAGGTCCTGGTTTGGGTCTAAAAGCCCCGAGAGCTACCTTGGCTCAAGAGATACCTTGGCTCATGTCACTCGCCCCCACAAATGGAGTGATAAGGTTCAATGCACACAAAAATATAAAACCTCCTGAGGAAAAGATAACCTCTGGTAGGAAAAAAAGATGGTGTAGCATGTGATGAAGCGTAAGTGTTATGTGGAGAGAGGGGATAATGTATAGTGTTTATTTTATTCAAAATAGGGTGTCAGTAACTCTCCTGATGTTCAATCTCTCAGATTTAGTCCAGTGTTGAACCCTTATGGTGCCATTTGTATGAACTGATGTGATGGTCCAAGGATCACTTGCATGCCGGCTTTCTGTTGTGCGGAGGATACCGTCTTTTTGCAGCAGTACTTTGTCACTGGGCTGGTAGTCCCGGTCTATGCGAGAGTCATTTTCACATCTTGTGTTTTTATCTGTTTGCTTTTGTCTGCATTCCCCTATTTTTGACCAGTCAGCAATGAAGGGGATGTCAAACAACATGTCCCTTCCAAAGATAGCTGCTCCTAGTGAGGTTTTTAGTATTGTGTGATAGGTAGAGCGAACAGCCCATGCAGCATTTGTGAGAAAGTCAGCAATGTCACTCCTGTGTGGAGCATCGCCACAATTGTTTGATGCACCTGCTCTAGTATTGTGTTCGCTTGTGGGTTTCTGACACTGGTTGACTTACACTTCAGACCATATGAATCCAGACCGTATGGAGCACAGAGGGTCTCAAAGTGAAGTTTAAATTCACTTCCATTGCCATAGATAATGTATTGACTACGTGGGTAATGGCTAAACCAGGTCCTATTAATGATATTGCCTACTGTTGCTGACAACTTGTCAAAGTAGCATTGTTTTGTTTGGACATGTGTGTCTTTGCTCCTTTGCCCCTTTGTACCCATGGGAATATCAAGCTCATGTAGCTGTGATACCGGCAACTCGACAATTTCAAACCAGTTTGTTGCGGGGTCAATCATTGTGATGCACATGAAGTCAATTTGTGTCTTGTCCTTGCCCTTGAGGGTGTACGGTCCTATGAGGTCGACACATAATGCCTCCCATGGGTTGGTGATTGCAATTGTTTTGGCAGCTTCCTATATTTTAATTGTCTGCGCTTGTTCGCCTGGCAACTGCAACACTTTTTGACATGTGATTGGACTGTTGTTCTTAGACCTTTCCAATACATCAAACGACGAAGAGTTTCTTTGAGATGCTTGGTCCCGGGGTGCTGTAGGTAGTGGTGAAACCAAGCTATGGCACGGTGTTGGAGGCTTTTTGGTATAACCATTTTGCCGTCCTTACACAGTACTCTGATGTTCTCAACTAAGTGAGTTCAATAGCCTTTGTTTACTAGGCTTTTGTCTTCTTGTTGTGCCTCCGCTATCTCTCTGGTTGTGAGAGGATAGATGGAGTCCTCTTTGTTTCGATTTGCAAACACCTGGTTCATGGATTCCTTGGTGGTTGCTAAGGATTCTTCCGGTTGTGCTGTGTTATGATAACACCAGCATTGAGCAAAAGTCATCCATGTCGACCTGTCATTTGCAACGGGTCCACAGTCCAGTTGTGAGATGGCATTCGCAACTCTATTGTGGATGCCTTTGATGTACATGACGGTTGGGCCATACTCTTCTAAGAGAAATCTCTAGCGGTACACTTGATCAGAGGTCAGACCTAGAGCACCCTACAAGATCTTTGTGGTCAGTGTAGACCGTAATTTGTTGTCCACAAAGCATGCCTTTGAACTCTTTTAGTGTGTCTACTATGGCCAGTAGTACTTGTTTGGTCAAGCTATACATTTGCTGCGCCTGACTCAGTTTTCTACTGAAAAACACCAGCGGCCTGTTGTTTTGAGTAATTACAGCACCCAATTGAAATTTGGAGCTATCCGTGTAGATCTCAAATCCCTGCAAGTAGTCAGGGTAGGCCAAGGAAACATTGTGAGCGATTGTTGCCTTTACAGTGTTGAATGCTTGCTGGTGGATGCTGTCCCAATGCCACGGCTTTTTCTTAGTTTTTTTAGCCAGCCCTTGTGACTTTGGTGTTGGTAAATGGTGCAAGTATTTCCCTGTGTCTTGCCCAAATGTCTTTGTAGTACTGGACATGCCCAGAAATCTACGGAGTTGTTTCACATTTTGTGGCAGTGTTAATGCAAGAATTGCCTGTACCTTCTTTGGTTGTGACTTTATACCATCTCTGGATAACACATATCCTAGGTATTCTACAGAAAGATGACTTGCGTGCATTCACTGTCAAGCCTGCATCTTGCAACCTGATGAAAACCCGTCTTAGTTTATTAAGTTGATCTTCCAGGCTACCCTTTCTGATGCATAATAAGTCATCAAGGTAAGTTCGGACGAACTCAAGGGTTGCTTTTAACTCAGACATCTTGGCTTGGAAGATGTCGGGAGAACATGCAACACCGATTGGTAGCCGTAGGTAAGGGTACTTACCCCACGGAAAGATAATGGTGCATATTTTGGACGCATCTGGATCCAACTAATGGTGTAATATAGCCCATGTTGAGATCAAGGGCTGTGGCATATGTAAAGCCTCCTAGTTCTTGTAGAACAGTGCTAATTTTGGGAATAGGAAACGGTTTTCTCACTACACGTTTATTTACTTCCCTAAAATCACTGACAACCTGTACCGTGATGTCTTTCTTTGGTATTATGAATGTTGGCGAGGCCCATTCAGAATCGTCTTGCCATATGAGTACCCCTAAGTCACATAGTCTCTGTACCTCCCTCTTGGTGGTTTCTACATGCTTCTTGGCTGATGCGGTGTTTGGTGTGGGATGCAACCGCTTGTCCTGGTTGCTTGAGACTGTAGTCTATACTGGGAGTATTGGTACTGTCCTCAGTAACCTTTGCTTTATTACTGACATTGTTATTGTCGTAGGACCTTTTTGAAATATTTGAGGTTGTTGTCTCTATATTGGCTTGGATTTTTAATTTTGACTGATTTGTTTCGGACAAGATTTTTTGACGTCTGCTCTTTTGTGACGGTCAATTTATTTTTTTATTTTTAGTAGTGTGGATAGCCTTACTTGGACTGGGGGTAGTGTAATTGTCCACTGCAGTATTTAGTTTACGTTGTTTACAAGTATGTAATTCCCCAGTGCTATCCGACCTGCACCTTCAAGAACTGTTGTTAGAGTTGCTGTCACGTTCCGAGTCATTGGCATGGTGTTTCTTGTGCTTGCTAGACTTCTTGCGGAGTGCTTTCTTCAACTTTGCCCGGACTATCTGGGCAAAGTTCACACCCTCCGGTTTCCTTTCTTTGGAATAGGGCTTGCCTGCGCCCACATTCTTCTTGATTGGAGTACCGTCTTTGTTATAACAGGGCAGTCACATGTGTTGTGACTTTTGTGTGCGGCCCCCCATGCTTCTTGCATAGCACACAGTGCTTCTCGGTCCAGCCCACCTTCTTAGGTTTCTTGGGGATGCAGGAGTCCATTGACTCCATCTTGCACTTCTGATCAGCCCCTTTTGCCTTAGTTGTGCTGCAAGGCTTTGCATTGAGTTCTGCATTATTCTCAATATTCTCTAGGACCAAGAGAAGGGTCCTAGTACTGACTGGAGTGGTGTTCTCAGTCAAGTCGTATTGGGTCTGCCACTTGGACGGACACATGTGCAAAAGGTGAGTTGCAAGGTCGGCGTCATCAAGGGGCAATACCTTCTTGGTGGCCTGATTAGCCTTTGGGCTGTAACGCAGGCAGGGCAATGTCTTGAGGTAGCTTTTGAGCTGTTCTACTTGGATGAAAAACTGATGTATCGAGACCCTGCTGGGCTTTGTCAACGTGTTTGTGATTTATTACTTGAGGGCTTTGCCTGCATCATGACGGAACACCTGCAACAGGTGGAACATGACGCACTCATGAAACGAGTCCCAGGTCTTTGTTGGAGTCTCCGTGTGTGGGACTCCCTTTATGTCTTCCCAAGGAGCGTGAGTTACTTGGGCCTTTATGATCTTTTCCCAAGGCTGACGGGCCTCGTTGGAGAGGAGGTTTCTGTAAAGCTCGAAGGGCTTTGCTCCTGCCATTGTGACGGCGAGCTTCGCGGCTTCTAGAGCCTTTAGGGCCTTGTCATATAAAGCCTTTGCTTCAGCTAGGGCGGGCAATACAGCCTCAGGAGTAGCACCTGGTGCATCTCCTTTATTGCCTTTCTTCTTTTTTGGAGTTGCCCAATTGTGTGTACTACCCCTTCGCGATCTCAGCATCAAGTTTAGCTGTTTTTACAGCCCTCTCCACCTCGGCAAAGCTTGTGTCAAGCCCCATTTGCTTGCACACATGAATCACTGAGCGTACTTGCAGTAAAAACTGCTCAGGAGTCTGGGATGCCCATACTATCACCTTTAACTCATTCCCCATGTTGGGAAGAGTCAACTTGAAGTAGGTGGTCTTTTTGCTCTTCTCGAGGGCATCCTGCACAGGATCCTGCTTGGGAATGTAGCAAACGGGGGGAATTCTTTCCTCCAACGCCACGTTCGCACTCAATCCACTTGAGCCCTTCAGGAAATGCCTTCACGGAGGACATGGCTCACAGCTTCTCTCCTAGACAAGTGCCTAAAAAGGTTTCTTGTAGGAACTCCTTGGAAGGCTGAGGAAGAAGTCGTTTGCATGGTGGTGCACGATCAACATAGTACCCTGTGTGGTAAAAATTTGTTCTTCTCGGCCGCCTGTGGGTCATCATGAGAGCCTTCTTGTGTGGTAGCGTGTTGAACTTACTGAGTTCGGCTATCATACAAAAGTGACCTAAGCCGGAAGTAGTTGAAATGTAGTTGTAGGTAAAGAAGTAGAAAAGGGTATTCCAGCTGATTGGAAATTTTGTGTATGAGCTATTCAATTGGGTGAGAATGAGGAGTGCAAACTATCAGTCCTCATGCATTTAACATGAAATTTTCATGGTAAATCGATATGTGTCACAATTGACTATTTGTGAAGTTTTAACTGTGAAAGCATATCTGTAACATCAAGAGTTTCTATGTGAGAAGACTTCTTGTGATCTGACCTACTTTGTTGGGAAGTACTTCTTGTGATGTGAAGTGTTTTTCTGTGAAAAACGATTCATGTCTTCTTGTGACAACACATTTTGTGAAGTGAAGTGTTTTATGCTTCCTTTGTTGTAGAAGTTTACTAATTTGGGCTAATTAGGTCCTGGTTTGGGTCTAAAAGCCCCGAGAGCTACCTTGGCTCAAGAGATACCTTGGCTCATGTCACTCGCCCCCACAAATGGAGTGATAAGGTTCAATGCACACAAAAATATAAAACCTCCTGAGGAAAAGATAACCTCTGGTAGGAAAAAAAGATGGTGTAGCATGTGATGAAGCGTAAGTGTTATGTGGAGAGAGGGGATAATGTATAGTGTTTATTTTATTCAAAATAGGGTGTCAGTAACTCTCCTGATGTTCAATCTCTCAGATTTAGTCCAGTGTTGAACCCTTATGGTGCCATTTGTATGAACTGATGTGATGGTCCAATGATCACTTTCATGCCAGCTTTCTGTTGTGCGGAGGATACCGTCTTTTTGCAGCAGTACTTTGTCACTGGGCTGGTAGTCCCGGTCTATGCGAGAGTCATTTTCACATCTTGTGTTTTTATCTGTTTGCTTTTGTCTGTATTCCCCTATTTTTGACCAGTCAGCAATGAAGGGGATTTCAAACAACATATCCCTTCCAAAGATAGCTGCTCCTAGTGAGGTTTTTAGTATTGTGTGATAGGTAGAGCGAACAGCCCATGCAGCATTTGTGAGAAAGTCAGCAATGTCACTCCTGTGTGGAGCATCGCCACAATTGTTTGATGCACCTGCTCTAGTATTGTGTTCGCTTGTGGGTTTCTGACACTGGTTGGCTTACACTTCAGACCATATGAATCCAGACCGTATGGAGCACAGAGGGTCTCAAAGTGAAGTTTAAATTCACTTCCATTGCCATAGATAATGTATTGACTACGTGGGTAATGGCTAAACCAGGTCCTATTAATGATATTGCCTACTGTTGCTGACAACTTGTCAAAGTAGCATTGTTTTGTTTGGACATGTGTGTCTTTGCTCCTTTGCCCCTTTGTACCCATGGGAATATCAAGCTCATGTAGCTGTGATACCGGCAACTCGACAATTTCAAACCAGTTTGTTGCGGGGTCAATCATTGTGATGCACATGAAGTCAATTTGTGTCTTGTCCTTGCCCTTGAGGGTGTACGGTCCTATGAGGTCGACACATAATGCCTCCCATGGGTTGGTGATTGCAATTGTTTTGGCAGATTCCTATATTTTAATTGTCTGCGCTTGTTCACCTGGCAACTGTGACACTTTTTGACATGTGATTGGACTGTTGTTCTTAGACCTTTCCAATACATCAAACGACGAAGAGTTTCTTTGAGATGCTTGGTCCCGGGGTGCTGTAGGTAGTGGTGAAACCAAGCTATGGCACGGTGTTGGAGGCTTTTTGGTATAACCATTTTGCCGTCCTTACACAGTACTCTGATGTTCTCAACTAAGTGAGTTCAATAGCCTTTGTTTACTAGGCTTTTGTCTTCTTGTTGTGCCTCCGCTATCTCTCTGGTTGTGAGAGGATAGATGGAGTCCTCTTTGTTTCGATTTGCAAACACCTGGTTCATGGATTCCTCCTTCTTGTTTTTTGACAGTTGATGCAATCCTAATGCTGGTTGAAAAGATGAGAATTCCCCATCACCAACTCACGCCAGTTTCTTTGGAGAATAATGGAAGAGCACGTCGCCCACACACATTTACTTTTTGACTGTTGCTGTTCAAGTACTAGTTCCTACTTGAGCCTCCCGTGGACACACGTGCCAAATTTTCAGCCCCAACGTTGTTTGACTTCATTTTTTCCTTGAATAGCCACATAGTAGCTATGTTCATTCTTCCCCAAATGATTTCTCAACCAAATAATCCACAACCCGTGGTTTTTAACATTAATAATATTCACAGAAACAACTATGTTAACCATGGTGTCCCATCGCTGACACCAAAGGCTACAGGTGCTGAGTGTGCTCAAGCAGACCACGTGCTTGCTCCAATGTCACCCCTTTGTGAGGATCAAAAGAACACCACAGCTCCGACGGGCAAATCTCCCACAACTTCGACCAATGTCATGGGTTTTGGTGAAGGGGAAGACACAAACTCTCTAAACAAAGAATTAGGAATAAGTTCAAATGGCTCTCATTCACCAAGCAAAGCTCGGGATCCGGAATACACAACAGACTCAAATCATCCATCCATTGCTGCACAAAAGAATATCACCATGAACATTGAGACAGATAGGGAAGGTGTTGTTATATTGGATAGTGGACTTGTTCCATACAAAAAGGAATGCTGGTCCTATTATACTCATATCCATCCTGGCATGAACCGTACTAGCTTTCCTGCTGTTACAGAGGATAATGTACATGACTTCCTTCAAAGGTTATGCTCAATCTGCCAAGATGTGGTCAGCATTGGGAAAGCTAGCAATACTTGCAGTGTTCAATCAAAGCAGACACACTAGCAGAGGTCAGCCAATAACGAGCACTGCTGATGTTGAAGGTAATGGGAAGGGAAGTGTCTTAAGTTGTCTCCAGCTCAATTGGAGAAACATTCACAGTCTCAACACCAAGAACAGTGAGTTACTCAAAGAAACGCTTCCCATTGCAATTGATGTGCATGGCGCAACTCAGGATCCACCGTATACCATCAGTGACGCTATAAGTGATAAGGCAGATACAAAAAGAAGGGTGTCAAATCATGGCTTAGTCAAACTTGCGAACTGTGCCGGTGTAGATGTAAGGAAGAAATTTCAACATCTCAAGGAAAAGTTATTTGCAATGTCTGTGAGAACCAAGGCAGGGGGCAAACAGCATGCACATGCTGATCATTATGAGATTGAAGTTTCCTTTGATAATCAAGCAAAAGGATGATCCAAGGCATACATCTTGAGGCAGAAGCAATTGTTCAAGGGAGGGAATTTTTCTGACAATAATCCACCAACTGAACATGATCTACGAGCACATCTCAATAGCGAGGACAAAGTTAAGATCCTCTTACAAGCTGCTGTGTCAAGAGCAAAGAGGGCAGGAATTTCCCCGGCAAGTGCTATCATCGCTATCGAGAGATAAACTGTTCATCAAGCATCACTCTTCCTCCTGATTTGGATGATGTACTTGACATTGGTGCGTCTATCAAATCGAGTCATTGTCAATTGACTGTTTCTCTCATGATAGAAGGCTGGAGCAATATCCTCCACCAACAGAGATTTCCCAACAAGTGGAGGAACACTGGAGGATTGCGCATCAACAGCCTTGGCAGCTGGAACAGTCACGGCAGTGGCAGCACCAGCAGCCTCCGACAATAGAGCTGTAACAGCAGGTCCAGTTCTTACAGCCGATGAAGCTGCATCAATGGAATGGGCAGCAGCAAAAGTTTGAATGGAGGGCTCCGCAGCACAATGAAATGGCGCAGATGGTCAACACTGATCAGGAGAAGTGGATGGATCCCCATCAACGGATGCAGCAGTCTCCATGGATAGTGCTGATGCAGCAGATGGACCAGAAGCAGCAACCGCTTCAGATTGATCCTATGAATGATAGTCTGAGAAACAGCAGAGATGGAGGTTAAACTGGCACAGAGCCAAAACAGTAGAGTGGTCTACATCTACAACAGCCACATCTGATGGAGTCAGAGAAGCAGCAGATGACTCTGAAACTTGCAGAGCCACAAGAGCAGAGTGTTCTGCAGACGTTGGAGCAAATAAAGGAACGGGTGCGTCTGCTTGAGCAATAGGCTCAGCAGCTGGGACAACAGCAAACCCAGATAGAGATGGGGCATGATACAGGCCGGTGTTGTCTGCCTGATGAGCTAGTTCAACCGCAAGAAACTCAGCGGGAGGAACAGCAGCAAACAGAGATGACAACAGGACAGGGGACCAACACACTAAAGTCTTTGAGTCCTCCTCCAAAAGACTGTCGTCTGGTCTGCAGAAGACCACTGTTACGGATTGTGAAGATGGTGAGTTGCAGTCAAGTCTTGACAATGGAGAGGAATCGATCAATATGCATCAGCAGCATTCAGTTGAGACAATCCTTCATTAAAAGTTTGAATCAAATGGCCAGCAAAAGTACTTGATCAGATGGACGGGAGATTATAAAGATAGCTGGCAACCAAAAGGCAACATTACATCTGATGTCATAAAAGATTTCAACAAGAGAAAGAGGCAAGAGAGAGCAAACAAGCACTTGGCTATGGTATCAGTGTACTCCATTCAATGCATACTTCTTGCTATTTCCAGTTTTACCTTCTCATGTCACCCACATTGGATTCAATTCTTCTTTGTGAATTAGGATGCCATAGACAAGGTTGTCGAGACCATCTTGTATTCTAATAAGAAACCAGGGAAGGCGAGGCTGCACAAGGTTCATTGGGTGATGGAGTACCCTGATGAATGGTTACCTTATGACAAGGTTCCAACAGGCTTGAGATTCGCTTTCGAGACAAAGGAATGCCACTCAAAGAAAGGGGCAAAAGGAACAAAACTCTTTGCATGCCAAGGCGTCTCCCGGAACGGCTTGGCTAAATGAGGTAGAAGTATTTATTTTCATCTAGCATGAATTTAATTGTTTGACTAACATTGGCTATCTTGTCCTACTTTGTGTATTTAGGACGCAAAACGCAAACAGGTGCCACAAGCCCCTGCTGAAAAATCTGGAGAAAGAGAGTCAGTGGTGAGTGAATGACAAACTAACTTTATCACCTGTATTACTTATCACCTCATGCATACAATTTATTTTGTCTTCCCATATTTTTGCACCGTGAGTACAGACGAGTGCCTAATTGTTTCCTTAGCACCTCGATATGTAACGTCCTTTCCTTTTAGCTTCATTACCAGGGTCTCAAAAGCGGTCTCTATCTGGTGTACTAGTGTCATATATTCACCTCTTACGTCAAAGTTGTGCTCAGCATAAGTGCACTTTTCAGTATTACCCATGTCCAATGTCTTGTGGTGGGTTCTCCAGCTCCAGGAAGACCATTTGCAGTAGCTGCATGGAAGATATGATGGACAGTCAAGATGCTGATGTTGCTGACAGACATGGGAACAAGCTCAAGAGAAGTCGACGTCAGATAATTGAATTTATGACAAAGCCATAAACAAAATATGCAGTAGATTGGAGCAAGTGTCATCATGGTACCAAAGAGGGCTTTCAGGCAGAAAGCAATGTCACGTATCTGAAGAGTCTTTTCATGATGGAATGAAGAAGACTGGGAAGGCTGGTTTCTTCTTGACAAGAATTGCATGAAGTGCAACAAACCCCTGCTTCCTATCCACAAGGGCGGCGATGGTAACTGATGATAGACATGAAACATCTGTTTCCTTTCTGCAAGTTTTGCGATGGTGACTTATGATTGACGATGACGTTTGGAACATGTTTGATGACACTACAGGTTGAGTGGCCCATTGCCATGATGCATGGTCACCTTTGGTTGATGCGGACGATGCCATGGTGTGGTAGAGGAATCACAGTAGGTTTGAGTGGAGCTTTGTTGTGGACTAGCGGAGCATTCTGTTGGGGCTGAAATTTTGGCATGTGTGTCATTTTTGGTGGGCTCGGGTGGTGGGCAATGTGAGGGGCTACTGTAGGCAGGTAGGCGTAGCATAATAAGTAAGCCTAATCTAGCTTCCACCTGTAACCTACCTACCTCTGGTAACCCACCGGTACACTCTTAGATCCCTCCCATACGTAGGAATCTGTGATTCAGAAAATCAATTAACTCTTGTGCGAACTCCCGTAACCCTCCGGTAGACTACGGTAACCTTCCCGTACACTTCCAGTTACCCTCCTGTACACTTCCGGTATGCCACCAGTAAACATTTTTTTAGCGACTAAGAAATGCAGTTATAGCCACTACTTAGATTGATACCAATTCTAAGACTTTCTGAGAAGTTTGTTTTCCTGTAAAAAAGTACGAATTCCTATCGTATGTAGAAATAAATTCAAAAGCTCCTTTTGGTCTCAAATTTCCGGTAACCTCCCAGTAGACTCCGGTAACCCTCTCATACTCTAGTTTACGGGAGGGTTCCAGAAGTGTACCTGGAGGTTACTAGAAGATACCATTCCGGGGGCTCCGGTAACCTCCCCGTACACTCGAGTGTATGGGGAGACTGGTGTTTTTTGTTTGCAGTGGACCTGGTCGAGGAGGAAGTAGCAATGTGTAGCTATCCACTAAAATCGACAAAATCACCAAGTCCAACAAGAAAATGAAATGCACTATCAACAAGAAGAAGCGTAAGCATCACTATATAAGCAACAGTGATGATTCAGACTCATCCTGAGATGATGGGATGGGGTGAACCAGGAACTTCCACAGTAAATCAAACTGTAATGAAATGATTAACACTTATCCTAGTCCAACTAAAACTACCCCACTTGCCAACATAACATTTTCTGATTCTAACAACACCAGTTTGAATTCAGCAGGAGACCTAGGAAATCTCCCAGCTGAACCCACACCAAGTGAAACAATTGCTGAATTGTCAGCTCCACACTGTCGGGTGACATTTTCAACAGTGTGAACCCCCCTTTGACCGGAAAGAAGGATGGGTCACTGCTGTTGTAGCCAAAGCACACCACAGAAGGACTGAAAATCCAGCCTGTAAGAACATCAAACACTCTACAGGGCATCCTACCAGTAACACAGTCATCAAGATTCCACTAGATAGTGGAGTAGATGGTGATCTCCTGTTCCATGAAAAGGAACGTGGAGAAAACCTTTCTCTAATTGACTAGGCAGGTTTCAAAGTCTTAGGACACCTCAAATTGGAGCTTCATAACCAAAGGAAGGAGCAAAGTTAGCTCAATTTTTTTTGACTATTCAAACAGTAAGGAGCACTTAGTGACTCCCAATGTAGTAGAGTACAATAAGAAAAAGATGACCAAGCCAACCCCAGTGTTTGACCTCATTCTTGGATGTCAAACTACGAAAGAGATTGGATTGTTCTAGATTTTTGAACAAAAGAAATGTCCAGTTCCAGAAATATTACTGTGTCACGATGTAATTTTTTGGGTCCAGTTACAGTGGGAGTATATGCAATCATACGGACCAGATTGACAAAAATATTACTGTTATATTTCAACAAAATAACGTTACTGTTGTTACTGTCAACTGTCAACTGTAAACTGCAGTAATTCTGCAGTAATGTTCTGCTGTGATATAGTAATATTACTGCTATATTACTGCAGTAGGATTAATGCTGAGACTGTTATCCACATTGTCATAACATAAACTAACCCCTTACATTAAACCATCAGTAATATAGTCCTTTTCTTCTTTTGCTTATCTGCTGTCATTTGCTCTACATCACTTGACACCTGCATTCTCAATTAACCGGCCTTTTGGTTTGCCTTTCGATGAAGACCTGACTTCTCATGGCTGAAAGCTGCAGCAATTGCTGCCTGCTTTTTGATTTTCTCCATTCCTAAATTTGACCGCTGCCCTCCTTAGTTCCTCTTGGTGACCTTCCAATGGCACTCTGCTTCCCTGATTCCCAAGTTTTCCAAGTACCTCCGCAAATGGACTTGAATACAAGCACTCATGGGCAATACAATTAGAATTGTCAGCTGTGATCCATGTGTGCCTTGACTTGAAGTACCCCTGCTTCAACCAAAAGTTATTATGCCCTCCCCAGAACTAATCAATTGCTTCCTCCTGTTCTCATTCTTCTGTACACAGGAAATGGTTGGGCCCAAACATCTTTGTGATTAACTGCTCACATGCCAACTTATCCTCTGGATCCCTATGCTCATGATTGGAAGCAAAATCCCTTATAGTTGAGTCAGGACTCAATAAATATGCTGTAATACCTCCACACTGTAGGCATCCAGAATTTGAAGAGCTCAACCACCATGCGAGCGAACAGAGAACTGGATCCTTGGGCACCCAACACTTCAAGGCGAGAACTTCCTGGGGGATGGGAGTCTTTCAAATGACGAAACCTCTCGGGGTCCGCGAGCAAGCTTTTTAGCCTTAGAGGCCATGGGATTCTTCATAGGGTCATTTTTATGCCTAGAATTTTTGTACTGCCCTAAGGCTATAAGTACTTAGTACTCCGTGGTGTCACTGCATCTGCATGTGATCCGCGGTCGGACAAATTTTAAGTCTAATGTCGTGTTTTAGGTCTAAAATAGACTACACACATACTGTGCTTTCGGAAAAAAATAAACCGAGGCATTATGTTTATTGCCTCCTCATTCACTGAGGGCTGTTACGGCGAGCTCTATGGCAAGTAAGCTTTAGTGCCACAAGTCGTTATAATGCGTCACGAGTGGTCTTTTCTTACTGCAAGTGCACTAAGTGCTACATGCGCCTCTGCCTAGCGAGGTATACCGTGTCAAGTGGGATCTAGTCTCACTGACGTACAGAATTCTTTTGGCTATGCGTTTGAAAAACGCATGCGGAGGCCTGTGAGTGAACTCACTTCAACTGGCTGATGCGTGACTCGGGGCTCAGCTGTGGCTGTTGCTACTCTTGAGGTCAGGCAGCACAAGGATTTGTGCCCGCGTGTAACACACAAGTGTATTGTAAACCGAGCAACAATGGACGACGGACAGGCGAACCTACCATGGTCAACCACCGACAACAGCTGATGGATGATGGATGGTGGAACAGCGGACAGGCGATCCAATCTGGTTAGCATAAAGGCTATCAATTGATAGTGACCTAAGCCGTTTGATGTAGTTTTTGTTATGTAGTAAGCGGGTAGATACATGTGGTTGAAAGATTTTAATTATGCGAGTTACACTACTGAAATAGGTATTGCATGGTACTCTAGGTAATCCATGCATCACCAAGCTAGTGATCCTGTCAGAATTGGAGGTGATTTAGGGCAGTTCCATGACTGCTCCTTTCTCTCAACTGCCAACAGGAACTGTCCCATGAGAAGGTTTCTGAGAAAGAAATCCTCTCTTGGATATTTTGTCCAAGAAACACCTAGAATGTATATGGGTGTTTCCCAAGAAAGAAATTGTCTTTTGAATATTGTTTCTCAGAAACAATATCTTATGACTATTGTACTTCCTTTGTGTTACACAAAAAGGGACCATGGAGGTTCAGGTGGAACCTCTTTGGGTTACCAGTTAAGGTAGATAATTGGCTTTGTCAGTGGTAGACTTAACATGCTGCTGGAGGGAGTCAGAACTTGCAGCTGAGTCATCATCATCATATTCATAATCATTTCTTTTGTCATCACTGTCACCAGATTCATCAGATGAACAATCGCCTGTCATAACAAGACAGAGTTGATAGAGAATGAACATGACTTACATGCAAAACAAGGAAACAAAGGTACTATACCGATCCCCAACCCAGTTGTCTTCAGGCCTCCCATAGTCTTGGGGGTGTCAAAGTCTAAGTCTCTGTTACTTGCAGTTTTAACTTTTGCGCGGAAAAGCTATCACTGTTCCACTTTTTTTACAACCTCATCAATTGATTGTGGTAAAAGCCAGTCAATTTGATGCATGAAGTATTCCACTTTGTCCATGCTGCGAATCTGCATATCTGCTAGTCTTATCAGACAATACATCAGATACAAAGCTTTGCATACATGCCATAGTAAGTCTCAAAAGCCCTTGTGCAATAATACCTCTCCAACACTTGCAAACTGTGTCATGTCTTGGAAGGCTTACTGGCAACACATTCAGTGAGAGCATTCTTCAATCTTAGTACGCTTAACAACTGAATAGCCTTGTCCCCCATTCTGCAGTCTGATGGCTTTATGAACTCCAACTTCTTACCATTGTTGTGAGTCTTCAATGCCTTTGAAAAGACAGCATAGGGTGCGTGTCTAGTGTTGCCAAAAATATTTTGAAGCTATGGTTAATGTTGTGAACGAATGTTAGATTAAACAGCTGGACAAGTGATCTTAAGAAGGAACAATCTTACCTTCTTTGCAAACTGGCAAAAATCTTTGATAGGGTGTAGTCCAATCCACCTCCCCATTATCCTGACAGTAGTGTGCTCAACTCCCTGAATCACTGTTACATCAGGGAAGTGCTCTTTGAGTAAGTCAGCTGCTTTTTGGACATTAGAAGCTCCATCAAAGGCAACGACATTTATTCTGTTTTTGTGAGGATTTTTTTTCACAATGGGTCAAATATGATTCACAATGAACCATGCATCTTTTTACCACCTGGCATCACATGTCTGCTGCAGTCAACAATACTGATAACACAACTTGGATTGTTGGGAGATTTTGCAGTATGTTCATCAACAGGGTCTTTGCAATGGTAGTTCCATCTCCAAATATACCAATTCCACAATTCTCCACATCTGTTAGCAGAGACTCCAAGCTATTCTTCTGGTATGCTGCAAAATGGGCATTGAGGAGGTTTCCAGCCACCTGGGTATTTTGGGTGGTTCATACTTGTGATTAGTTGTCCTGGCTTTTTGTAATACTCTGTGGAAGAGTGGATCTTCTGCATGAGAGAAGGAAAGAGAGTGAGCAGCAAGACAATGGGCTATTGTCAATGACAATTCTTCCTCAGCCTTTAGGGTTCTTTTATGAGACATGACAACCTTTTTCTGCACAAATGTCTCGGGTTTCAACCTCCCTTGTTCATAGCATACAAAACGGAAAGAATTTTGGTTAAATGGAGAAAGAAGCACAAACATAAGGGGGGCAATACAAATCTTACCACTTGGCACTGGCTTGTGAGATGTCAGGGTAGAGAGATCACCCCCAGGAGAACCTGTAATATCCACAGATTCAGTGGTATTGACCCCATATATCTCCTTGCCCTAAAGACCTCTTTCTGTCCCTGATATAGTCCTTGTGCATCCTGCTCTTTCTCCTTGAGAGATATAGACAACTTCTCATGATGCTTAAACTTTTGTGCAGCAGCCTGGTCCTCCATGCTATGGACACACTCTTGCAGCCCCTGATGTCTTTCCCCCCAATGGCATGTCCCAGATCCTTGGTGTGGTTCCACTCAATTCATTTGGGATTACAATGCCCACATCTCTATGTCATGGCTCCAGCTACAGGGTCAGTACCTCTGACAATTTTGCCAGCATCTCAAACGAACTTGGAGCCTCTACCGCAGATGTGTCCTCCCCACTTTCTGACATAGGTCACGGATGACACTGGCCTGAAACATGTGATATGGCCTGGGAATCGAACCCCGGACCAAATAAAAATGTCGTACTGTTTGGTCCGGGTTCGAACCTTGGACCTATAACTTTAACACGATCACATAAAATTGTGATCCACAAAATAGCACAATCCCCACCAAGTGGAACTTGTCCAATGGACAACGGACGACGGCCAGACCAATCAAACGACGGAGGAGGGGAGGAGAGAAGAGAGGGGGGAAAAAGGAGAAGAAAGAGGGGCTGCCTCGATCAAGCTCACTCTACCCACCAAGGTGGAGCTAAGGGTGTCTGTGTGGTCAGGTGGTACCCCACAGAAGTTCCTAGTGCATGTCCAACAGCGATCGCAGCCATTAAGGTGAAAGACCTACAAGATGCCTATGAATGACTTGTTCGGGCTGAGAAGGAGTGCACAGAGAAGTTAGAGGAAGCGGTACTGAGTCGTGACCTCACGGAAGGCGAAGTCAGGGATGACTCAGCCCTCTCCAAGGCTATTGACCCTCTCCAAGGCTATTGACAAGGCCACTGAGGCCCAAACCAAGGTGAAGAGTGCAGTGGAGCACGTTGCCAACCAGATCTTTCAGCTCTACTCCAATTTCTTTCGGAAGAAGCCAGATAGCCATGAAGTAACATCCTAGCGGAGCAGATGGACTGCAGTCCGTGGAAGGACTTGAGGGGCAATGTTCACAACACCCCCAGGAGCAAGACATGAGCCTCCTTCATGGAGCGTGTCACGTTCAAACTGCTTATGGTGTTCAGGAATGACGCAGCCAAAGCACAGAGGTATTACATCAGTAATGACCTCAAGAAGCCCAACCGGGTATCTATCTGGCAGTTTGTGCAGTGAGTCCAGCAACTAAACGACTACCTGGAACTATTGTCCTGTCTCTACCAGAGCAATCGGGCAACACGGCGACCAAGAAGGTAGGGACCATTGACGAGTCCATATCTTTTGTATGTGCCCTGGGATCTGGCAGGCCCGGTATGAGCTAAAGGCCGGTACGTTTAAGAAATATTGCTGTTCTCAAGGAATTGCAAGGCTAAGGACTTTGTAACGTCCCATTCCAGTTGGCAAATAATCAAGATTCATAGCAGATTTTTGGTTAGAAGTTATGTCACAGAATTTGAGCCAACAAGAATTGGCCAATCTGTCAATAGAATATATCTGAATTAAATAGGAGTCACTATTATTTTAGTACAATTGTCAAGCTTCCTTAAAAGTTGTAATGAAATGTGAAGCTACACCAATAGGTCTTATAAAACGAATATTCTTCACATAGAAACAAGATGCAAATAAAAAAATCAAATTGGTTGATTTGAGTCATATGAAGAATAATGGTGTCCAACTCGAATTTTGATTGGACTGTCCAACCCTTGACCATTATAAAATTTAAATCTATCAGGTCAGAGTATTTGTGCATTGTCTGCCTTATTTGACTAATCGGGAATGTGGGACTGGAGCCCTCCTAATATTCCTATTTAATAAATTCCTAAAATCCTAAAGTCCTATTATCGTAGAATCAGCACATTGCCGCATGCTTGTTGCTTCCCTCTTCACTGCAATGTCAGCAATTTGTTCATCTATTGTTAAAAATTCATCGCCTGCGGTCAAATCATCCTGTGCCGACTTTATAAGAAATTCATAATTCATGCTCGAGAAGGCAGAGTCAATGACAAACTTCAGACCAATGCGTCGATACCGTCCTCTAATTTATTGTACATGTTGCCCCAATCCTCAAACCGTACTATCATGGGAACAACCGGGGGACATTATAATTATAAAAGGCAAGTACAATGGTTCCATCAGGGACAAAGCCCAAAACACCGGTCACATAGTGATCTGACTTCCACCCATTAAAAAAACAAGACTGCACAATTTCATCAGGTGCCTTCTCAATCCGTACCTTTAACCCATCCATCGTTCCCCACACATTGTCTAGGGACGGGATGTCGTTGTTGGATTATCCCCCGATATTCCTCTAGTTTCTCAGCAGATGGAAGCCTTATCTGAGCCAAATGATATCCTTTGAGAGCCTTAACAAGTATTCTCCGTGCAAACTGCAAGTACTTCGCAATGGGAGTCATCGTCATTCCAAAAATAAGTTGCAGAACCATCAAAGATCCACGGGTTCTACTCCATCCCAAAATCAGGCCCAGACAATCAGAAGGATGCATCAGTCTCGGCCTACCTTGAGACAGGCTCACCTTCTGAATGATGAATCCGTCTGCATTCACAGAGGGTGTGTATTGATCGTACAATGGGGCAAATAGCGACAGCAGGTGGTGAAATGATCTAAAATCAAAGCCAGTAAGTGTGATCATTGCCTGATCGTCACCAGATGCATAGACACGTCGCCAAGGACTCCTGCTTATAGACAGCAAAGAGCACCGGGGGATTCGACGCTGGCGAACATAGCAATCTTTGGGACCCAATCTACTGCGTAAGCAATGGCGGTTTCGTGAAAAAACGAATTTTTGTTGCTCCCTATGCTTCGCACAGCACCAGAGAAGAAGACAGGACGTCCTAAAAGTCATACCGGGAGGTAAAAACGAGTTCCGAGAGGGATGGGAAGGTATAATTCACAATTCGAGGTGTCATCGAGAATGGATTTGTGCAGCAATATGGCAGGCGATGTCAGAATAAACTTTTAGGAAAATAGGATAGAAATCGTTTAGTCCCATGGGACAGGGTAAGGACTCCGTCTCAAGGGACTCGATTTAGAAATCGATTTAGAAATACCTGGTACGAGTTTAGAAAATTGCTAGTTAAGGGAAATTGGAATAAAAGACTTTAGGAAATAGGTTTTTGAGGATTTGGGAATATTAGGAGGACTCCACTCACTTCTTTGACTTTTCTACAATATTATTGTAGGTATGGTACGACTATCTTGGGAATTGAGTAAGGACTTATCTATTATGCGATGCGATATACAATACCTAAGTATCTTCACGTGCTGACCCGTTATGTTTGACGTCCCACCTTGTGAGTCGGTGTCACGGTGAGGTCATGGTGTCACTTCGAAGGCTAAGGAAATCCTTGATTTTGCGGGAAAATCTTCATAGTAATATGTTTGCACATGATGTATTTTACACATGCACGACTGCTTTGCACACGCGCAAAAAATCAGTGATTGGCAAAATTATCCGCAATTGTACAAATTATCTGCAATAGTACTGATTATCTACGAATCCGCTAGAAATCCTCCTATCCTCCAGAAATCTAGCAGATTGGCACGTAGGAATAGTAAAGGATCAAATAATATGCAATTGTACAATTTTTTTAATAGTACAAATAATTTGCAATAGTACAAATAATCTGCAATTGTACTAATTATCCGCTAGTTCACTAAAAATCCACTAATTCTACGTATATACCTCTTAGTCACGGATAAAAAAAAGGTCGGAATCCATTGGTCACAATTGTTTTGCAATTGATCGTACGATTCCTATGCCTTCACTGCCTGATCAAGCTCACTCTACCCACCAAGGTGGGCTAAGAATTGTCCGTGTGGTCCGCATGGCCCAGAAGTTCCTAGTGCATGTCCAACAAGTGATCGCAGCCATTAAGGTGAAAGACCTACAAGATGCCTATGAATGACTTGTTCAAGCTGAGAAGGAGTGCACAGAGAAGCTAGAGGAAGCGGTACTGAGTCGCGACCTCACGGAAGGCGAAGTCAGGGATGACTCAGCCCTCTCCAAGGCTATTGACCCTCTCCAAGGCTATTGACAAGGCCACTGAGGCCCAAACCAAGGTGAAGAGTGCAGTGGAGCACGTTGCTAACCAGATCTTTCAGCTCTACTCCAATTTCTTTCGGAAGAAGCCAGACAGCCATGGAGTAACATCCTAGTGGAGCAGATGGACTGCAGTCCGTGGAAGGACTTGAGGGGCAATGTTCACAACACCCCCAGGAGCAAGACATGAGCCTCCTTCATGGGCGTGTCACGTTCAAACTGCTTATGGTGTTCAGGAATGACGCAGCCAAAGCACAGAGGTATTACATCAGTAATGACCTCAAGAAGCCCAACCGGTATCTATCTGGCAGTTTGTGCAGTGAGTCCAGCAACTAAACGACTACCTGGAACTATTGTCCTGTCTCTACCAGAGCAATCGGGCAATATGGCGACCAAGAAGGTAGGGCCCATTGACGAGTCCATATCTTTTGTATGTGCCCTGGGATCTGGCAGGCCCAGTATGAGCTAAAGGCGATGCGTTTAAGAAATATTGCTGTTCTCAAGGAATTGCAAGGCTAAGGATGTTGTAACGTCCCATTCCAATTGGCAAATAATCAAGATTCATAGCAGATTTTTGGTTAGAACTTATGTCACAGAATTTGAGCCAACAAGAATTGGCCAATCTGTCAATAGAATATATCTGAATTAAATAGGAGTCACTATTATTTTAGTACAATTGTCAAGCTTCCTTAAAAGTCGTAATGAAATGTGAAGCTACACCAATAGGTCTTATAAAACGAATATTCTTCACATAGAAACAAGATGCAAATAAAAAAATCAAATTGGTTGATTTGAGTCATATGAAGAATAATGGAGTCCAACTCGAATTTTGATTGGACTGTCCAACCCTTGACCATTATAAAATTTAAATCTATCAGGTCAGAGTATTTGTGCATTGTCTGCCTTATTTGACTAATCGGGAATGTGGGACTGGAGCCCTCCTAATATTCCTATTTAATAAATTCCTAAAATCCTAAAGTCCTATTATCGTAGAATCAGCACATTGCAGCATGCTTGTTGCTTCCCTCTTCACTGCAATGTCAGCAATTTGTTCATCTATTGTTAAAAATTCATCGCCTGCGGTCAAATCATCCTGTGCCGACTTTATAAGAAATTCATAATTCATGCTCGAGAAGGCAGAGTCAATGACAAACTTCAGACCAGTGCGTCGATACCGTCCTCTAATTTATTGTACATGTTGCCCCAATCCCATAACCGTACTATCATGGGAACAACCGGGGACATTATAATTATAAAAGGCAAGTACAATGGTTCCATCAGGGACAAAGCCCAAAACACCCGGTCACATAGTGATCTGACTTCCACCCATTAAAAACAAGACTGCACAATTTCATCAGGTGCCTTCTCAATCCGTACCTTTAACCCATCCATCGTTCCCCACACATTGTCTAGGGACGGGATGTCGTTGTTGGATTATCCCCCGATATTCCTCTAGTTTCTCAGCAGATGGAAGCCTTATCTGAGCCAAATGATATCCTTTGAGAGCCTTAACAAGTATTCTCCGTGCAAACTGCAAGTACTTTCAATGGGAGTCATCGTCATTCCAAAAATAAGTTGCAGAACCATCAAAGATCCACGGGTTCTACTCCATCCCAAAATCAGGCCCAGACAATCAGAAGGATGCATCAGTCTCGGCCTACCTCGAGACAGGCTCACCTTCTGAATTATGAATCCGTCTGCATTCACAAAGGGTGTGTATTGATCGTACAATGGGGCAAATAGCGACAGCAGGTGGTGAAATGATCTAAAATCAAAGCCAGTAAGTGTGATCATTGCCTGATCGTCACCAGATGCATAGACACGCCGCCAAGGACTCCTGCTTATAGACAGCAAAGAGCACCGGGGGATTCGACGCTGGCGAATATAGCAATCTTTGGGACCCAATCTACTGCGTAAGCAATGGCAATTTCGTGAATAAACGAATTTTTGTTGCTTCCTATGCTTCGCACAGCACCAGAGAAGAAGACAGGACGTCCTAAAAGTCATACCGGGAGGTTGAAACGAGTTCCGAGAGGGATGGGAAGGAATAATTCAGGATTCGAGGTGTCGTCGAGAATGGATTCATGCAGCAATATGGCAGACGATGTCAGAATAAACTTTTAGGAAAATAGGATAGAAATCGTTTAGTCCCGTGGGAAGGGGTAAGGACTCCGTCTCAAGGGACTCGATTTAGAAATCGATTTAGAAATACCTAGTACGAGTTTAGATAATTGCTAGATAAGGGAAATCGGAAAAAAAGACTTTAGGAAATAGGTTTTTGAGGATTTGGGAATATTAGGAGGACTCCACTCACTTCTTTGACTTTTCTACAATATTATTGTAGGTATGGTATTGTACGACTATCTTGGGAATTGAGTAAGGACTTATCTATTGTACGGTACGATATACAATACCTAAGTATCTTCACACGTGCTGACCCGTTATTTTTGACGTCCCACCTTGTGAGTCGGTGTCACGGTGAGGTCATGGTGTCACCCCCCCCCCAGGTGGCGGGAAGAATTTTAAAATCTTCGTCTCACGTCCTCGCACGTACAACATACTACAAAATATCAACCATGATCATGACTGTGAAGGAACCAACCCTCATCTTGTCCTTGATGGCAATATCGGCTGGTGCATTCACCTTACCGTCAAGCGAGATTATTCCTAATAGATCGCCCAACTTCAATCTCGAGGCGAGTCGTCTCCAACGTTTAAGTGATGATTTCAACATACTTCCGGAGAGTTACATGGACACAGGGCGTCGTAACGCCATTCGGAACATTGGGACTGGAACTATTGTGGCTCTGACGGTGACCAATGTGAAGCCTGTTCATGCTCTTGTAAGTAGCGATGTGCCCATTTAGTTTTGGTGTGTTCAGAGGAAAAGACGGCCTTGTAACAAAATCTCACGCATGATCGCTCTTCTTCTTTTCAGGTCGAAGGAAACCCTCCTCCATCCAAAAACAAAAAGTCGCTCGGCGAGGAATATCGCCAAGGAACCGCAGCATTAGCCGATACGGAAGAAGCCGAAGTCCTTCCACGCGAGGCGTACAATAAACTTTCTTCCGGTGTCATCTACGCAGATATTAACGTGGGCAATGGAGAGACAGTGAAGGAAGGGTCACGTGTCAATCTTCAATGGGTGTTACGAAGAAGCAACGGATATTTTGTCGATAGTTCGGCTGTTTCGGACTCGGTCCCATTTATATTTACGGTGGGCGATCCTAGCGGTGCTATTGCTGGGTTGGATGAGGGAATTCGGGGAATGAGGGCGGGCGGGACGAGGAGGATATTGATTCCTCCGAGATTGGCATATGTGAGTGGAGTTGATGATGGATTACCGGGTCCAATCCCTGCGGGTTTTGGCCCGAGGCAGCAAATGAAACGAGTTATGCAGGTCAGAAAGGATGTCCCCGGAGAATACTTATTTCTTGAGGTTAAGGTGACCAAAGTCCGTTAACAGTTGAAAAGCAACAGTTACGTAGTATGCCTTGGAGCTGTCCTTCTTGTTTGTCAAGAAAGCGCAACTAGACCCTTTTAAACCACTTCGGCGAATATGAAGCGATCCTTTATGGAATTGCGCCTAAGTAATAAATTCAATCCGGACGAATTCCTACTCAATGGAATACTTCTAGCAAATAAAGCAACTTAACACTATTTTTTCTAACGGCAGCAAGATAGAATCACAAAATCTACCTCCTTGAACCAGACCACTCGGAACTTGGCCCAAACGCACCCGTGACTGATTCCGAAGCAGACATCGAGTTTGACGTAACATTGTGTGCATGCCTAGTAATGATTTCAACAAGAAGATCTGGTTCCAACTTAAGTTCCTGTGTTCAACAAAAAGAACAACGTCAAGAGTCATTCAAAGAGCGGATGCATTATGCAAGAAAACAGATTCAAATGATGGCTCCTTACCGATAATCCCGCCTTGACAGAGGTATCGTGCAAGTTTCTCAGGATGAACTCGAGTGCAATATCCTTCAATCCAATTGCATTGTGTCTATGACTAGCAATCAACACCCCGATTACATTATCCACTGTAATCTCTTTTCGTATGTGATCCTCACACAGTGCCTTCAAACGATCCAGCATGAACCGCTCACTTGCAATCAAGAGTGGCACACTTAGATCCCAAGTCAACTCACTTACATTATCGGTATACAAATACTCGATCACTTTCAGAAACACCGGGTGAGACACATCCCCCAGTTCAATAGGCTTGGCCATCCCATCTTGATCTCTCTGACTCTCTCTCATCCCGCCATACAACATGACATCAAAATACTCGCTGCGCACAGCAAGTATTGCGCGATTGGCAAACACTTCCTTCCCCTCCACCAAAAAAGACACATCCGCCATATCTTCTCGAACCATCAAACGTTTCATATCATTCACCAACGCCGAGGGGGGTATGCTGACGGCCTTGAGACGGAATTTGTAAAAGTCATTCAGAACCGTGACGCCATTGTATCCACCAAAAATGTAGAGGCTATTTTCGTAGACTTGGGCTACAAGGGAGGAGCGACCAGAGGGGCATTCGCCGTTGGTGCAGTCAACTTCGGACCAGTGATTTGTTTCGAAATCTAGCGGATGATTGGATGAGTTGTGGCCGCAGGCGTAAGAAATGGAATTCGAGCCACAAAACTAGGAACACAAAAATATAGAACCAGATATAGATAGCAGCTCACCATAAGCAAACATATCGGCCAACCGCTCACTCCCCGAATATCCCCCATAGGTATACAGCTTATTCCCATGAATACAACAGGAATGGAAATACCTTGGACTCGGCGGCGTCCCCTTACATGGCAGTTCAGACCAGGTGTACGTGGACAAATCGCACGCGAAGAAGTCGGCTTTACGTTCAACACCGTCGTACCCCCCATGGATGTAAACGTGCGTGTCATCTTTAGCCCAGGCGGGGCAGGAGCGCACGGAGGGGAGAGCCCCGGAAGCTCGCACGGTTTTCCATTGGTTGGTGCCCAGGTCGAATTCGAACATGTCGTTAAGCCAACGCGTGCCATCGAATCCACCGAAGAGAACGAATTTGTTGTCGTGTACCACCGAGACATATCCGAATCGACGAGATGGCCCTCCGTTTCCACCGGTGATGGAGGTTGCGTCCTCTCCCCCGCCAGGATTGTTGCTATCGGAACTTTCTTGAATGCAGGTCCACTTCTTGGTCTCAATGTCGAACATCCAAAGATCGTTGAGCCACGAATTGCCGTTGTATCCTCCGAACAGGTAGACGCGGGAAGAATCCCCGATGACGACTCCGTTGTTCTCGCGACATCCCGGCCGAGCTTCGGAGAGGACTTCCACCTCTTCCCATGACCCTGTGATGATGCAGTCGATGTTGATGGAAAAGTAGAAAATGATTTGAGGAGACCATGGTTCTCCCCTCTGTTTACGTCTGTCTACGTACCGGTGGCGAAGTTGAAGGAGTAAAAGTCATCGAGTCTGCCGGTGCCGCCGCCGTACCCGCCGAACATGTACAGACGAGATTTCACGATGACGGACGCCGCGCCGGAGCGGGGTGGAGGAAGAGGAGTGTTGGGCGGGAGGGCGACGCGGGACCATGTTAGGTGCTGCTTGTTCGAACGGATGCGGGGCGGGTTGGCTGCGGGCGGAGGAAGGTTTGGAGCGTGATTCATTAGTTGATGTCGATGGATGAGCGCTGCAGGAGAGACGCCGCCGCTTAGGTCGACGTTGGGGTTGAGGAGGAGGGGGTGAAGAGGGGGCAGAGGGGGGCGGGGGTTGTTGCTGTTTTGTTGAAGTTGGTTTTGGCGTTCCGCCATTGTTTATGCCGTTGAGACACAGGGAGGACACTTGGGGGGGGGGAATAAAAGGAGAGGTCAGGACAGGTTGGACGCTGTTGGCTTCTATACTTTTAGTCATACGACAAAATTAGAGAAGTTGTGACAAAATAATATGTAAAAGTATGATGACACGCTATGCTATGGTATTGTGCAATGCAATACATACCTACCGTACTAATGTTACTTGTTTTCTCATAAAAGTGCCGACACCAATCGCTTTTTTAACGAGGGGGTTCCTCGGTTTAGGCAATATGCAATACATAGTACGTAGTGGTATTCTTTAGGGAATTGCGAATTGTGGTTTCATGAACGTAAGGAACGCATCCATCACATTCATACCTGTGTTCGCACGTCTTCCGGCAGCCGCGAAAGTCGCAAGGACTTTTGGAGGAAAAAGAAAGAATGATCACACACCTATTTTAATGACGCATTTTTTACGACTATTGAGTCATTCTCTAAGTAAATTTTAATCCCGTCCAAAATATCTACCATAAGCCGGATTATAAGTGCCGCCGGTGTAGAAGTGCACACGGAGCTAATTCCATGTACATTTTCTGTGTTCATGTTTTCCACTCTAGAGTGGTCAGCCTTGGCGACTATGAAGTCACCCCTGGAACTAGTCAGGCTCATAGTATAAATAGGTCGAAATAACACTTGTTGCGTTCCGCGATCTAGTTATGTTCCAGCCACCCGGGCCTCAGTGGGTCATCACCAATCCCAAGAGCACACCATTGGGCAACCAAATCATGTTCTGGAAGTCAATTGGTTGACTAGATCATCCCCTTTAAGGTTGTGGTTGGTGAAATTTGTTCGTGTTTTTGTGCTTTTTCTTCTTACGTTAATACTTTATTGATTAATTTGGTTATGCATAATAGCCTAATCTACGTGAACCTTGTACCAATTTCTACTACTACTAGTCGTCGCACTAGTCATGTAGAACATCAAATAGGAATTGGTATGTAGCCTGACTATGACTCATAGCCACTAGTCCCCACGGCTGACCACTAGCTAAAAGTTCATGGAAAACACATAAAACGTTTCTCCGTTTCATGAGCAACACATACTATGTGGAGCTCCCAGTACCGCTGGTTTCTGAGCCGTTGCAGCCACGGTACTATTTTTGGGTCGGGTGCTATTTCGGCGTGCGTAGCACTAACCCCAACGGGTCACGTAGTTGAGTGCCAAAAATAGAAGGCTGGGCTTTGTAGGCTATGGATCCGATCAGATCAGATCGGATCGGAGTGAGTCCCACGAGCCCGATTGGCTTATCGATACTGCGAATCGGTGACTTTTTAGGCCCCAATGAATGCCTCCAATCCAATTAAGCCCCCTTTTTGGATTGGTCGATTGGTTCTGTCACAAGTCCGATAGTCCAATCGGGGCTCTGATTGGAAGCTATTTTCCCCTCGATGTTCAATTGACCAATCGGTTTTTCTATGGGCTTATTACGCGTAAGTACGTAGAATGATTGAAAGTGGCGGGAAAGAAAAAGTTGACGTGGCGAAGAAAAAGATGACGTGGTGAGAAAAAATGACACGGCGGGAAACAAATGATTGGACTATTGCCCTATCGGATGTGGTTGGCCCGCGATTCCAAGCAATTGCTCCTACAAAGCGAAGTCCAATTCAAAATGGTCCTTCACCACAAATTCTGTCACGGATTCCAATCGGTCGATTGGGATCCAACCTTACAAAGTCCCAGCCTAAACGTAAATTTTTTTCTGACCCGTTCCTTTTCGAGGTCGTTTTGGTAAACGGTTCTATTTCTGCTTTTCAGCCACCAAAAATTTTGCAAACTCACTTCATTTGGCTCTACAGTGATTTCGGTAGTAATTCCTACCAGAAATCAAGTGATCTCCCAGCTGCCTCCCATCATCAATCACACTTTTGTTCCATCGCATGAGATCGCATGGCATGATGATTGCCATTCAACGAAATGGTTCATTTTAATCGATGACTGTTTCATCTTCATTCAACAATTGCTTTGGTTTTATCATCGTAACCATGACATTGAGCAATGAAGAAGCAGGCACTATTCCCTAGAGGACCGTCCCACCCCACTTTGATCTCAACAAACCTGGATCTTAACAAACCTTGATCTCAACAAACCTGGATCTCAATGAACCCGAACTCTTGCACGCCCCTAGCTCCCAAAAAGTACGTCCGAAAGCAACTGGCCACCTGAGATTGACCAAGCCTATGACCGCGTTGGTGTTCTAGTCCATGGCACCTTCTGTGCAGTGTGGCTTGCCAAGGCAAAGCATTCAAGTTCACTTCTCTTGCAAACAGAAAAGACAGCTTGCGCAGGAAATGATGGCAATGATGATGCCTCCATCAAGTCTTTTGAGAACGATGATAAATTTGATTCCCGCCTGAGCCCGATTTCTTCTTCCAGTGCTGCTGCCAAAATCACCTCCCACGACGTGCCCTATGTTGCCATCAAATGCATCCATGCTTCTAAAGAGTTGGAAGCACCATTAAAGTTTTGCTGTCGGGAATTGCGGTGGATGTGGAGGATGTCGTGAGATTCATTACCACGAGCAACAACTTGCTTCTGGATGCGCTCTTTGTAATTTTCTCATGTGGAAGAAAGATCAAGATAAGGAAGAAGATGTATAAATTTTTAGATGAAGTGCCAAGTCAAGGCATAAGAAGTTGTTGTCAAGTTAATGAAGACAAAGCAGAAGAAAGTTTGGCAGTACAGTTGGCAAGAGATGAACCGTGCATTAAAGGCGGATGCGGTGTTGACGATCCAGTGGTGGAGTTGCCCCAGGGTGATATTGTTATTGGAAATAGCGATCCTGTGGTTTGTTTAAAGTGTGATGATCACAACTGAGGGAGCTCGCATCAAAGCATGTCTCTTTGGGTCTCTTTTAAATTTTGATTTTTGGTTTATTACATTTTGATTGTGTAGGTACCATTTGTGCTCTTATTTAAGTGATGATTATTCTCGAAATGTGGTGTTGATGCAAATGTTCCAAAGTCAATTGATTTCATACAATAGAATATGAAAGCAGAAGCAACAACTCTCGTCCAATGAACTCAAGATAATGCATTGAATGTCTCAGTATACTAAACCTAGAAGCATCTAAGAATGTATTTACATTTTGGTCGTGTGTTGGGATATGACTACTCTAATATGATACACGAAATCACAAAGACAAATAATGTTATCCCATTCTCTCTTCCAGTTGTGAGCATCACCTTATACTGGCTCAAAACTTATCACCCCTTACACTTCATCAGACACTTCCAGGAAGTGGTACCACGACAAGATTTTCATCGACCAAACTTTTGTGACAAAGAAGAACGCATTTCCAATGGAATTTTTGATTGTATGGAAAACTGAGCCAACTTTTCTCCTTCCCCTTCTCCTTCTCCTTCTCCTTCTCCTCCCCTCCTCCTCCTCCTCCTCCTCCTCCTCCTCCTCCTTCTTCTTCTTCTTCTTCTTCTTCTTCTTCTTCTTCTTCTTCTTTTTCTTCTTTTTCTTCTTCTTCTTCTTCTTCTTCTTCTCTGTCTGCTTCAGTGAGGCGTGTTCTGCACCTTTGACCATAACAGGTACTTCTATGGTGTAAAAAGGGTTATTACCTGTAAATAATAATTTTTTGGGTTGAAGTACATGGACAGTCAGAATGTTTTGATGTTTGGTTACCTATAACATTAAATCTTATTTCCAAACTGGGTGTGTTCGCATGCGAGGCACATGTGAAGCGTGCAAGGTGCACCTGTCCACTAACAAAGCATAGACAAGCCCCCTTACATCACAAAGCATTCTAAGGTTTTTGTTTCTGACTGTGAAAAGAAGCAATGAGCTGTCCATATCTTTCCATACTATCATCACCAGACTATTTAATTGTTTCTTATGATAGTCCACAAATGAATTTCATGTGTGCATAAATAATTGTAGGGAATGCTATGTGATTGATGCATTAGATGCCCAAAAGAAGAGTTTAGTTATTTGTGAAGTACTACTTATATCTTAAAGAGCAAGCATTATGCTTAGATGTCTTTGTAGAGAAAATGCAGGATTTAAACGGAACTAATCAATTTGATTTTTGCTTAAGGTTGCTTCACATCTGTTGATGGCCGAGAGAGCATAAGAACAAAATACAACTTCACTGTGTGTACTAGATCTAGTAGATTTAGTAAGTTTGGACTTAATCGGCTTGTTTTCAGTTCACATTTTACACTACTCAAATCTTAGTTTTGTTGCTGCAATTGAGTAGAAAAATTAATCCCCCAGAAAGTGATGCTCATGGCTGGTATCCTAATAAGTTGTTGGATCTCATCAAGTCCAGACAACCTATACACCATTAAAAGGAAGGCACAAATCTGTTTGCAACCATTAAGATAATGGTCTTGTCACATTGAACAATATTACTCATCAAGTCCAGACAACCTATACACCATTAAAAGGAAGGCACAAATAAGACGGCTAAATACAAAAGGAGCACTCCTGCTCTGTCTTTTGTCCGCGTGACGGACGAAAATGATGTCACAGTTGGAGTAAGGAAATATTTACAAACTTACATTGATGGAAAGATCTTTTTCCGAGCTTTCAAACGGTGTTCTTATTTTGTTCGTTTGAACGTTCTTTATTGAGTTATTGTCAGTTGAATACAGCAGATCGGAACAATCTTTTTTAATTTACTCGAAATCATTTTTTTGGAATCCACTGTCTGGCCGGCTGGGTATCTTGATACCTCTAGGATACATAGTGCTCCTATTGTATATAGCCATCTTAAATATGCTTGCAACCATTAAGCTAGTGGTCTTGTCACATTGATCAACAAATTACTCGTAATAATATTGCCCCATACAAAGATTGTTACATTCCACATGTAAGCAAAATAATATTTTAGCAACCGTAAATATTTCAAAATGATGATTGTGGCTGCACCTTTGACGTCAGCTACTAAAACAATAGCAACCGTATACTCCGACGGTCACTAAAAATAATTAGCAAGCGAAAAAGTAGTAGCCGTGGCTGAAACCAGTCTGTGTTATGTCCGAAACCCAAAAAACTCACATGCTTCACCATTACAACAAAAAACACATTGTTCTTGTTGGTTTGTCACATCTGGTGGGAAACCGTACCGTACCGTACTGTACAATAAAGTAAAAATTAGAAGGTGTTACGGATACCCACCATGTTAAAAACACTAACTTGCACAGGATTATAAATACCTCCTAAATGTATCTTTTGTACAAAAGTGTGCACTTATAATCCGGGTTATACTGTAGGCTAGTTCCATTTTTTCCCAATTTTATTGGCATTCTTTCACCCTCTTGCTACAATCCTTCCCATCTTATTTCATGTTTGCATGTCACAGACACCATGTTCTCATCGCTACTCCCTCCACCTCTCCATTGATTCTCATGGGGCACTTATTGATACAACTAGCCCTCCACATTGATCAATCGTCAAAACCATCATCAATTGTCCACCCTCTGAGTGCTCCAAAATTTGTTGCAGATTACGAGAGATCTGGATTCACCTGAAAGCCATTCATTCTGATGCATGTGATCACACTCTTGTTTATGTGGCTTATTTGGTGCTTACATTACTTGAAAAATTGATTTTGCCCTGCTTTTCTTGCTTGTCTCTTCTCATACTTTGAATTGGCATGGGAAAGTCTTGCCTTCATATGAGTATGTGGATGCATATGCAAATCGTAATGTGGTTGAGTTGTTGCTAGATATCAGGGTTTGCTGATTTCATGTCTCCACTTAATCTGCAAATGTAGTCTTAATCATTGTGTTTCTATACACAATCAAACTGTTGTAAGATGTTCAAGTGATCTTACAAAGTTTAGTAGCTTGTCACCAAGAGATTAGTCTGTATACCATCCTGATGACCATGAACAAAGTAAGTGGTCTTGATGACCACAAACACAGCAACTGGGTCATCACAATGTGACAAGAAGATTCCTCACTTGATGACAACCACCTAAATTTTGCAAGATGGTGTGACCACACATATGGAGAAGTATATGGAGGAGAACCTGTCAGTAAGCTTGAAACTGCCACCAAGGATGGAGAATCCATTTGTCATTACATATTCATGAGAAATAGATGACTCTGCAGAGTTGGATCCCTCACTGTTACCATGATATCAGTGTCAAATTGGTATTCTGGTGTGGATGGTCAAGCTTGATAGATTCGACATGATGAATGATGTGTCTATGTAGACAGCACATTTTGCTTTGTCAAGGGAAGGGCATTATGAAGTAATCTTTCAATTCTATTCCTGACATAGGCCAAGTATCAGCCTTTTTTGTACCCCTGGGTACAAAAGTTAAAAGGAGCATTCTCAGGACTCCCCAGTAGGAGAGTCTACCTCCCGACGGCATGGACTCCCCAACACTGAAGTTCAGAACCCCAAACAAGAGAACACCCTTGAGGAGAATATGAACACCCTTGAGAAGGGTATGAACATACCAATTGTGTGTAGGATCTACACAATGATTGTTTGCATTGTTTGGATTGGAATGCAGTGCCACTGCCTTTCCATCCTCACAATTGTATCAAATGTAGCTCATAAAATCAAATCTTTGACACCTGTCAAAACTACCTATAATTTTTGCTTGATATTTTTGCAACAAAACGGCTCAGGTCAATGCCTACCTGGAATAGAAGTGAAACTCAAGACATACATTTGAAGCCTTCTATCCTTCCATTGACACACTTGATTTCAAGGAGTGTTCTATGGTGATATGACTGATGCCATATCTCCAAAATGTACCAGAGCCAAGAGGCACGGATGTAGATCTGTGACCTGAGCCTTTTTGTCACAAAAAATATCACGCAAAAATTATAGGTAGGTTCAACAGGTGCCAAAGATTTTATTTTATGAGCTTATTTTGCTACAATTGTGAGGATGGAAGGGCAGTGGAACTGCACTTCCAATCCAAATGATGCAAACAAACATTGTGGAGATTCTACACAAAATCAGTATGCTTATACCCTTCTCAAGGGTGTGCTCTCGTTAGGGGCAATGAACTTCTATGTTGGGGAGTCCATGCCATTGAGAGCAAGGCAGTGGACTCCTGTGATGGGGAGTCCATGTCTTTTGGATCAGGGGCAGTGGACTCTCTACCTGGGGAGTCCTGAGTATGATCCTATTGATTTTAGTACCTTAGGGTACAAAAAATGGCAGATTCTTGGTCTATGTCACTCGCCCCCACGAATGGAGTATCAGGTGAAAATGGAACAAAAAAACCTAGGTGTTTTAGGTGAAAAAAATGGGTTCTCGTGAGAGTAACTATAACAAACTAAAGAGTTTGTTAAAAATGTGTAACGAGTAAGTGTTGTTTGAAGAGGGAGAGGCCGTTTGTTGTTTTGAAACTGACATTCAGTACGGTTTTAAGTTTGATTTTTGAAAAAAGCTGTAACTCTTCGTATACTTAATCTTTCTGATTTGTTCAGTGTTGAACCCTTATGGTGCCATTTGTATGAAGTGATGTGGTAGTCCAAGGATCACTTTCATATCTACTTTCACCTTTGCGGAGTATACCATCTTTAATAAGAAGTACTTGATCACCAACGTTGTAGTCCCAATCAGGATGTGAGCGATGATCTCATTCTGTGTTTTGGTCTGTTTGGTGTTGCCTATATTCTCCAAATTTATTCCAGTCAGCCAGGAAGGGAATGTTGAACAACATGTCCCAATCAAAAATGGCTTCACCTGGGGAGGCTTTTAGTACTGTATGGTATGTTGAGCGAATGACCCAAGCAACATTCGTCACGAACTTATCTATATCGCTTGGCTCTAGTGGAGGGGCCATATCTATTTCAGCTGTTTGGAGCATAGATGAAATCACCTGATGCACTCGTTCTAGAATAGCATTTGCTTGTGGATTCTTGACACTGGTAGGCTTACTCGTGATCCCATATGAGTCACATAGGGCTTTGAAGTGAAGTTTGAATTCGGTTCCATTGTGATAAATCATGTATTGACAACGTGGATACCTACTAAACCAGGTCTTGTTCACTAAGTTGCTGATCATTGCCGATTACTTAGTAAAGTATGCTAACTTAGGTTCCTCATGGGTCTTTCTACCCCTACGCCCTTTTGTATCCAGGGGAATAATTACCTTGGTGATTACCTGTAGTTCAACTATATTTCAAACCAGCTAGAAGCTGGATCAATCATGGTTAGACACATGAAATCAATTACTCTCCCATCTATACCTTTGATTGTGTACGAGCCTATTAGGTCCACACATAGTACTTCCCAAGGGTTTGTGATGGCGATCTTAGTAGGGAGTTTTGCATACTTATGCTTATGTCTCTTGTTGACTTGGCATGCATGACAGTTTTTGACATATTTACGGACAGTATTTCTCATACCTTTCCAGTACATCGCAGCATGGAGGTTTTTTGGGTCTAGTGTGTCCAGGGTGCTGTAGATAGTGGTGGTACCAACTAACTGCATGGTGTTGAAGTTCTTCTTGAATGACCATCTTTCCGTCCTTGCGTAGGAGTTGTGTACTCTTGACCAATTGTGTCGAATGCTGGGCTTTAAGCATCTTCAAGCTGGTATCAAGTTTTAGTGCTTGGGCAATCTCTTGTACTGTTAACAGGTAGATTACATCTTCTTCGCTGCGGTTTGCAAACACCAGATTCATTTCCTCTTGGTATGCAGAGGTGTCTATTGCACTCTCTTTTTGCATGGTGTAATGACACCAGCATTTTGTGAACGTCATCCAGTTCTCGTGCTCACTTGGTGCTGGTCCGAAGTCTAAGCGAGAGATGACATCAGCAACAGTGCTATGTATGCCTTTAATGGAAACAATTTTGGGGCCAGATTCCTTGAGAAGCAATCTCCATTGGTAGACACGGTCAGAGGTTAATCAGAGGGTGTCTTGGATTAGATTTTTGTGGTCTGTATAGACTTTTAATCTTTGTCCCCACAGCATGCCTTTGAACTCTTTGAGTGTTTCCACTATGGCCAGTAGTTCAAGTTTGGTCACGCTGTACTTCTCTTGCGTCGTCAATGGCTTCCTGCCGAAGAATGCAAGGGGCCTATTACCCTGGGTGACAACTGATCCAAGTTGTTTAGATGAGGCATCAGTGTATATCTCAAATTCCATTGAATCATTGGGATAGGCTAAGACTAAATCCTTGGCAATTGAAGTCTTAATGCCATCGAATGCTTTTTGATGCACCATGTCCCAGTACCATGGACGTTTCTTTGTCTTGTTGGCTCTGGTGACTTTGGTGTGACCACAGTCTCCTACCAGTGAGGTGAGTGGGGCAAGCCTTTGCTGCATCTTGCCCAAAGATCTCTATAATACTGGGCCATGTCCAGGAACTTCCAGAGGTCTTTGACATTTTTTGGGGGTTATATTGCAAGAATTGCCTGTACCTTTTTCTGTGGTGGCTTAATCTCTGTTTGTGTGAGGGTATAACCCAGATATTCTGTTTCAAAGCTGAATGACAACTTTTGGGTGTTGATTTGCAAGCCCGCCTCGCGTAGCCTGGTAAGCACCATTTTCAATTTGTCAAGGTGGTCTTCCAGGTTTGCCTTTGTGATGTATAATAAATCATCAAGGTAAACTCTTACAAACTCTAAGGCTACCATGAGTGCTGACACCTTTGCTTGAGAGATGTCTGGCAAACCTGCGATGCCCATAGGCAATTGGAGGTACAAATACTTGCCCCATGGGAAAATGAGGGTACATATTTTGGATGAATCGGGATCCAATCTAATGGTATAATAACCCATATTTAAGTCTAGGGTTGTAGCATAGGTAAATCCTTCTAGCTCTTGCAGAACTGTACTGATTTTAAGTAAGGGAAACAGCTTTCGAACTAGTCATTTAATTACTTCTCTAAAATCAGTGAGAAAGCGTACAGTTCTGTCTTGCTTTGCAGTGATAAATGATGGTGACGCCCATTTCAATTCCGGCGGAAACTCTACCACTCCCAGATCGCATAATCTATTCAATTCTTTGATAGTTGCTTCTTTGTGAGATTTGGGTACTGGGTATGGCCTGCCATGATATGGCTTTGTGCCCTCCTTGAGTTCAAGGGACACGGGCTCTGTGTTCCAATCACCTAGTGTTCCATCAAAAAGTTCCTCAAATTCTGTGAGCAACTCCAGCAACGAATTTTGGTACTGGAGACTAAGGTGAGTACAATTGGTGCTAACAATTGATGGGAGGTGTGCCTTTTTATAATTAGCATCAATGATTTTAACTACCCGCTGTGTTGCTTCCTGTGTACTTTGCGGTTCATTCACCATGCTGTTGTTGACAGCCCAGGCTTTATGCAAGTTTGATGTGGTCAGACTATTGCTGTCTCTCATTGGCAAAATGACGTGATCAATGGTAATTTCTTTTGTTTGAAAATCTAGAACAATTCCAAGCTCTTCCGTGGTTTGACATCCAAGAATGAGGTCGAACACTGGCTTGATAATCTTTTATCTAGTAGGATCCTGATGACTGTGTTACTGGTACGACGCCCTGTAGAGTGTTTGATGTTCTCACAGGCTGAATTTTCAGTCTTTTTATAGCGTGCTTTTGCTACTACAGTAGTGACCCGTCCTTCTTTACCTGTCAAAGAGGGGTTCACACTATTGAAAAGGTCACCCGACAATTCAGGGTCCGACAATTCAGCAATTGTTTCACTCTGTGTAAGGTTGGATGGAAGACTTCCCAGGTCTTTTGATGGATTCAAACTGGTGTTGCTTGCTTCAGAAAATAATATGTTGGTAGGGGAAGTTTTAACCGGACTAAGATAAGTGTTCATCATTTCATTACAATCGATTTTACTAAACAATTTCTTAGTACTCCCCAACCCATCATCTCAGGATGAGTCTGAATCATCACTGTCACTCATGTCATGATGCTTACGCTTCTTCTTACTTATAACACACTTCATTTTCTTGTTGGACTTCGTAAGTTTGTCGATTTTAGTGGATAGCTTTGCATAGCTCCTTCCTCAATGAGCAGGTCTCTCTGGTCCACAAGTGTTTCCATTTGGTTTTCTTCCCTTGAAGCTTGACTTTGGGGTCCCATTGGAGTCATACTTCCGGCAATCTGGAGTGTTGTGGGTGGTATGTGCGCCCCCATGTTTCTTGCAGAGAGAACAGTATTTCTCTGTGCGACGTTTCTTTGGAATCCGGTCACTAAAAGAGACCATCTTCTTCCTAGATGAGTCGTTAGACTTGGCTGCAGTCTTGGGTCCTTCTCCAACCTTCTCGGTGGAGTAGGCCTTCTAGATGCGTTCAAGGACTTCAAGAAGTTCCCTGACACTCTGTGGTGCAAAGGCTCCACTGAGCTCATATTGGTCCTGCCAGTTCCTAGGAGCCATCCTGAGGATGTGGCTTGCCAAGTCGGCATCATCAAACGGCCAGCATAATTTTGTAGACTTTGCTGCCTTTGAAGAGTAAAACAGGCACGGCAAGAGTTCTACATACCCGTTAAGGCATTTGATCCTCTGCACGAAGTCCCTGATGGGTACCCTGTTTGGTTTCTTCAGCCCATTGATGATATAGAAATGTTCCTGCTCTGCTGCATCAGTCCTAAAGACGATCTGCAGATGCAACTGGATACACTCCTGAAAGGAGTTCCAAGATGCCGGGCGTTTTGTGGGATGCTTGGTCGCATAATGGCGGTCCAAGGATGACAGACAGTCTCCAAAAGTTGAGTGGAGTACTGCAGGAAGATTGCTTGGCCAGCGGACACTATGGCCTCCTTAGTGCGGATTTTGGAAGCAGTTGCCTTGTTCCATGCTGGAGGATAGGGGAATTTTCATCCGTCCCTTTGTACTTGGCTTTGGCCGCAGTGGCCACAGTCAGTTTTTCCTCAGCCTTTTTGTCTGCCTTGCAGGCTTCCTCATAGTTCATGTCTAAGCCTCTCTGGGAAATTATTTCCATCGAGGTCTGGACATGGTTGAGGAACTGTTCAGGGCTTCCCTCATCAAAGACGGTGACAGACAAGGTCATTTTGTTGGAGACCTTGATTTGTTGATCACTTTGGGGGTGTCCATGGCAGTGGGAATGTAGGAGATGGGTGGCTTGGACCTCCCTGAGCTCCGTTCACACTCCTGTGGCTTGAGTCCTTCTGGGCTTGACTTGCTGGTCGACATCCTTGTTATTGCCTCTCCAAGGGGTGTACTATAAAACAAGGCCTTGAAAAAGTTCTTGGGTGCCCTGTGGAGGTTAGTTTGAAAATAAAGCTTTCTATTTCTTGAAAGTCTTGCTTCCAACTATTTTCCAAGAACTCTTGATAACGAAATTCATCTAACTCGTAGGAATCCCCGATCGCATAAGTTGATTGCTTGAAGATGCTCCTTCATTTGCGGATCGCTGGATAACTTTTAGAGAGCTCGTTGATTGCGAAAGCCGAAGGGATTTGTTGATTGCAAAGATGATTTTGGAGAGATCGTCAATCGCCCAAAAAACGTATCACTGACACAAAAAAGTTAAAATTGCTGCTCGCGATCAAAAAATATTTTGCATACCTTGTGTTGGAGGGGTTGGATGTCAATGGCTTTGGTGCGCGAAGGTCGCACAACGGTTATCTATAGATAGTGACCTGAGCCGTTTTGTTGCAAAAAATATCACGCAAAAATTATAGGTAGGTTTAACAGGTGTCAAAGATTTTATTTCATGAGCTTATTTTGCTACAATTGTGAGGATGGAAGGGCAGTGGAACTGCACTTCCAATCCAAATGATGCAAAAAACATTGTGGAGATTCTACACAAAATCAGTATGCTTATACCCTTCTCAAGGGTGTGCTCTCGTTTGGGGCAATGAACTTCTATGTTGGGGAGTCCATGCCATTGGGAGCAAGGCAGTGGACTCCTGTGATGGGGAGTCCATGTCTTTTGGATCAGGGGCAGTGGACTCTCTACCTGGGGAATCCTGAGTATGATCCTATTGATTTTAGTACCTTAGGGTACTAAAAATGGCAGATTCTTTGCCTATGTCAATCTGTGAATGTTCACAGAGAGTGATCATTGGGGACAAGCCGAGAAGGTGTTCAAGGATTGGATTCATGACCTTTACAAACACTATACTCATAGATGTACTATCCAAGAAGCCAGCTACTATTGAGACATCAGTGTTTGGAGGTGAATCATATGATGGGAGTCCTCATCTCCAGTCCCTCCTCCATTTATGAGGATAACATCTCAGTCATACATAACACTGAGCACCCTTAGTTTACCTTGAAAAACTAGAGCAATTCGTTGTGCTATCGTGTCACAAGGGAATCAGTGCAAAAATAAGAATGTTGCAATTTTGCTGACCAAGGTTACTATGGTGAAAAGAGGAGGTGTATTGTTGTTGACCTTCTCTATGACATTCATGGTGCCTTTTAAGTTGTTTGGGGCTTTGTTTTAGTACCTTTTATGCAAACTATGTTGATAGACAAGTGAATAAGTTTGAAGGGACTGAAAAGGGCATCCACAATGTGTCATCCCTGTGCATGATGACTTTTTCTATTCATTTGTACCCCAAACTTGATGTCCATGAAAAAATAGACTGGAGTGAACCCTGCCGGTTGATTAATATGTACCTGTGTACTCCATGATATTCAATAGATAGAAGCCTTTGTAGCAATGCAATTTTCTTAAAGATGCATCTGCTTAACCATTTTGTGTTGTTTGTTGACCATAATTTTCTTGATCACATAACTTATTAACGTAGTTTTTCTCTTGTGGATAAGCCCATATCAAGGGGGCCAAGCCAGGCTAGTGCTGTGTGATATATAGTATAGCCATACTGCTGCAGGAACCGGGAGTTTTATACTATTGAGTGAGTAAAAAGAGAAACAAGAAGCAAGAAGTTTTATGTAAAATAGTGATCAGTCCCATCATGATATGTAAAATGCCTTCAAGTGAGTCCCTGAGGGTGTTGTGATTGAGTCATGCATGGGTTGTGTATTTGAAGTGTGCATAACCAGTATGTTATTAATTTTGTGAGCAAGATGTGCATATGAGTGAGATATGAGAGAGTTAAATGTTAGTTGCGGAGACTTTTACATGGTTACTACAGAGACTTGAACCAAATGCGATCGAACAATCTTGAGAAAAGATACCATTTTCTTGATTTTGTTAATTGCAGTACTTACTCTATTTTAAAAATCTGGATCCTCCTGCTGACTATTTTCAGATCATGAGGTCATTGATGCAAAGAAGCAAGAAGGAAATAACGGAGCTATCCCAAAATTTCTTGATTCCCAGGGTTCTATTTTTCGAAGACTATTTCCCATTGAAGGGGTCCAGACCCCTTCCTATGGGTCTGAACAGTCCTAAACCAAAATACTATTTTTTGTGACCATCACACTCAGTAGTAGTAGCTGGTAGAAACTTGAATCACTGCAAGACAGGCATTTTTGACAAAAAAATGGTCAATTATCAACTAATTATTGACCCCATAGACCATGATCAACGTGATTAAAAAAATCAAATATCAACAAAACAGTAGATAGTATTGACTCCTGTTGACAAAAAAGTCAATAGATTATTGATCTATCAACTTCTTTTATTCAACATTTTGACTGTGTGAGTAAATCATATTGACTACTTGGTATCAACATCAAAGTAGATAGCTTGTCACAGCTGGTACATACCAACTATCAATTTTTCATCACTTGTTCATAGTTGGTTGATAGTCGTTAGACACAGTGACAATTAAAAAACAAAAATCAATAGTATCAACACATGTCGACAAAAAGTTGTTAGAAAGTTGACCTATCGACTTGTGCTGTCAACGTACTATTGCCTATTATCAACAAAAAAACTACTGACAAACTATCAACCAATCACCAAAAAAATAGACAAACTTGTTTGTTCTTCTGGCTGTGATGCCCGAGACCAGAAAACATCACAACAACAAACCGGTACTTTGAGAACGACAACATTCTGTGAAGTGATCAACTCATCACCTCTTACACCAGAAGCAATGTTGCAACAATGTTTCTGCCACCATCACCCTCATCCCCACATCCTCTGCAACAACTGTTGCAGTTGGTTCAGTCTGGTTCATAGGACTTATTAAGATATTCCTCTTTTTGTGCTATCCCATGTGGGTACAAAATGGCATCAGCATGGTCCAAGGGGGAGATGGGACCATGGGGAGGAGGGGCATTTATTGTCTTCGTTATAATTATAATCATCATCAGTCTACCCCTCTACATATTTGCCCCATTGATTGTTTTGTTTGGGTTGTCTGCATCATGGTTTGACTATGTTACACTGGATATTATGATTTTGACTCAACAATAAAAATCACTCCTTGTCTGACATAACAGATATGTTGTCCTTGGACATACAAGGCTTGTGTAAAATTATGCAACAACCAATAAATGCACAGTGCACAAGAGATAGACCATCTGGGAAGACACACACCAATAAAAATGAACCAAAATCAACAGATGGTTGTTGATGAGCTTTTGTTGGGGCAAGTTGCTGAAATGAATACATTTTTGTTGATTGTTTCATTTCACTTCATATATTAGGTCTAGACTGTGTTTTTCTCATCATTATGATATTCTTTTTGAATAATTCACATATTCATTACTGGTCACATCTGTCAAATTCAACAACACAAGCCAAGTGAAAGAGAACTCTCAACCGTCAACTAAAATGTCTGAAATTGCTCATAGTGAAATTATGTATCTAATTGAACAAGATACTTGATGGTCATCTGACAATGCGACAGCGCTTCCATTTATTCCTTCCCACTGTCAATTCTACAATCATCCAAAATGGCCACCACTCCAAAATATTCTCCTGCTCCTGTAGAGTTGTGGTTTGGTTCTGTTGAGGTGATACAGGCTGTCGTAAGTGCCTTCCGTGTTATGTATGAGGATGACATGTTGCCATTTGTTGTATCGTCACCCCCACAAATCTGAGAGCAATGCTCAGTTGTGATGTTTACAATTTGCTTGGTCCAACTTATTTCCGCCAGGCATATCGCATGTCGTTGCAGTCGTTTTACCATCTCCCTTTGATTGTTGTGTGACATATCGTGTCGACAAGAGAAAAAGTAAGTTTGTACCAGAAGAAGGGCAAGAGAGCTAGTGGAAACTACAAGGATCCTCCGGTTTGCAATGGCCCAGTACCTTCCACCGTTCGACTAGCTTGTGCTATTTGTTATTTTGCTGGCAGTTCCCCATACAATCTTGGGTGCGTTTATAGTATATCATATCGATCTGTGTTGGAAAGTGTTTGGAACATCGTTGAGGCAATTAACATGATGCCAGAGTTCTACATTTTCTATCTGGAATCCCTCAAAGCTCAGAGGAAGATAGATGCCAGATTCAAAAAATCAAGTACACCAAAAATAAATAACTGTGCAGGTGCAATTGATGGAAAATTGATTTGGACAACAAAACCAAGCTTGGCAGATGCAAAAAGCCGCATTATAGACCAAAAGAAATATTTATGTGGTCGCAAGCACAATTCCCACTGTCAATTCTACAATCATCCAAAATGGCCACCACTCCAAAATATTCTCCTGCTCCTGTAGAGTTGTGGTTTGGTTCTGTTGAGGTGATACAGGCTGTCGTAAGTGCCTTCCGTGTTATGTATGAGGATGACATGTTGCCATTTGTTGTATCGTCACCCCCACAAATCTGAGAGCAATGCTCAGTTGTGATGTTTACAATTCGCTTGGTCCAACTTATTTCCGCCAGGCATATCGCATGTCGTTGCAGTCGTTTTACCATCTCCCTTTGATTGTTGTGTGACATATCGTGTCGACAAGAGAAAAAGTAAGTTTGTACCAGAAGAAGGGCAAGAGAGCTAGTGGAAACTACAAGGATCCTCCGGTTCACAATGGCCCAGTACCTTCCACCGTTCGACTAGCTTGTGCTATTTGTTATTTTGCTGGCAGTTCCCCATACAATCTTGGGTGCGTTTATAGTATATCATATCGATCTGTGTTGGAAAGTGTTTGGAACATCGTTGAGGCAATTAACATGATGCCAGAGTTCTACATTTTCTATCTGGAATCCCTCAAAGCTCAGAGGAAGATAGATGCCAGATTCAAAAAATCAAGTACACCAAAAATAAATAACTGTGCAGGTGCAATTGATGGAAAATTGATTTGGACAACAAAACCAAGCTTGGCAGACGCAAAAAGCCGCATTATAGACCAAAAGAAATATTTATGTGGTCGCAAGCACAAGTTTGGCCTAAATTGTCAAGCAGTGTCTGATTCCTGGGGACGTTTTGTTGATGTTTCAATTATCTATGGAGGGTCTACTGCAGATTGTCTGGTATTTGAGGGGAGTGACCTATACAAATGGCTCATCAAGGGATTGATGAAACAGGACCTTGGGAAGCAGCCGTTCGTTTTGTTTGGCGACAATGCTTACTTGAATTCTTCCTTTATGGCAACACCGTATCCCAATGTGTCAAATAATCCGGGAACAAAGACAAAGGATGACTATATTTTTTATCATTCTCAGCTCTGAATAGGAGTTGAATGTGCCTTCAGTATGCTCATTCAAAGATGGGGAATACTTTGTTCTCCATTTCCTAAAAATGTTAGGACAAAGAAGGTTATTGCAACGGTTATTGCCCTCACAAAACTTCACATTTTTTGTATAGATGAATCAACCAATTCACAAGAAACACTACCATCATTGGAAACAGATAATAATGCATTGATCAACAGGGACGACGGCTATGTCAAAATGGTGAGAGTCAACGAAGCTGAAACTGCTCTACAAACAGTTTTGATGAATGGTGGGCATCACTATGATGATGTTTCCACTGGAATTTTGTGGGCACACTATAACAGCATCATCCAGGCACCTCTGCCATGCACTGCAATTCACAATTTCATTGCAGAAGGACAATGGGAAAGGCCACAATTAGGAAAGAAAATGAATAGAAATGCATAAAAAGTTTTAATGAGTTACTATGTTTTTCAACTCTTTAAACTTGTCTTCTACTACATTAAATCATTAAACTGACTACCATTACATTTCCTTGGCGTTTCTTCCTTTTCCTCCCTATTCAACGATAACGTCAATTCATTTATCTCCTCATTGATCTTTTCAATTTCTGTTGTAATAACATTGACCAGACTTGCATTCCCCGCAACATCCTCAGAAGCCAAACCGATGACCAAATTCCTCCTTGTATCCTGACAATAATGAATGCGCTCTTTCTCTTGCTGCAACACCGCCATTTTTGCAACTTTAGCAAGAGATCGCCCATGTTGTGCAATGCTCAAACTAAACTTATCGATGTCATCACTTCTCTTTTACTTTTTGCTGCTGCCTTTTGACAAATTGGTCATTGAATCATCATCTTCAGAGCATCCATGCTTATGTCCAACAGCCGATGGGACACCATAACTTGCATTCCCGGATCCTGTACTTGAATTCAATCTTTGCATAGAGGAACGGAGCAAGTCACGAGTATCCAACATTTGCCAAAGATACAGGAGATAAGTTTTACCCTAGACAAAATTCTTGCGCTGATCAAGTGCCACTTGTGAGTGATTCCTCAATGATCCAAACTCTTCGTCACTGTCATTTGCTTGATCAAGCTCATTCATCTCCTCTGAGTAATCCAAGGCTTTGTTGTCAAAATCCACATTGATGTGGCCACCATCTCCTTGACCACTTCTTTCCCAGCTCTCGACAACACATTTCAAATGGAGATTCATAGTGTTCCACTTCTCTTCTACTTTTTCAGCTGTTGCTACCTGCACCTGACTCACATATTCATGCGGAATTGCAATGACTCATAAAAAATCAGAGTGCAAGTCAGGGAAAATGCCTGTGACTGGGAGGAAATTCAGATCATTCCACTTATCGGCAAGCATTTGCCATACTGTTCCCATGCGTGCTTTGATTGTGTTCCTATTTTCAACAGCCATGCGCCCACTTGGAAGATTGTGGCGCGCCAGGAAAGCACTCTTTATGTTGTCATGGTGGACAAGAGCATGGATCAACCTTAACATTGGAGATTTTCCATGCCAGGATGCTCCACCACTGCCTAGAATTCTCTCCTCATCTGCTTTTTCTCTTGCAGCATTCTCGGCTGCAATGGTTCTTGCAGCAATAGTGAACGAGATGTAATCCTCTCGAATGAGTGGATGAGGAGTCAACCAATCATTTAGACGTTGCAGTGGCCAAGCCTTTGGGTGCAGCATTGGATCAATGCAATCAACAGATGCATGTCGCTCCACCTCTTCTTTCGTATCTGCAGTGGACGGCTTTATGTTGCTCACCTTTTTCGCTGAACTCCATGGCAGTGCTTTGGTGTTGAAGATGGGATTGCCATCTTCATTGACTAGACCAAGAGACAGAGTCGCAAGAGCTTTCAACAAACGCCTGCAAGAAATATAGAATTTCTCAGCCAACGATGGGGATGAAGTGTTTGTTTGCTCATGCACACCCAGGAGCAGTGCGGCAACACCATTGTTTGCTTCATTCTTGTCAGCGGAGGACATTGCCGCTGCTATTTCAACAATGTTTCTGCAATGAATTTGGGAAAGATGGTCCAGACGCTGCGAGGGAAGACGTGTCAAGATATAGCACGAGGGGGGTATGATTCTTGGGGTATGATATTTTTTCCATTGCACAGTTGGGATATTTTTTCCATTGCACAGTTGGAGTCAAAACTGTACAATCAAAATTGAAGAAAAATCATACCCACAAAATCACATACTCATAACTTATTTCGGGGTACAATTTTAGGGGTAGGGTATGATTTTTTTGTGCCTACAGCTTGGAGATGCTTTTTCCTCCCTCCCATGATACTTAGTGACTAACTTTTATTTTTTAAAAACATTTAAGATATTTGCTACTGACCATTAAAAATTACACGGCAACCATGGGATTCGCCGCCCAAAATGTAAATACAGTGGACTCCAATTATCGAGTGCAGGAGTGTGACCTAAAGGGCTTCATCGCATCTACAACACCTGTAGATGCGATGAAGCCCTTTAGGTCACACTCCTGCACTCAAAATTGGAGAACGGAACTGTCCGATTGGATTGATGGGGGGACAGTTATGTGGGGAGCGATTGCGACGAGCGGGGGAGAGGCGTTTTTTTATAGTTTTTATTCATGCGACATAAAATAAATAAGCTGTTTTACATAAGCCAAATTATGCAAATAATTGTGTGACGTAGATTCAGTAGTGATTTCTACGCTGTGCAGGACCAGACATCTCCAAGCTGTAGAGAGGCACACACCATCAGGGAACAAGCAGGGAACACGCTGTGTTCAACGAATTGCCTGTAAGACAGTGATAGTAGCCCTCATTAAATAAATTATGTAGAATAATACACACGATACCTATACCAACAGGTACAATACTTCGTATGCTGGAGGATCCGGGTCAGTGGGGTGTGTCAACCATTTTTGGTGATTGAGAAGTGACGTGGCAAGATTGCGCACGAGTGCGCGAGTCATCGGGGAAGGATTGCGGGGACGGATCGGGACGGACGGGGACGGGGCGGGGACGGGGCGGGGACGAGTCGTAAAAGTACTTACTTTGTTAGTTAAAATATCTATACTTGATTGTTTTTGCTTATCAATGTGTATGACTGAAGCCCGTGATAAAAGTAGAGGGATAGTGTACAGTATGCATTATACAGTATATATAACATACAACTAAACTTTGCTCGAGTCGCACATGAAAGAGAGTACATATTGTACAACCGTATCGCGCTGTACATACTTTATCGGCCAAAGTATGGATAAAGGCGGGGACGGGGCGGGGACGGATGGGAGATCAGGGAAATAACGTTTAATTGGCTCTTTTGGCCGAAATAAGCTTTTTGTCATGCGAGTCAAGTGTGAGTACCATACTAGATCCCAGATCGTGACCGTTACTAAAAAATAATCTAAATCACGCGCCATTCACGACATTTATGCGCTCTCTTCAGAATGGCTGTTGCATCAAAAATGGCATGTTGGCCGCCAACATGCCGTTTTACGCTCTCGTCCGTTTTCAGTGAAAAGGGGACGAGAGCGTAAACGGCATGTAGGCGGCCAACATGCCATTTTTGATGCAACATGCCTTACAACTTAGGAATTCGTATGAATTTCACGCAATCCCGCCCAACTCGTCCGTTTTACACGCACTCGTCCATTTTTCACAAAAAGGGACGAGAGCGTGTAAAATGGAAGGGAAGCGGCATACATGCCATTTCATAAGCTCTACGTTTTCATGAAAAATGGACGAGAGCTTGTAAAACAACTTTTATGCGGGATTGATATAGAAAGGAGGCATGGAATCTGTTCACGCCGAGACCCGAGAATAAGATTATAAATGACGTAAACTCTATCACTGGCGTCGATCAACTGCCACCTCACAGCATGATCTTGTTTTTTTAGAATGTAGCTGCCAGATTCCCGCAGCTCCATGGGGACGGGCGGGGACGGGAGGGGACGGGGCGGGGACATGGCGGGGACGGGGCGGGGACGACGTCGGGACGGACTGCGGACAGACTATAATGTGAGAGGTTTTTGGCGAGTTTAAGCCCCCCCCTAAAGGTGTCTAAAACTGGGACGCCCACCAAGGCCCGGATCCTCCTGTTGTATTTTGTGGAAGGCAACCGACCTCTCCCAATACACCTTGTCTCTTGTGTCCGTTGCCCAGCCTTTGCCCCAGCTTTGCCCCCTCTCCCACCTCTCTTCCACACATGCATCGGTCATTGTATTGTACAATCATCTTCTCTTCTCCGACAATTCCGAAGTTTCAAGTTTCCGTAAGCAAGACCCCCCCCCTGTCTTGAAGCGACCCCAGCTTCATCACACAGACATGATTAACCAATAGCTACCATCCAGTCCCACCAAGTAACAGCCACAGCATATCGATGTCGGGGCAACACATTCTTTACTTTTATACTTTTATTATTCTGTTTTTGTCGGTAAGCAACATTATTTTATGGCAGCAATGTCGATAACTTTTGTCATGTAGCGCGGAGAAGATGGAGAGAAAGTTTCGAGAGAGACGAACCATTGCCTATTGTTTGAACAGTGCTCGGTGGATCTACCCACATTTGGAGAATGTGGTTTTGAATCACGCAAGTTCAAAATGAAAAATGAAAATATTTTTGCGAGTTTGACCCAGCGACACTGTTTGATTCGTCTGACCTGTCGTCTCTCATTCCCATTCGACAGCTCGAGTCCAGCTAGCATCCATGACAACGAACTACCCGTACTCCCGCTCCGACGAATGCTCCTGGGAGCCAGAAGAAGCGGCGCGTCGTCTCGGCTCGCTGCTTCCGAATCCGACGCGCGGCCTCCACGAAGACCCACTCGTATCGGACTCGGCTCTCAACGACGGCGGGCCGCATGCGCTGCCTTCTGCCAAGAGACCCAATTTGCTCACGCGCGGACGAAGTTCGGCGGAGATCTCGTCGCTTCGAAGGGCGTTTGGCTCCAACTCGCTCCACGGCAGCAACAGCCACCATGACGACGACGACGACGAAACCGCCCCCCATCGCCGCGCCCCTCCCTCCCTCTACCGATCCCTGCGCAAACAAACCACCGACATTTTCCTCCCCGTCCTCCACGCATTCTCCTCGCAACTCAAAGAACCGCTCATCCTCATGCTGCTCTTCTCCGCCGGCCTCTCCCTCTTCCTGGGCAACGCCGCCGACGCCGTCTCCATAGCGCTGGCTCTTAGCATCGTCTCTCTCGTGGCGGCCATACAAGAGTATCGATCCGAGCGGGCCCTGGAAAAGTTGGCAGATTTAGTCCCGCCCACGTGTACCGTGCTGCGAGATGGGAGGGCGATGGATCATTTCCCCGCGGAGAAGTTGGTCATGGGGGATCTCGTCGTGTTGAGTACCGGGGATAGGGTTCCCGCCGATGTTCGGGTGATTGATGGTGTGGAGATGATGGTCGATGAGAGTTCGTTGACGGGAGAAAATAGTCCCGTGGGGAAGACGGGGGGTGCTTTGTCGTTCGTGGGGGGGACGGCGAGTGTGGATGTGGGTGGAAGGTCGGGTTCTTTGGCGCCTCCGATGCCGTTGACGGAGCAGACGAATGTGGCGTTCATGGGAACGCTGGTGGTTTCGGGTAGAGGGAGGGGATTGGTCATTGCCGTGGGAGAAAGGACCGAGTTTGGAAAAGTTGCCAAGGAATTGAGTGAAGTGGAAACACGCAAGAGTCCCTTGCAGCTCAAGATTGATGAGTTGGGACGGACGTTGGCGTATGTCAGCAGTGCCGGGATATTCGTCATGGCTGTCATGGGGTATTTGCTTGGAAGGCCTTTCCTTGAGACTGTCACTGTTGCTGTTAGTTTGGCTGTGGCTGCCATTCCGGAGGGTTTGCCCATTTGTGTTACCGTTACCTTGGCATTGGGGGTGGTTCGTATGGCCAGTCATGCGGCGATTGTGAAGAAGTTGCCAGCCGTGGAAACTTTGGGATGCGCCACGGTTGTGTGTTCAGATAAAACCGGGACATTGACGCAGAATGAAATGACGGTTAGGAGTATGTATACACTGGCATTTCCTTCGCTTAACTTTGGTCTCACGGGCGTGGGTTACGATGTAAAGAAGAGTGGTGGATACATGGTGAGGACCAAGTCGTGCGAGGAGCTGTCGCAGCGAGGTGATGGTAAAATTAGCGACGAGAGAAAGGCGAGAGAGGTTACCCCGCGATGCATGGAATTTAATGCACTTTCAGCTCTCTTTGGAACGGCGAGTATTTGTAACAATGCAAGCGTTACCTTCTATGAAGATAGAAGCCAAGGATCCATAGTAGGACAGCCGACGGAAGTGGCTTTGTTGATTGGAGCTCATAAGGCGAATATCCCGGATCCTCGTGCAATGTATCATCGCATTCAAGAAATTCCATTTTCGTCTGACAGAAAGAGAATGGAAGTCAAATGTCGTCCAGTGGGAGGAGCACACACCTGCACAGCTTTCACATTATCCGCTCGCAGACACAAACCAAATAACACTGATCTCATATCCCCCGATGGTTCATTGTACTTCGTCAAAGGGATGCCCGAGGCTATCCTAGGGGAATGCAAAACCCACACTGCCGCCGATGGATCTGCTGTCGCCTTGACCGAGATTGGAAAGACTCGTGCACTCTCCCAATCACGCCGCATGGCTGCCTGTGGTCTGAGAGTCCTTGCCATTGCCTACGGACCGTCTTTGGACGAGCTTACGTTTGCGGGTATTGTTGGATTGGAGGATCCGCCCAGAGAGGGTGTCCCTCAGAGCGTGGCAAACCTCGAAAAAAGTGGCGTGAAAACTATCATGGTGACTGGAGATTCAAAAGAGACAGTGAGTAATTATTGTTTATGCGGTATTAGAGCTTATGATATTTGTTTCCTATTACAACGAACATCACTGATGCTTTATCTTGTTTTTTGCAGGCTTTGGCCATTGCCAGACGATGCGGCATTATTGGAGGATCGAAAGCCTCTTCACGCAGCACAGATTCTATCAATGCTTCATGTGACATGGGCGCGTCTAAAAAACCTCCTACCGACGATGTGAGCGATGATGATCTTTCTGAGTACGATCTCTCCTCTCACAATCTCCTTGATGATATGGAATATGGATCGCTTGCCCTAAGCGGGTCTCAACTTGATGCTATTGGAGCTAATAATTTGGCCGACTCTATTATTGGTGTCAAGGTGTTTTATCGCGTTGCGCCCCGGCACAAATTGGCTTTAGTAAGGGCATTTCAAAAACGTGGGGAAGTTGTGGCAATGACAGGTGATGGCGTGAATGATGCCACTGCTTTGAAGGTTCGTTGATTTTCGACTTCGCCGATTTCGCCGATTTCGCCTACAGCGCTCGACGCAAATGTCATGTGCACCTTCATTCATTCTCTTATGTTTTCATTGTTTCCTCTCTAGGCCGCAGATATCGGAATAGCTATGGGCAAAGGAGGAACAGATGTCGCCAAAGAGGCTGCAGATGTGGTGTTGGCCGATGACGACTTCACTACAATAACTCATGCCATTGCCGAGGGCAAAGGAATTTTCTTCAATATTAGGAACTTCCTTGCATTTCAACTGAGCACATCGTTTGCAGCGCTCGCGATGGAATCTGTTGCAACGGCGTGTAGGCTTCCATCGCCTCTGAATGCAATGCAAATACTTTGGATCAATATTATCATGGATGGTCCACCGGCCCAAAGTCTTGGGGTGGAACCTGTCGATGAAAGAATATTAAACGCGCAGCCTCGTAAGGCTACCGACTCCATCATTACGCGTGCATTGCTGACAAGGGCAATTAGCAGTGCGGCACTCATCATGTTCCTAACTCTCAAAGTATTTGCCCACGAGCTAGGTGAGCTCATTGAAAGGTTTGAAATTGCTCGTCCTTGAACTTGACTTCAATGATCCCAACTATTGCATTTTGCTTCGGAATGTTTCTAGAGGATGGTCATGTCACACGCAGGGACACAACCATGACTTTCATGACCTTCGTCAACTGCGATCTTTTCAATGCCTACGCATGTCGGTCAGCCGACCTTGCTTTCTACGAAATAAGTCCTTTCAGCAACATATCATTCCTTTGGGCTATGGGATTCTCTGTACTCGGTCAATTTGCAGTGATTTACTTCCCGCCGCTTCAAGCTGTGTTTCAAACTGAAGCATTATCTTTTGGTGATCTCTTTCTCATTGTTTGTCTTTCGTCGACAGTGCTTGTTTTGGATACCGTAAGGAAGAAGTTTCTCCAGAAGTATTGCAGTGACACGTTCAGGAAAATAAACTTCAGAAAGATTACAGGTAAGGCCAAAAAACGTGACGGTGTCGTTGGCAAGCGAAGGAAGGTCTTATCAAAGAGTAGCAAGGCTCCTCCATCATCAGGTAGTGGAGCGGTCACGATACGGGCTAGAAATTTAACGAATCTCTAAATTTAGTCCCCACCGAATGAACCATTGGCGGCCTTATCCATTCTACCTTGACACAATCGTCTTCTCACATTCTTTTCTACAATGCACTTTTTTTTAATTTCTCAGAAGCAGATACACTTGGAGCAAAGCTGCCACAAAGAAAAAGCTCTGGCACATCACAAAAAGAATCATCGGAGGCACATACATGTCAGATGGAATCCTTACTGCCAGTTGATATTGAAATGTCCCATGTCCAGCCACAAGGTGATGCATGGCCTTCCCAATCTGCCTCCGATGATGAGATCGCCAAGGGCACATGACTCCTATAGTGCTTGATGTGACATCTATGTGTGAGGGAAGTATATAATGACCAGAACAGACTGTAGATTGATTGTATTAGAATATCATGTTTGACATATCAAAAGAAAGGTGTACTTATGAATGGAATATCTCTTGTTTAGCCTTGTAAATGGAGTCATATTGAATCCATCTGTGACTTTGGTTCAACCATAATAACTTAATACTATTATTATCTAAGCTCTCCCTGTAAAGTAAGTCACAACATTGAGCAACAAAAGACAACTCAATTGCAAGTAATTCATGTCGCCAAGGTTTCGTTTGTCTTGTTTGCTGACACAGGCTTGAACAAAATTTGGCGCGATACTTACAATTTCATAATCTTAGGATCAAAAATATGAGTGAAGCCTGGCACACCAAATGATCAAAAAAATCTTCAGGGAATCGTACTATGTGTGAAGGCTGTCAAAAACTCATCATCGTGTACAATGAACAAAACACAAGGGTTGACATAGGCCAATTATTTACCTTAACTAGTAAACCCAAGGAGCTTCCACCTGGAACATCTGAGGGTCCTCTTCACTTTGCATTGGACAAAGGAAGTGTGAAAGTCATGACATATTTGTTTCTCAGAAACAATATATTTTAGGTACATACTCATCAGGTATGTTCTGAGAAACAATAATCCAAGTGAGGCAGTTGAGAGAGTTCAACTGCTCAACTGACAAGCCTGCAGTGTGAGACCTTCTCAACTGACAAGCTTGCAGTGTGAGAGCTTCTCTTGAAATTAGATCACCTGAGGTTTCATACCAAGTCAGGTAGAATCCTACACAGTTTCATTTTGTGCAATGAAGTATATTTGCTTCATTGCTACTTGTTAGTACCAAATAACTTAAGTCACAAAAATCAGTTCCCAACAACTTGTATCTACCCATTACTACATAGTAAAAACTACATTAAAACGGCTTAGGTCACTATCAATTCATAGCCTTCGAGCGACAAGATCGGATCGTCTGTCCGTGGTTCCACCATCCATCATCCAATCTCTTTAGGTGTTGACCATGGTAGGTTCATCTGTCCATCATCCCTTGTCCATACGCACTTGTGGCATAAAAGCTTACCTGCCCAATAGCTCGTAGCAGCCCCTCATCAAATGAGGAGGCAATGAACATAAATGCCTCGGTTTAATTTTGTTGTGAATGAGCAATATGTGTGTAGTCTATTTTTAGATAGTAAAACACAATTAGACTTAAAATGAGGCTGTACCCGTGATCACATGTAGATACAGTGACACCACGGATTACTATGTACTTATAGCCACTAGGCAGTACAATGAAAGATCTTCTAGGGCCCAAAATGACCCTATGAAGAATTGAATAGCCTCTAAGGCCTAAAAAGCTTGCTCGTCACCCCCGAGAGGTTTTGGTCACTTGAAAGACTCACAATCCCCTGGAAGTTCTCGTCTCAGAAGCGTTCTCTACTCCAAGGATCCAGTTCTCTTCTTCGTTCGCATGGTGGTGGTGGTAGTAGTGGTTCAACACTGCACAGGCACAGGTTGGAGCGTGGGACTCAAGGTTCAAGTGTGTCTGAGCAACAACCTCAAGGGAAAACTGAACTCGCGCAGGACTTTGTCCCATGATCACGGATCAGCCCCATTCACATGGGAGCGCGTCATGGCACAGCCCATTTGACAAATCATTTCGCAACACAGCCCTCGCGATCACGATCTCAAAAAAATGACCACAAATAGTGAGTCCTAGAATCATAGGGCCGAGACCATGATCGCAAAGGACCAGCCAAGGAGAGAACATTGTTCTACTCCGTATAAAGGCACAGGAGTACAATACATTGCTGCATCCCGGTCAAACGTCAGAGTGAAACAAAGTAACATCTCCAAGTCCCAGGACGCATGGGGGTGAAAGAAGGACCAATAAAACAACTACATGTCCTGCCCCTGAAATACTCTTTGCAAAATTCTTGCGCAAATTTCCGATTCGTGCAAGAATGCTGCGTACATTTTGCAGTTTTTGTCAGGAAAACAGGCAACTTGTTGATTTCATTCTGAAATCCAAGCAAAAAAGTGAGAAAAATCCACGAAAGTGAGAATTCCTCTCACGTGGTATCCCTTTCATGTGCATAAGCTACCATGCAAGAAAGAGGTCAAATAATAAGAAAAGCAGGTTGGCTTGCAAATAGCCACTGCACATCCTCTGGTCCAAGGAAAATAGAATTCAGACACCGAAAATAAATATTCCGAATTATTTAATTTTAAATTGAAATAGCTCATTAAAAAAATCTTAACCAGAATTCAACTGTCAAGTTTAAATAACCTGATTAATTCAAATACCTTGCTACATGATGTAAAAATAAAAATAAAAATGCCAAGAAATCTTCTGGCATCATGAACTTCTCCCACATAGAGAAACATACGCATGTGCCATGCTGCACTATTAACATGCAAGTGTATCAAAAAAGCAACTCAAAATCAAACCATGTTGGGTTTCGAACCCCTGACATGGTGTTGCTACAGTAACAGTGAAAGCAAGAGGGATGTAATTCCAAGCTTTCCTCATGTTCCAAAATCAGGAGCATGCATATGTTTTCCTTACCAAGCTAGGGATGTGTCAAACTCTTGGTACACACAGGATGGGTTCTTCCTACTTGAAAGGAAGGGTAAAGTCACACAATGTTTTTTATTGCACAAGCAATAAATTCCTGTCAAAACTTGCTTTTCTGAGTATATGTTACCCAGAGTGACTAAGCCAGCATATGACCTCAGTCTTTGACCAATGCACGGACTGAGTTATAGTTGTTCTAGATTTTTGAACAAATAGCAACATAAAATATGTTAAGATCACTTTTACCTTGTCAGTGATAATTGATGTCAAAAGTCTGCTAAAATCTGTGAACCAGAGTTGAAACAAACCGGGGCACAACATACCAAGCACGTAGCTAACCACTAAAGTGCAGTACTCTTCTTGAGGAAAAGACTCATAATCACAGAGCTAACCACTCCTGTGAAAAACTCCTCTGGGGTTGAGTAAAATAACAGACCTTCCAAGTTGTGTCAAAACGAAAAAAAAACCCACTTACACAACAAACTCAATTTCATACACATTACTGAGGTTTCTCATGACAAGAGAAACTGTTTGATGAAGTTTTGGTGTGTTGGAAGGACGTGCCTGTTTATCTCTATTTTTCCAAAGAGGGAGGTTTACAGCCTATAAAGACAGAGCACAACCAGTCCAAAAGTCAAGGAAAAACAACGAGGACAATTTCCCTTGATGACTGGAGGGTTTCATTGACAGCCGCCGTCAAAACTGGCTGTACAAAGACAGAACCCCCAAACAAACATAAATGACTGTAAATCAAAAAGTGATAAAGTTAGGAAAACTTTCCAAACTCAAAGAATCCTTACAGTACGGTAGATGTTGCTATGTTCAACTCTACAAACACCATAAGACTTCATGAAAAGTCAACAAATCATAGACTAGGTACTGGCACATCTGGAACTTGTTCATGCCTAGAAAAACTGAAGAAGGTGACACCTACTCAGGGCTAGCAATAACGATCATGGGTTTTCCATGTGCCTCACAAGCACATTCAATGGAGTCAATGATGGCCATACTGTTCTAAATTGAACTCATTTGGAGTAATATGATGTTCTCCAAAGGTTAACTTGAGAGACCGCCTTAAACAAGGTGAGGATGGACTTCCCAAGCAGAGAGTAAAGGTTTGAACAGCAAACCAATACACAGCATCTCTGAACAAGAAAGCAAGGGCTTAATAACGGACCCAAATACTTCTCATGGCAAAAGCACCATTCTTACAAGCAGATAAAAACCCGCTAAACATTCGCCCATACAGGGAACTCACATGCTACTGAGTGGTCCAGTACATGAAAGAACCTTAGGCAAGACAATATGATTGTCTCGCCTCTCTCACAACTGGAATTGTAGAAGAGGAGGTACAAGGTACACAAAAAAGAGACACATTAATTTTAGGTATTTGTTACCACAACAAGTCTAGAGCAACACCAACTCAGGTTGGATATACTCGCATTCTAGTACAGCTTGCTGAACATAGAGTGCATAAACACAGAATAAAGGAGATTGAATCCTTGACCATGATTAACATAATTGGATTAAAAAGAAATGTGTCTTACTAGATAATGGTCTCACTGAGAATTGATGACCAGTACTTGATTCTCTGGTGAAAACTTCTGACGGTTCACGTTCAGAATTATCCATGGAGAACAAATATGGTATCCATAAATTGGGACTCAGAGAGTCATCGAAACAGGTGGGTCTTTTGCTAAAGACAATGGGATGACCATAGGTAGAGCACCTATGTGTTGCACAACAAACCATAAAACAAGCCTCATAATCATATGAGCACAAGAATACAAAGGATCCAAGACTTTGTTCCGGTAAAACCACAGCACATAGAATTGTGAGTATTCCTAGTTAAACGGGAATACCATCTCACACAAAAGATAAGTCAAACATGAACACTCGACTGAGAGACATGTAGCATCTTGTTGGCATGCAATGCAAAACAAACACAATTCAGGCAGCTATACACAGAAATGTAGTATTGCTTCACTAGCTTAGACAAATCCAAAGAGAAAACAAATATTATTGTGTCAACATCAAGGAACATTCACTTCCCCCAGATGTTTGCTGTGAAGTCACAATATGGTTGCATAAACCATAAGATAATAGCCAACAACTGTCTTTCAAAATATAAAAATAGGTACACACATGCACATTTACTTATGTTGCAATGTCATTACCACCAACAAAAGAGTTATAAATATACAGACCTCCCTCGAGGACCCTTGCAAAAAATACAAGAGGATGTCATGACACTGAATCCATACTCTTCATGGTGCAAAAAGACACAGAAGTTGATTCTTGGACCTTCCAATGATTATAGTCAATACATTAAGTATGACTTGACATTGTTCACTTGCCGGTAGCTTACCCTTTGAGGAACTATTCTCATGGATACATAGGGGTGACAGAGCAAATAGAAGGACAAAATACCAACACCAAGGATTGCAGAACAGCACCTTCGTACCTAGACCTGGTTCAATATCCACATTGTAAACACATTGTGACAACTAAGGTGTAGTTTCAACACTACCCTTTCGGCTTTCGGACCGTATGCATTCATTTGGCTTCCCAGTGTAAGTCAACCAGAGCCTTCAAAAATAACAACCCAATAAGTGAATAACTAACTAGACATCAACATCAACCAAACATGGAGATGCTTGGCTTGCTGTACCAATCATGATCTTGTCAGAAGCTTCTAGTGGCACAATGTTTTCCTACACAAACACTCAGATGCCATTCACTCATACCTACTATGCAGTACCTATCACCTAAATGTAGTGTAGCAAGCACAATATGGAATTTTTGTTCGTCATTCCACTCTTGCACACACAGACAAAATCAATAGGAGACACCAGGCAACACCGAACCGACCCTAATTTATCCTCATCAAATTTATGGTCACATGGTCAGTGAACGCAATGCTTTAGTACACAAAAGTCTTTTATCCCGCACAAATATTCAGTCTATATAGAAATGATAGTTGGACTATCACAAAAGTTAGATGATAAGACAATCAGGGTTTCACGCGGAAGTAAGTCATAATACATTTGACTTAGGAGAGCACAAACAACGCAGCCTTAAAATATGCCATTGCAAAATCTCCTTCTCCACAAGAACTTACACTTCGTATAATATGTAACAAATATGTGGGGACAAACCATCACACGCAGCTTACACATTTTTAATCTCAACAAAAAGGCTTTTTCTGGAAGTCTGGCACATAGTAGGATTTTTCCTCAAAGAGGGTTTTACTTTCCACGAGCCATGATAATTCTCCAATCGTGGGGGCGAGTGACATAGGCCAATTATTTACCTTAACTAGTAAACCCAAGGAGCTTCCACCTGGAACATCTGAGGGTCCTCTTCACTTTGCATTGGACAAAGGAAGTGTGAAAGTCATGACATATTTGTTTCTCAGAAACAATATATTTTAGGTACATAACTCATCAGGTATGTTCTGAGAAACAATAATCCAAGTGAGGCAGTTGAGAGAGTTCAACTGCTCAACTGACAAGCCTGCAGTGTGAGACCTTCTCAACTGACAAGCTTGCAGTGTGAGAGCTTCTCTTGAAATTAGATCACCTGAGGTTTCATATCAAATCAGGTAGACTACACAGTTTCATTTTGTGCAATGAAGTATATTTGCTTCATTGCTACTTGTTAGTACCAAATAACTTAAGTCACAAAAATCAGTTCCCAACAACTTGTATCTACCCGTTACTACATAGTAAAAACTACATTAAAACAGCTTAGGTCAAGGGTATCTGTTCAGTAAAGAGACAAGAGTTTGGCATAGGTCTGGAAAGCAATTCATTTACACGAAGTTGTAAAGTATACACTGTTCAGAGAAAGTAGTTTAAAAGAGAATGTCCTTTTGAAATCTTTTAAAAATGGCACACATTCATGTTCATGCTGATTAATGTTGCACAAAACAGGGAAACTGATGTTATCCTTGGGGTTGAAGCAATCCTGGGGTTGAATCAACAAAAATTATCCTATGAAACATTGTACTTGGTGTCCATTTTGAGTTGTCTTTGGCTACGTTGACATTAAAGCACTAAACACCTCAGGAAGATCTTTCCGGCAAGCTGCTCCATACCATTGCTGTGACAAGAAACAACAAATCATCAATACCTGCCCATGCCTTCATTTTGTTAATTGTTGAGTGGACATGACAACAGAAACAAAGTCAGGTCAGGGTTCAGTGTGTGGCCTGTATCTATGTGAGGTTTGCGTATTTTTGTATGAGGATATGTGGTTTTGGGTTGAAGCAATACAAATTTCTCTTGTAACATTTCACATTCTTCAAACCACAAGAACAATATCATGAAAGTTGATATCTGGCCAGATGGAGTCCACCTATCAACAATGATATGATGGCACTTTCTTTAGAAATTTGAATGGAATCCCATATTTGGGGTAGAAGGGGTCTTCAATCCTGCTTTGGAAATACCGGTTCACTTTTTTCATTTTAGTGTTTAGGTTGCTTCATCTGTGATGTAAATGATTTGGTAGCAGTGCCACACTTGTGTCTAGGTCAGGGAAGTAACGGAGCTTGTGGGAACCTGAGAATCATTAAGGCAGCCTCTGTGTCTGTTAGCCTAGACTGATCCCCTGCAAGACAAGCAATGCTGCCAATTTTTTGGGGATCGGTTGATATTCAGTCAATAGTTTTGTTTTCTGTTGAATAGCAGTAAATAGCAATAGTATGTCAACATCTAGAGTCAATACATCAATCTTTTGTTGACTTTTGGTCAACACGTGTCAATCCTGTTGACCTTTGTTTTTTACTTGTCGACATGTTGACCGCAAAGTCAATACTATTGACGAGTGATGAAGATGTCAATTGTTGGTCAATGGATGGGATGTACTAACTACAACTAGTTATTTAATATGGTCAATAGTTGGTTGATATCAACAGTTGATAGTCTCAACTCACCCAGTCGACATGTCGATTCAAAAAAGTCAATAGTTCCATCTTCTATCAACTTTTTGTCAACAGGAGCCAATACTATCAGCTGTGCAGTAGATACTATCAACCTTTTTTCAATCCTGTTGATAATGGTCGATAGCGTTGATACTTCATCAATACTTGACCAATTGTTAATGAAATTGTTTGTCTTGCTGATTCATCAGATTTGCACGGCAGCAAACTCCACTTCAATGAAAAGTGGATATCAGTGTCCATGCATCCCCCATTAGTGGTACAAGGCGGGGCATTCCAACCTCATATGCAGACCTAAAGCAGAAGTATCAGGAGTGTACTGTAAGGATAGGTGCCACAACCAGGATGGCAGAAAGACGGAGATAAGGACAACAAAGACGATGACCGCAGGCCGGTTGGCCCCCTACTTCTCCCAGGCTCGTGGACACACAACTGCTGTCAAGGGGTCAACATGCTTAAAGTAGGTACTTCACATCCCCCGCAGACATCAATCCTCCATACATCATTACTTCTTATTTTGACTTATGTAGGTTGGATGTGGCTCAGATTAACAGAAGTGGATTTGTGTTTCAGAACGATGCCTTCAGCAATGTACGAAAATGGAATAGGAATCCGGACGTGGTCAAAAATCAAAGAATTGATCATTATCTTGTATTTTGTGTAGGACAATACCAATTCCGCCTACATTTACCGAACCTCTATCATACGAATGAGAGTACCGTACGACTACGCGACTTACCGTGAAGAATGGAAGTGGATATGCCCCGGGGGGGGCGCACAGAGCAGACCAAGCCTGCACCAAGCCCAGTTTCATTTTGGTCATTTTAAAATACGGTCTCTATACTGTATGAACCCGAGCGGCCAGCCGCCAGCCGCCAGCCGCCAGCGACTCAGCCATACATCAACGTACCAACCCGTGCCTGTGTCGACGATAGACGATCCGTGTAATCATGGCGCCGCCATCCACAATTCATGTACCAACAAAAACCTTCAACCTTTTAATTGCATTCGTGTTCATCCTTTGCATCTGCAACGTCACTCTCGTCTTCTGGGCCGTCGAACGCGATCTTGTACAATCAGTTGCTTCACATATTGATCTTAAGAATGGAGTTCAACGGTTGATGAAACAGATGAAAAAGGCGCGAAGAGACAATCTTTTGACTGTGGCACAAGCTCGAAACTTAACTGACCCAGACCAGCATTATGCTCTTCATATCCTTGTCGATGCCGGGGTTGACCTCACGGAAGACGTAGTGAAAAAACTTCCGAGAACTTCCGATATTTATTCGCAGTACGGTGATACGCCTATAATACGCAACCTGCAATCATGCAAACGATTTCGTGAAACAGTTCCTAAAGACCAGAGATTGCTGGCCGTCGCCGGAATGTTCAACACTGGGACGAATATACTTGGCAACTTGATCGTGCACAACTGCGCAATAGCTGGTAGAAAAAAAGGAACTGGCATGCGACAACAAGTACCGTGGGGTAAGCACAACCCCCCCACCACTCATCGGCTAACGCATAAATCAAAGGTGGGCGGTGAGGGCGTAAATCAATCTGCAGTCTTTCCCTTGGTGATAATAAAAGATCCGTATCACTGGTCCATCAGCCAATGCAGGCACAAATATTTTACATTTTGGGAACATGACGCGAATAATTGTCCTAACATTGTAAGCGCTTGGGATGAAGAGCCAACAGACGTTACTGTTGAATATGCTACAACCTTGGGGAAATATGACACTCTTATCGGTCTATGGAACGACTGGTATAACGAGTATGAGCGGGAATCGTCAAAATACCCAATTGCTTACGTTCGATTTGAAGATGTACTGTTTCATGCAGAGAATGTAGTCAACACCGTATGTCTATGTGTTGGAGGGCACATAACAAATAAAGGCAAGTTCAAATACCTTGAACAGAGTGCCAAGGTAAACAATGGCACTCATGCCGGCGCAAATGGTTTAGTGAGCTCAATTTTACGCTATGGAAACCCGAATTTGCGGCTTGAGGGGTGGACCAAAATGGATTATGATTATACACAAGAGCATCTTGATCATGATTTAATGGAAAAGTATGGCTACAGTCGCCCGATTTGGAATCGAGAATAGTGTACTGTAAGAGTGAAGGCTAAGACAAGACGATCAAATAGGATGTTTTACTGTAGCAAGTTTTTAGAGGACCGAAAACTCATTCCGTCTGAACATTGTTCTGAAAACAGGAAGTCCTTTATTCAATACACTCACTTCCCGCTCTGTTGGGATGCCTAGTGGATTTTCCATGCCGTATTCTTTCTCTTGTCCGTCCATAATTTTATTCGCGCCTTGAAGTTCGTCAAAATAAAGTTTGCCAGAATCCTCAACAAATTTCTCTCTCATAGCCTCCAAAGCATCCTTGATATCACTCTGTAGAAATACAACGTCTCCCCTTCTCATGAACTTCGCGAGAGTGCTTACCAACTCTGACGTCACAACTCTTCGTTTAGAATGTGCTTTCTTAAAATGCGGGTCTGGGAACTGTATGGATACAAATGCTAATCGGTTGTTGTCTTCTTCTGACCCAGCGGCTTCTTGATAGAGCGTCAGCAATCTATCCAAATCAACATTGGCATTGCAACCAACAAAGGATAATTTTCCAGACAGTCCCCTCTTTTCCACACGAGCTTGTGCATACTGAGAGACACCAGGTCTAATTTCCAACCCAAGATAATTCATTTCATTTGGTAACCAATTCGCTGTTGTGTCTTCCATTTCCTTTGAAGCCATCTGATAGGCATCCTCACCAGGGTTACAACTCCGACCTCTGTTCCCATGCATTCTTCCAACCAATTCTAACAAAAATCCACCCTTGCCACATCCAATGTCCAAGTACAATGGTAAATTGACGTTTGTAAAGTCACACAACGGCCAGTTCTCAGGAAGATCTGTCGACATTTGATACCTGCGTGCGAGCGGGTTGACGTGTTGTCGAAAGCGGGCGAATGCTTTTGAGTTGGATGTTCGATTGATTGGAAGGGACCAAGGGGGGATGAATTTGCCTTCGTCTTCGTCATCCTGTCCGCGAGGATCTTCTGTCACATCACTGGAATCGACGCTGTACTTAACGGCGGACGTGCAGTAACTAGGAGTTCTTTGGTACGATGATTGAATGTGCGGCTGAATAGCAAATCCAACAGGATGGCTCTTGAAAGCTTTGTAGCTGGGTACTGATTTAGTAACCGCCACTGAAAACTGTCGCGATGCGCTCATCCAAAGTGAAAAGCTGAACATGTTCCAGACGTAGGAGGTTCCACGACAACGTTGATGACGGCTGAGGTCGTCTCTTGTCATTATTGACAAGTTCTGTAGGTTGGCGCTTGAGAATGACTGTATGTCATGAATGACGCCTGGTTAGATATGATTGGGCCTCTAATTGCCCGGTGCCGATGGGGATGATGATGCAGGTGGACGAGGACGATGATGATGTGTATAAACACTACTTTGTTGGAACGGGTCAGTAATAATTTTGTAGAGGGGATGGTTGGCTCGCGCTGCTGGACAAGCGTAACTCCATGGATGATCGATGACGACCAGAAGATGATGAAATTGTTTTTATTGTAGCGTCTGTCTGCAACCAGAATCTTACCTTTAAGTTTTGAGAGATACTATTTTGTTGTCGTTGAAACACCTAACTCACCTAGAGGTAGAACGAGGGATATCTTTCGAATCCGATCGGTTGCCAAGATGTTTGACATGATGGGAAATGATGGGTCCCAGTAGGTCCCAGCCAGAACGCGGCCAGAAGGGGCGGCATGGAGATGAATAACGCATACCACCATACCTCCAACATACACTACAATATTATACACTCATAGGGACTCCTGCATGAGCGATGAGAACGAAACCTAACGAAACTAATTGGATGCTATGAGATCGAAGAAGCCATGCGTCATGAGTGCATTTTGAAACAATGATCATTATGCAGACTAACAACCTACTGAATTCAAGAATGGGCTGGTGCAGGTTTGTGATAGTTCTTATAACTTCGCGGATTTCTGCGGCAGTTCACCGTGATCAAGTGAAAATTCATCACAGTGGCTATTGCACGCCATGCTTTAGAAGCTACCATCGCGCTGCCCGGCCACAATGTCGTCGTCGTCCTATGCCAGGCTCTACGCTTCATATGGCTTCTTCGTCTCCTCGCCAAAGTAAAAAGAAACAACGAACGGCCACAACTAAAAACTTGGCTTCGTTGTCTTCAACGCCATTTCCAACTACAAGCGCAAGGCCTTCCAACGGCATCACTCCCAAAAGACTCAATGCCACCTGGTCTGAAGACTTGGAGTTTGCACCCGATGAAAAAGCGCTACAAAACTTTGCGAGCAAAAGTCCATTCCCCACGATGCCATCTTCGTTGTTCATTAATCTTGCCCAGTCTCAATTCGAACTTCTCTCGCATTCTTTAGTACACAACTCCATTGTTGGCAGCGATGGCGATGGAGAATCAAGCCATGTAAGGCCCGGAACACCTAAAACCAGTTCTATGGTCCTTTATCTTCCCAAGGAAAATCAACTCACTGGCCAACTTGAATTTGTAACTGCAGTAACATACCCAAATCCATCATCCGAACGAGTGTTCATTGCTTCAGACTCATCTGGAAATGGACCGCAACAGCCTCAGGTTGTTCCTCCAATGTCCGCTTTGAGACTGCCTGGGTTTACTAGTGCGAGGGAGTTGATTCCGAGTTATCCCTTCATTAGTGCTGCAGCAACCGAAGAAGCCCTCGACACGAGAAGAGAGAGTGGCGCTATGTTAACTACCATGTGTCAAGACAATTCTATTGGAGTGAGTGTAGTAGAAGAAATATCTGCTGGAGAATCAAAGTCTTCAACGCCGAATTCTCTATCTGTAACAATGTTTAGTGGCTTGGATACATTAGGTGTCCTAATGATTTGGCCATACGAGAGCAGCGACGACAAACAAAATCAATGGACATGGAGCCAAAGCGACAAGCTCCAGGTGTCACGAGCAGCCAAGTCGCTTGCTCTTGCGCTCTCTATGGACAATGAGAGAGCATCTACTCAAATTCGATCGGAACAAATCCGAATGGCTTTTGCTGACAGTTTACATCAGGTCAAGAGTCCAATTCAGGCATTGAGAACATTTGGTAAGCTACTACAACGGCAGCTAGCAGAAGAAACTGCAACTGGCCCAAGGATGAGCAGAATTCCAAAAGATGCAAGCTCTGAGGAATATGATTCATCATGGGGGAGACGGCAGCGACAAGCTCTAAAACTAGCGCAGGATATGGTGAAACAGGGGGAACGAGTGGTAGATTTGATAGGGCCAATGGATGCACTAATAAACAACGAGGGTAGGTATCTCTTGCCTGCATCGACATCATCTGCTATTGATCTGTACCGTCGGACATCTACTGCTCGGGAACCAACACCAATGTTGGGAGATTTTGAAATGGAAATGGCGTTTCCCCAAGATATTCTAGGTCCGATTGTTTACTCTTTTCAGGCCATTTCGAGAGAAAGTGGAATCGACTTGGAGATAGAAGGGTTTGATCAAGATGCGGAAGTTCCAGGAGTAACTGTTTGTACCAAGTATCTGGTCGAAGCGGTCACAAATGTGTTGGACAATGCAATCAAGTATGCTCCAAGCAAAAGAAGGGGTAGAGGACGGCCAAGCAAAAATAGTTTGCCCAAGATTAAAGTCAGTTTATCTCCGAATGAGCCACCACTTGAAGCAGGCGTCACTCTCTACATAGAGGATAATGGGCCTGGTATAGAAAAAGAGGACATGGAGAGAGTATTTGAGCGTGGCTATCGAGGTAGGCAAGTGCAAGGCAAAATTGATGGCAACGGCCTCGGTTTAGGTATGAGCATGGGAATTATCCGAAAAATGGGTGGCATGCTAGACCTGCTAGAAGATGGACCTTCTCACTTGGGCGGAGCGACTATCCGAATCATTCTTTTTCGACATCCATCTACCTGATGACAGGAATAACCGTCACGTCGTCTACTTTCCCAACATAAGAGAGAATTCATCAAATTCTATCTCGCCCGAACCATCAGTGTCAATTTTATTTATCAACTCCTCGATATCAATGGTAAGTCCGAAATCATGTTTGATAATTTTGATCAGTGTTTCTCGTTTCACGTGACCTGTTTTGTCGGGCTGACCACCACATGCTACAAAAGCATCAATCATGTCATTTTCATCATCGAAATTCTCTGCGCGCTTCTTCTGGCTCTCGACAACTTTGAGAAATTCTCCGAAGTCGATAGATCCACTCATGTTCTCGTCGACCTCACTAATCATCTTTGATTTTGTCACATCGCAGAGTTGAGAAAAGCGGCAATCAACACTTCTAGAGAAATCAAGAGTTTGATGCACTCACTTGAAATAGTTCGTCTTCGGTCGGAGCTTGTCCCATGGCTTCCAAAACCTGTCGCAGCTCCCATACATCTATTGTGCCACTGCGATCTTTGTCGAAAGCTAAAAATGCTTCCCTGCAGCTATCAATATCCTCTTGACTAAGCACCATATTTTGGCCGTTCAAGCTTACTTGATATGCAAATAATGTTTCCCGAGAGACAGTTGATGAAATGTTTATGATTATTGAGCTGGACAGCAATTTTTAAAACAATTAAAACTACTTAAATGGGCCATCTGAAAGCAGACTTGCACTAGAAGCCATGAACCCTCGTGAGCAACCATCCAGCTTGACGTGTGCTGATCTTTCAAGATGATCGAGAAAGAAAGATAGTTGATATTAGAGCGATCTTGGTCATACAGAACAAGCGGCACAAAAAAGAATACGCCAAACGTACTTCTGATAATAAAACTTCAGATGTTTCTTTCAGGTAACACCAAGCGAGCCCAAAAATAACCAAAGATCAAGACTGGCGCTCCTATAGTTTACTGTGATGAATTCATTGTTAAAAATACACGCCGCCATTCGTTGCAGTAAGGGATAGGATCCCTCTGACTGAGCTCAACATGAGGATTTATCGATCAACTTTGACAGACGGGGTTGTTGTGTCAAACTCTCCTAGCGACACGGTGACCTGTGTTGCCGTCATTAGTGTTGTTGTAAGTTGCGACTTCCGTTGCGTCTTTCTATTCACAGCCAACTAGCCCATCTATCCAGAACTGGATCATCTCCATACCATGGTCTGCCTTCTCTGTGGGATTTTGTCAGCTCTATTTCAACCAAGCAAAAGACACGAACATCGTAAAGTAAAACCACGTTAGACCAAATAATACATCCCTTTGGAATTTTTCTAGTATCCAACTCACCTGGTGCCACGGTCTCGCCACCAAAAACATCACTCCAACAGAAGTGACCCACATCATCCAACATCAGTGTCTCAGCATCAGGTACATATTCCTTAATGGCCAGCGCGCTTTGAATAGGAGTAACACCATCTCCATCGTAACCACTTCCATCCGTTCGAAATGGGCAACAGAAAGCGTAGGAGTTCTTCGTCAACGTCCCACTCGAATCACCTGGACATACGGAATAAACATGGCAGAACTGTGAAGCCAAAGGAAAGAAATATCAGAGTGGGTCACGAGTGCTGTATCGCTTACCTTTGTATCCCGTTCCACCGACTCCAAGCACGCGTACACCATCGAGCCTTTCGCGATTTACCCATTCTACACCTTTGAATGCGGGCCCTGGGGCATTTCCATGGGGGCTTCCCAATGTGATGAGGGAGTGCACCAATTCGCTTCCACGATAAGACTTTCCTCCGTAACTCCTTTGACTGAGATATGCACGACAGATCCTGCGGTTTCAGTATCATTTTTGCAATGATACAGTGAAACAATTGAGAAAAAAATATGGGAAGTAACGAATTGATATTATATACACAAAAACTGTTGCTCCACTTACCAGCCCCCGGCAGAGTGTCCAATCAGTGCCACTTTCCCCATCGGCTCAGGTGCTTCTTTAAACGTCCCTTTCGGTGTCCATAACGGATATTCTTCCACTTCAGCACTGCCCCCGACTTTAAACACACCTCCTGGATTATAACGAAAGTCTTGATACAAATCAAAGACGTTGTAGTCAAAGTCCGGAATCAATAGTTGCGGATTGTCACTTGATGCCACATTTCTAGATTCTTTTGGTACAATCAAACCGTTGCTCTCTGTAAATTTACTCTCATCTAACGACTCCAAAGTTTCTCTGTCAAAATCACGCAAATTCCCGGCAACAGCCGCCAAATGCCTCACGGTGAAGTCAATCCGTTCCAACATGGGTCTCATGCTCCTGCCTCCTAAGCAGGGCAACCAATGCCAGTTTGGCATGGGGACCACTACCGTGGGTATGCCTTTCGAGGTCAATGATTTGGCTAATGGCATGAATTCATCTTTGCCGGTGAGGAATCCTGGGACAATGACAGCTGCGCGTATGTTCGGGAGGGAGGGAATGCTTCCACCTTGATGAGAGGGGATTGCTTCTAGTTTTGTGTCGACAGTCGTTGTTTTCAAAGATGAGATTTGTATTGATTGAAGGTAGGGCAGGTGTGGGGGTTGGTGCTTATTGACTTTATTTTGAACACGATGGGTGGCAACTGTGAAACCAACGAGATGACGCGGACAGGCTTTTGCGAACCCTGTTCCTGTTGTTCTTGTGAACGCTATGACCAGACATACGGAAGTCACAACTCGGATCACGTTTGATCGAGCAATAAAAAAGCCAACACTGTAACAAACCAAAGGCATGGTGGTTTGCGCCGCTGCTGTTTGATAACTTTTGCTTTGGAGCTTTGGCCCACTGGCCTGAATCTCTTGCCGATGTGGACGACGGCGAACTTATGTGAGATGAAAAACAGTGGAAAACCATAAGACACAAAACAAGCAAGAGAACATCTGTGATACCGAAATCCAATTATGGTACAAATGTACCATACCACCTCCATACCACACCTACGTAAAAAAATCGTCTGCATGTTCAACTCGTCAAAAAACGAGACTACCTGTCGTGAAATGAGTTCCCACAGATTTTCATTTTCTTTTGCAATAACATTGATTAAATATAATTTAATTACTGAAGGTAAAATCTTTGAGTTTAGTGTCTTTGCATCGTGAAGCGAACACTCGTCCATCTGCACCTCATCTACCGTACCGTATGGTATTGTACCATACTGTACCATACCTCGTCTTAGCACAATGCATTATCGCATGAGTTGTTTGACGTCTATGGGCTTTCGACTTCATCAACTTCATCAAGTCAAAGCAAGGTCAGGGCAGTTCTTGTGCCACGCAATGCTATCAAGGAAAGGTATCGTCTGTATTATCACGATGAATGCAGGCAACGCCAAATTCAAATCAAGCTGCAGCAGTAATGCTGCCAAATTCTATAAGGCTTTACCGTTGAATCCGCACTTTGGCATCGAAGCCCACGACATCGACCTTAGCGATCCATGTCTGCTGCATAGCGACGAATTCATATCTCAACTGAAGCAGGATCTAGTACGCTATCGTGCCATACTGTTCCGCTCACAAAGCCTCACAGGACAACAGCAGGTCGACATCTCGGCTTCACTGGGCACAATTGAATCGACATTTTACAAGCATCCCAAATCTCCGCATCCCGACATTTTTAGGGTATCCAACGATGAGGCGGAGGGTTGTACGCAGGTGGGACGAAGTGGGTGGCATATTGATGGTACCTTCCAAACACGACCGTTCATGTATCAAACCATGTATTTTCCTAGCGCCGCCGAGGGTGGGGATACGCTGTTCATTCCGCTCAAAGAACTCTACGATTCTTTTTCTGATGAGGACAAGACATATTATAATACACTTTGGATGGTGACTGGAAGAGGAAGAGAGATACTTCTCCATCCTTTGGTGTGTAAGCATCCATTTAGAAACGAGGAGACTTTGCTGTTTCATTGTGGAAGGCCGTTTGTTTGGGGCTGGTGTTGCGATCATGGTGATATCAACAGTTGTAAAAATGAGAATAATGGAGAGTCATACGTCCTCAATGGAGTGGATATACACAAAATGATAGACGCATCAATCATCCAAGATCAACTGACACAAAAGATTGAATCCAAATTTCATGAGCTTGGTATAAGAATGAAGTGGCAAAGAGGAGACTTTTTGATCACAGACAACCTCGGTTTAGCACATTATGCAAGTGAAGGCACCCAGAGATATCGAGGTGATGTAGGCTTGCGAATTTTACATCGCACGACGATTGTGGGCAATGATGAAACGGTTCCCTCCAAATTTGATGGACGAAAAAGTTTTACAGCCTGATAAAGTTTGGCACACTCAGTTAGCTGAGACAAATAACTAAGTTTAGTGGAAGCATTTTTTGCAAATCAGATTCCAGATCAGCTGTCCACAGCTCAGAACTTGTGCACTTCTCGTCTATGCCATCGGAACGGTGACTCGTTAGTTGGGGGCTGTAGATTGAAAGATAGTTAGAGGATGTTTTCAAACATTTGTAAACTCAAAATGTAGTAGTATCGAAAGTCTTCATGAAAACTGAGACGTTACACTGAAGTTAACAGAAAGTGCAAGAATTATTCTCTCTTATCGGAATGTTGGCTATCTGACCCGATTAATCCAGTGGGACCGTAGCCGTCTGCCAAAAGACATCCTGCAATACAACTTTTTTGTCAAGCAAAACATAATGGATTCTCCCGTTCCATATCCTTACAACCTACACATTTACCGCCTCATGCTTGGTGTTGGGACTGATAGGTCATCAAGTGAAGCACCATCGTCTGTTGAAGTCAAAGAGAATTCATCCATCGAATAATTATTGTGATCATTCAATGACTCGACCCTCTCTCGGGACCAGCGCGCACGATGTCGGGCATAATAAGTATGCGCGACAAAGAGAAATGCAACGCCAACAACGACTGCGCCGATGCATGCCACGATGGACATGTCCACTAGAATGACGCCGGTCTCTCGTAAGAATTGTGCAGTAATATTCCGATTCATTTCATCTTTCGTGTGTTCAAGAGTGTGCACCTCCATACAAACTTCTTCAGCAAATGCGAAAGTTGCCGCCCTGGTGTCTTGTTCTTCGTCCTGCTCCTCGTCAGCCTCGATATCATACTCATAACCTCTATCATCATAAATATAGGTATCGTTGTACTCTTCGACTTCTTCTGTGCGTCTTTTGCCGCCGTAAGCATTGAAGTCATCGACTAAGGCAATATCATCGCCAGCCCAGAGGAAGGTGCCGTTATTTCCCATGCATGCAAATGATGAATTGTAGATTCCCTCGCACACTCCGAAGTAGCTGCAGGCAGTGCAGATCTAGATGTATGAAATGAATGTAATTGGGTATGTTACGATTGAAAGCTTTGTCCAATAAAAGGTTCGTTCAGACGTACCGATTGGACGAAGCGGAAAACGTCAAAAGAAATGAAGGATTCCGGGGAATAGATGTTTCCTCTTCTCGTTGCGTTAAGCTGGCAATGTTTATCGAAGAAATATCCCATGGTAACATCTCCTTCATGAGTGCACTGTGGTCCATAGTAATACTTTAACCCCTCCGATGAGGTGGTAGCACTACAACCGTCATAAGTGTCATTTCCAGTTGCTAGGCTGGCATATGTTATGCAGTTCGAGGAACAACTGTCATCAGTGCATTGGTCACAATAATCTTGTACGCATCCGCTCGTAGCTCTGAAGTAATCATCTATACGGATAGCACGCTCGACCGTTCTATCGCATGACCATCCTTTGCAGGTGTAGAATGCGAAGTAGGATTCGTAATTAGTTTCGTAGCCTTTGCCCTTTCTATAGTTGTAATTGAACCCGGCGGGAACCGATGTGCATTTTCCATTCCATTTTAGATGATGGCTCGACGTCAAGTCACTGTAGCCACCATAAGCAAGACATAGAATCGACGACGAAAGAATAGTGAAGAAACGGAGAAATCGCACGGCCCACATGAATTGTTGACAACAATTGTTTCCGTACCAAGTGGGACGGGATGTCAAAGCAGTGACTTATGATATTGATGTGTCAGTGCTCGTACCTTCCAGAGTCAACAGACAGCGCCTTGGGATCCTGGGCGTTGGGGGAATATTATGTCGAAGGGCGCTCCATCATAAAGTCGACCGCACTGTGCGTGGAACGCCGATGCAATTAAATACCATTCACTCGCTTCAGAGGGGTTTTCCATACAGTACAATACACATAAACAATAGTTTCATTCGATTCTTTGGGCGAATGTGTTGAAATTTGAAAAACGAAAATCGATATGGTACAATTCCGTACAATTCTGTAGAATTTCAAGTATGGTATCGCTTAGTTGGCAGAAGGTCTGTCTGGATTATCGAAACGATTGCCGGGGCGGATACCGAGTCTGACTCGTTCAACGCATCAGATTGGAAAGCAGTGGGCCGTTGAAAACGAGTGTTGACAACATAATATGACTATTCCCTCATTGTTATCCTTTTCTCAATTTGATTTTTGAATTTCACCTACTACTGCCAATCCAACATTATTTAGTGAGCACAAAAGCTTTTATTTTTGGCGGTCGAGGAATGACCGACTTCTGATTGTTCCTGTTTTCTCTCTAAAATTGTTATGTGATGTCTCTCTAGAGCTAAGAATCTGTCACAATCATTGAAACAAAAGAAGAAGAAAAACAAATGGATACAACATGCCTAAAGGGCCAAGAATTATACATGTTGAATTATTGTAGAAAAATTGGGGTAGGATGACTGCCCCAAGGTAGATGTGCCCTAGTTACCCAATAAGGTACCATAGAGTAACATAAGTTAATGACCATCGCGAAAATGCTTTAGTCCGAAATCTAGCAATATAACAGAGTCCTCACGGAGTCCGTGGCCATTTTCTCCCCCATTTTTATTATTTTCCATGGGGGGATTTTTACCAGCTCTGCTATCATTGGGATTCTCCCGCCCCATAGTCAAAATATGATTCTGTTGATGGCTTGGGGGCGGCGTAAGTCAGGATAGGACCCCCTCAGGAGCGTGGTCCCCCGTTGTCCTGTCAGATCATTAACATCGCAAGTGCTTGACTGCCATTGCACAAGCTCGACTACCATCGCACGAGCTCAACTGCCATCGCACGAGCTTGACTGCACTGTGCACGAACTACTCAGCCATTGATGGAAATAAAGAATGTGAGTATTTTATCACTGTTCTTTCTTTCAGGATAATCTGTCAATACACAATAGTTGCTAGTTCTTAATTCTTTTTCAAATTCAATGCAGCAGATAAATTGGGCCTGAAATCTATTGGATACTACTGTTTGCTGTCTTAAATTCAACAAGACTTGCCTCAGCTCATGGCCTGCCCTTAGCCGGCGTTGATCCTGATCAGGTGCTGTCTGAGCTGAGTAGCAGTAGTTCTTGTTTTTTATGAAATGACTCCCTCATCTGTATTGAGAAAAAGTTTTCCTAGTTCTTTAGAAGAGCAACCAATTGACTCCAGTCATGGAAATTCTGATCCTTAAAGGAGTCACTTTCACTCTCGTGGAAACCGGGAGACAAAACTTGGCCCTACCCAACAATCAGCCGAGTTCATCGAGACATGTTCTGAAAATATTGGTCATTATTGGCATTCTGGGAGAATCGGTTTATTGGCATTCTGGGAGAATCGGTTCTCATAATCAAATCGGGTGTTGTGTGTAATATTTTGTCGATGTCAGTGCAGATCGATTCAACCAAAGATAAGATTAATCAGATGTGACGGGGTGTTTTGACACTAATGGCAATACCGGGTGTCTTGACAATTGCTGTTGGCGAGACCTTTGTAGAGGAATGGATGCGGATCAATGTAAGGGTGAGGTTTATCAGTGAGCCATGTGTCAACAAGGGCATAATCAAGAAATGTTCAGCTACGAATATGTATTGAATTCCTTTGTTTAGTGACCATAGTCCATTTATATGTTTTAACACCTTACCAAATTAGTGGCATAATCATTATAAAACACCCACCAACAGCATCTTAATAAAGTTAAACTGATAAACACTTAAAAACACCCCCATCTAATAACTAATTATGGTGTCCTCCAGCTAATATCCCCAACCCTGCTCTTGTGCCAATAATCCTCTCTCTCATCATCATAAGTAGTGCAAGTTACCAGCAGAGGCAACAAATCCTTCCACACCCCATCCCACACCTTTGTCACAGTCTCTCCATCCCAGTAATCAGAATCTGCTGTCAGCGCTTCCAAACACTTCTTGCCCTTCAAAAATGCTCAACAACCTTCATCACACGTGGCATCCTGGAAAGATTCCTTCCCTCCTTGTCAAAATGGTCAACATCTGAAGACTTACACAAGCAAAGGGCAGTGATACCCTCAGAAAGGGATCCCATCTGGTACAAATGAATCAATCAGCTGTTGATGAAGGAAAGAATTTGTTGTGGCAACAGGGGCGGCAATTTGAACTGGGACAGAAGGCAAAGCAACAACATGAATAGTACCTTCTCCCTATCCAGTATAATTACCTGATCTACCACCTCTGTCCCGCCCTCCACAACCTTGTCCACCGCACTCTCCCCTCCATGCCATGCGCCCCACACGCAGCCCCCTGGGATGGCCCCTTCTCCCAACTCCCTCAGCAGCAAGAACAGCAACAAACTCAACAAACGCTGCAGCAAACAAATTTGTGTTAGTGGCTAAAACTGGCGATGCAGTGCCCTCTTCTAAAGATAAAGCAATGGCGGTGGCGTGGGTGGCGTCACGGCGTTGCCGAGCTGCATCAATGTTGGCTTGCAATGGCATGGCGAAGGAGAATCTGTCGGTGAAGATGATGTGGATGGAGACAAAGACTTCAATTATATAGATGATGAAAGAGGCAAGAATTTTTGGATTATGATATGGTGTGATGTGATGTAATGTGATGTGATGTGATGTGATCTGATGTGGTGTGGTGTGGTGTGGTGTGGTATGGTGTGGTATGGTGTGATGTGATGATGTGATGTTGTGTTTCTATGCAGGCTTCTGCTACACAAGAACTTCAATTGAAGTTGGGGGTCATTTATGTTTGGAAACCTATACTTTAGGGAATTCATAGAGTATACAAAGGCAGGCATTCTACCCTAATTATTTTTTTACAACCACAAAAATATTGAACTAGAAAATCCCATGAGGACCTAAAACTATAAATTAAGATATATTTTCAGAATTAGGGAGGAATCCTACCCCCGTTGAACTTGGGCCACACCGAAAGTGCCCTGTATCCTGCCCAATTCTGGACTTTGTATTGAATATGTTTTGTTTTACAGAGTTGTGTCCCATTCTCATCCCGGATGTTTTTCCCGGACTGGGATTGTCTGGGGATGAGACCCCATTGGATTGACATCATCCCAGGATTCAAGGGTATTTGGGATCGTCCGGGATAAAAATGGGATGGAGCCAGGATGAAAGTGTTTTGTAGTAGCACTTATTTGACAATACAAGTACATTGCTAGGATTAAAAAATGTGAACTCAAAAATTGCACGTAAAATGTACAAACCACAAGACTAAGAAATGCATCACAACACTGAGTGTTTATTGCAAGAAGCATCATAGATCATTTGGTCATTAGGATTCAAGCCCATGACCATACAAGCTGGGTGAGGACATGCTATATTTTTTGTAGGTGAAGAGAAATGAGGGCAATCCCAGCTGGGATATCCCATCATCCCATGTGTTAATCCTGGACAGACACAACACAATTTCTTTATGTGCATTCTGTTTAAGCTGTCCTAAAATTGTATTTCACTTTCATCCCCTCAAATGATTCCTAAACAGTATATATCCACAAAATATGAACAATCATTGAAAAAAAATTCAAATGTCCAAGAATGTGAGTATGTCAGCGAGATCATCTGTAACTAGTTTGTAAATTCCGGGTTTCGTTATTGTCATCAAAACACAGTAATCAGTTACCAACCGTCTGTCCCTAAATTAGCTCGTTGCCCTCCCTTATTCCTCTTGGTGACCTTCCAGTGCTGCAATGCCTCCCCAATACCTAACAAGTTTCATGATATCTTGCACCCCAGCCTGCCAAGTACCTCAGAGAATGGGCTGGAGAAGTTCTTGTGCCACTCATGGGCAATGCAATCAGGATTCTCATCAGGTATCCATATGTGCCTGGACCTAAAGTATCCCTGTTTAGTCCAGAAGTCATTATGTGCTTACCAAAACTTATCAATCAACTTAGCTTCCACCTGTTCTTGTTCCTCTTAACAAAGAAAGTGGTTAGGCACAAACATCTTGGTGATTATCAGTAGGGGGGTGAAGTCCTAGTTGAATTGCCTAGCTTCACTCCGGTATCCAATCTGGACCAACAGAGCCCTTTCTCTAGGTACCCTGGTGCGGTGACAGTAATATTGTGACTGACAGAGCCCAAGTTGTTTAGTACCCTGGTACCTAAATTCATGTCATCATGTTAAATATACTTATTCCCATACAAAGACTGGCTGCCGTTTTTCACAAGAAATATGGCATCGATGTTGCATATGTGGCTGAGACCCAACCCTAGTACCACCTGATTGACAGACGATGGTTCATGGCAGAACCCAGGTGAAGCTAGTGACTGACTGACAGCATCAATTGGGCTTTCAGTACCCAGGTACCTGGTTATTAGTCATGCAATCTCACCCTCCCTTTAACAGTTCAGCAGGCCACCTGTCCTCCGGATCCCTGTTCTCTGGCTTTGAAGCAAAAGCCTCTATAGTCAGATAAGGACTCAGCAAATAAGATACACAAACAACATCATTCAATAAAGAGGTTTGTAATACTTCCATATCCGGGGCATCCAAAACTTGAAGACATCAAAGGCATCACAAGGAATTGCTTCATCGGTAGACTTCACATGCCGCCCCAATGAGTCTGTAATGTCCTCGAGGCGTCATCATTATCATGATGATCACCCTCTCTATCTTCAGTGTCATCCAATTAAATAGTCACCTGTCAAAGAAATAAAATAATACATGAGATAACACTCTGAAATCTGTACAAAGAAACAAAAGCACTGTACCTTTCTTCAACCCAGTTGTCTTCAATCCTCCCATACTCTTCGGTAGGTCAAACTCCAAGTCAGTGTCACATGCTAGCTCAACTTAAAAGCTGGGCAGCTGTCACTGTCCCACTTCTCAAATACCTCATCAATTGATTTTGGGAGTAGAAGGTCAATTTGATGCATAAAATACTTCACTTTGTCAATTCCTCCAATCTTCATATCAGCAAGTTGTAATAAACGATACATTGGACACATTGCTTTGCATTATACAGACAGCATGAAGTCCCAGAAGCCCTCGTGCAATAGAACCTCACCCACAATAGCAAACTGCTTCAACTCTCTGAATGCTTTGCTTGGAACACATCCTGTCAAAGCATTCTTCAACCTAAGTATCCTCAGTAACTGAATTGCCTTGCCCCCCCCATTCTGCAGGCTGATGGCTTGATGAACTCCAACTTCTTACCATTGTGGTAATTCTTGGATGCCTTCGCAAAGACTGTATAGGGGGTATGACGGGTATTACAAAAGATATTGCAGAGCTTATAAAATAGTAAAAATGTGGTTAGCTGTCAGTTCCAAAGAATTCATGACAAATAAATAGTGCTCACCTTTTTCTAAAACTGACAAAGGTCTCTGATACGGCAAAGTTCTGTCCACTTGCCAACAATTTTGGCAATGGTTTGCTCAACTCCTTGCATCACAGTAATGCCAGGGAAGTGCTCCTTCAGTAGGTCAGTAGCCTTTTGGACATTGGCGGCTCCATCGAAGGCTACAACATTAATTCTGTCTTTGAATGGATAAATCTTTTTCAATGGGATAAGATGTGTTTGAGAGTAAACCAAGCATCATTTTTGCCTCCATGCAGCATGTGTTTGCTACAGTTGATGACATCAAGGACACAGCTTGGGTTGTTTGGTGAGCTGGCAAGGATGTTCATCATAGGAGTTTTCACAATGCTGGCACCATCTCCAAACATTGTCAGTCCATAAGTATCCACATCTGCTAGCAAAGATTCCATGTCTTATGATAGGATGCAAAATGAGCATCAAGGAGATTGCCTGCAACCTGATGCCTTTTAGGACGCTCATACTTATGGTTGGTAGCCCTAGCCTTTTGTATGAATCTGTTGAAGAGGGAATCTTTGGCATGAGAAAAGGAAAGTGGGTGAGCAGCAAGATAATGGGTGATTGTCAAAGACAACTCCTCTTCGGCCATTGGATGCCTCTTGTGTGATATAACTATGTGTAGCTGCACAAACCTTTTGGGTTGATTACTCCCTCAGAAGATTGGAAAAACAGGGAAATGAGATTGTTGCAGCCAAAAAGCTGTAAAAAAGAATAAAAAACACTTACCACTAGCAAAGATGGAGGCTGGCTTGAGTGACAATGGCTTTAAAGATGTCAGGGTGTGTAGATCTCCTGCTGGAGAATCAGAGACATCAACAGATTCTTTGGGGATTGCACCCTTGTACCTCCTTGCCCTTATTGCCTCCTTCTCACATTGATAAAGTCCTTTTGCATCTTTTCTTTCTCGTCAAGAGATATTGATATCCTTTTGTTATGACAATACTTCTCAGCTGCTGCAAAGCTCTTTCTTTGGACAATACCCATGTATCATTTCCTCCATTCAGGAGGCACACTCTTACAGCCCCTGATATCCTTCCCCCTCTCCCCACCCAATGGCATGTCCAAGAAGCTTTGTGTGATTCCAACCACTACATTTGTTCTTGCAGTGGTAACACTTCCAAATCCTGGCCCCTGTTGATGGATCAATGCATTTAACAATTTTGCCACCATCCCAAACCAACTTAAGACTGGGGGAGGATATCTTCCTCAACCACCCCACCCCGCTCTTCCGCATCAGAGAGCTCTCCTCTCTCCTCTTCCTCTTCCTCTTCCTCGCGGTCCTCATCCTTGTCCTTGTCTTCATCATGAGAACTCCGTGATGACAAAATAGATTGCCTATCTTTCTTGCTAATTACAGACAAGGGGACGTCATCTTCATCATCTGATGACTCCTCTATTGTCTTCTTGTTGGTTGTTTTAAGCTTGCAATGGGTACATCATCATCTGATTCAGAAGGAGATGAGGAGGAGGATGAAGATTTGCGATGAGTTGTCTGAGAAATGATAGCAATAATGGTTTAGAAAATGTGCAAACATCAAGTACAGAAGACACTGAACAACAAATTTGCATTCACATACTTCCAAGAAGGGGAGGGCAGTGAGAGCCTATATAAAGGGTGGGGCTGGTTAGGATATCGGGCTACAGTTGACTGATGGCAAAATTTTAATTGAAATCTCAATGAAAAGGTAATATCCACAAAATAACAACTAACCAATTAAACTCATGAAAAAGGCCGTTGCTGTCGATATGTGGCAACAACTGCTGAAGGATGGTGGCAGGAGAGTGGTGATTTGAAGGGTATTGGTGGAGCTAGGAAGGTTTTACTGTGTGGGGGCAGCAGCAAGTGGAACCTATCAATTGAATAGATAATATCCAAAAAATAAGAACAAATCAAATAAACTCATGGATAAAACCGCCACGGGACACAACAGCTAAAGGATGGTGTCAGGCGATGGTGATTGGGCAGCTATTGGTTGAGCTTGGAAGGGTTTACTGTGTGGGGGCAGCGGCAAGTGGAACCTATCAAAATGATAGTTGATCACAAAAAATAGAAAGCAAGCAAATACAAATCATTGGCAAAAGCAGGGCTGTCAAACAGCATCAACAATAGCTAAAGGATAGTGGCAGGTGCGGGGTGATTGGAAAGTTATCGATGGAGATATGGAGGATTAACTTAGCAGGGGCAGATTTTTCACATGGTTGTTGACTTTGGGTTGGGGAAGTAAGTGACAGCTGCAGCAAGTGCAGTTGAAAAGGACAATCAACAACCCGCCATGTGTCACAAGAATGGACAGGGGGACAGACTATGTTCTGGGTACCTATTTGGTGGTTACAGGACGTTACTGTAAGATTCCGTGTCACAGTGAGATCGAAATAGTGACACAAAATATCAAATTACTTCACAAATTTTACAGTAATCCTCCACACACAGCAATCATGTTACAGCCAAAAATAGTAAATATTTTGGAGTAATGTGGAATTTTGTCGGAATGTTGCCGGAATTCCACCGGAATTAAAAACCTAGATCTGTAATGAACTCATCCTTTTTGACAATGATCTTGACCATTGGTCATTGCGAGTGGTTGCTGCCAACATAGTTGTTTCTGCTGCTGCTTACTTCCGTTGTCTACTACAATGGCATTAGCAAGAGTTTGAATCTCCTTCATCAGGCTATACTATGGTCTACATTGACTCCACAGCAGAATCTGTGGGATAAAGGTGACTTAGAATTCTGTCATGATGACTGGTCACAAGAGAAGTGTTTGTTATGCTCTTGGAAATTTTATATACTCCCACTGACCTACACCAATAATCTTCAATTAGGTGATGAAGGCAACACTCAGTGATGTCGCATTCTGACCTAAGCCAAAAAGTATTTAAAAGCTCTTGTAGAACACTTTTCAGACTTTGTTTTTATGAAATTAAGACTACTGGAAAAGCGGTGCATGATGTACTAACTATTTCATGCATCACCAAAACACAATTGATCATGGGAGAGACTGGTATTGATTTGTGGCAGTTGCATGACTGATCCATTGTCAACTGCCCAAAGAAACTGTCCCATGTTAAGGTTACTGAGAAGGAAAACCTCTATTGGATATTTGACTGAGAAAACACCTATGATGTGTATGGATGTTTCTCAAGAAGGAACACCCTCTTTGGATATTGTTTCTGAGAAACTAATATCTTATGACTTCTGTACTTCCTCTGTGTTATACCAAGTGAAGGAGACTTATGGAGGTTCCACCTGGAAGCTCCAGATTCTTGACCTACGTCACTCGCCCCCACAAATAGAGAATCAGGTGAGGTGTGTAAAAAAACTTAGGAGAAAGGAAAAATCTGTAGTATATTTTGATAAGGAAGACACTTGTGTTGGATACCAAGTTAGACTGGTTAGACAAGTCTTTCCTGGCTGAGTAGTGACTACGAGGCCATATTGTAAGTGTAAGTGTTGGTGGAGAGAGGAGGAAGAGTGATTAAGTGACAGTGTATATTTTTATTTTAAGTGTCTCCAGTGTCCAGTGTCAAAATATGGCGTTACTCTCCTGATGTTTAATTGTTCTGATTTTGTTCCGCGGTGAACCCCAATTGCACCATTCGTATGGACTGTTGATATAGTCAAAGGATCACGATGGTATTTACTTTCTGATTTGCGGAGGATACCTTCCTTGCAAAGAAGTACTCTGTCACCATTTTTATAATCCCAATCGATGCGAGACTTGTTTTCGCTTCAGTGTTGCGATTGGTTTGGCGCTGCCTATGATCTCCTAATGTGTTCCAGTCAGCGAGGAAGGGAATGTCAAACAGCATGTCCCTGCCAAATATTGCTGCGCCTGGAGAGGCTTTGAGTATAATGTGGTATGTGGAGCGAACGGCCCATGCAGCATCTGGCATCTGTGAGGAAGTCTACTACGTCACTTGGAGCCACTGTATTTGCCATGTCTAATTCAGCGGTACAGAGCATTGTCATGATTACTTGATGCATCCATTTGAGTATTGCATTTGCTTTGGAGTTCTTGATGCTGGTTGGGTTATGCTTGATACCATATGTGTCTCATAAGGCTTCAAAGTGAAGTTTAAATTTGCTTCCATTGTCATAGATGATTACCTGACAATGTGGGTAATGGCTAAACCAGATCTTGTTCACTAAAGAGCCCACTTGTGGTGATGATTTATCAAAGTAAGCTTCCTTAGGTTTATTATGTGTGTGAGTACCCTTTCAGCCCTTTTTACCCATGGGAGTAGCAGAATTGAATTCAGTTACCGGTAGTTCCACAATTTTGAACCAACTTGTAACTGGATCTATCATTGTGACACGAATAAAGTCATTTTCAGTGCCATCTTTGCCCTTGAGAGTGTATGGTCCTATCAGGTCCACACAGAGTGCTTCCCAGGGGTCCAACACAACTAATTTTGTACGTAATTTACCGTACTTGCATTGGTGTCATTTGTTGACTTGGTATTTATGACAATTTTTGACAAAGGTGCAAACAGAAAATTGCAAACCTTTCCAATACATTGCAGCACAAAGAGTCTCTTCAAGACGGGTTGTCCCCAGATGTTGCCGGTAGTTGTGGTACCACTGTACGGCTTGCTGTTGTCTGTGGGATGGCAAGTTTGCCATCTTTAAACAGTACTTAAATGTTCTCCACCAGCTGAGGTTTGTATACCTCTAGCAGACTGAGTTTGTCCAGCATTTTTTCCGTGTATTGAGCTGCTGCAATCTCATGAATTGTCAGGGGTCAGATAGCATTCTCTTCACTGCGGTTTGCAAACACAAAGTTCATGAGGTCTGCGTGTTTGACTGGGGATGTTTCCTCTTCTGCTTGCATGGTGTAATAGCACCAGTATTTGGTGAAGGTCATCCAGTTTTCCTTGATGTCCTCAATTGGACCAAAGTCAAGGCATGAAATCGCATCTGCAACTGTGTAAAGGATTCCCTTGACGTACACAATTTTGGGACCATATTCTTCTAACAATAAATGCCAACGGTGAACCCTGTCACAGGTTAAGCCAGCGCATCTTGCATGAGATTTTTGTGGTCTGTGTAGACTACAATGGATTGGCCCCACAGCATTCCTTTGAACTCTTTGAGTGTTTCAACTGTGGCTAGAAGTTCAATTTTGGTTACACCGTGTTTTTGCTGACAGACAGAGAGTTTTCTGCTGAAAAAAGCAATTGGCCAGTTATTCTGAGTAATGACGGCTCTAATAGTTGTCTCTTGGATCCATCAGTATAGATCTCAAAACCCTTTTGAGTAATCAGGGTAGACGAAGGGCACATCTTTGGCGGTATTTCCAAGGTTTTTTCTTACCCTTGAGAAGTTTGGAATGATTGATATGACCACACTCACCTACAAGGCTTGTGAGTGGGGCAAGCATCTCGCTGCGTCGTGCCCAAAGATCTCGGTAGTATTGGACCATGCCAAGGAATCTACGGAGGTCTTTGACATGTTTGGACAGTGACAGTGCAAGTATCGACTGTAGCTTCTTGGGCTGTGGCTTGATTCCATCTTTTATGAGAGGATGTACCCAAGATATTCTGTTTCAATGGCACAGAAGTTTGATTTGCGATCATTTACTTTTAAGTTCGCATCTTTCAGTCTGGAGAGGACCAATTCCAATTTGGCCAGGTGGTCTTCCAGGGTTCCCTTGGTGATACATAGTAGATCATCAATGTAAGCTCTTACAAACTCATGGGTGGACATTAGTTCTGCCATTTTTGATTGAAAATGTCCGAGAATCAGCAATTCCCATTGAAAACCTTAGGTAAGAGTATTTATCACATGGAAAGATAATGGTGCAGATTTTGGATGCATCTGGATCCAAGCTAATGGTGTAGTAGCCCATGTTTAAATCAAGGGTTGTTGCAAAAGTGAATCCCTTTAACTCTTGCATGACTGTACTAATTTTAGGTAACAGGAATGGTTTTCTAACTATTTGTTTACTGCTCTAAAATCACTTAGGAAACGTACAGTCTGATCTTTTTTGGCACTATACACAATGGTGAAGAGCATTCAGATGTGGGCTGCCACTGTAGTACCCCCAAATCGCATAGTCCTTTCAGCTCTTTCATGAGAGTCTTCATAAGAGAATGTGGCACTGGGTAGGCTCTGCCATGGTATGGTTTGGCACCTTCCTTCAGTTTGAAAGACACAGGCTCAGTATTCCAATCACCTAGTGTACCATAAAAGAGGTCCTCGTACTTACTGTGGAGCTCCAACAACTTATTTTGATCTTGTAAACTGAGGTGAGGACAGTTGGTGTCAACAACTGATTGGAGATTTGCTTTTTCATAGTTTGCATCTAGGATGTGAACGGCACACTGAGTGGCTTCCTCAGTACTACGTGGTTCGTGAATCATGCTGTGGTTTACCAACCAAGCTTTTTCAAACTTAGAGCTAGTTGACAGACTGTTGATGTCTCTTACCGACAAGATGATATCATCAATGGTAATATCCTTTGTTCAAAAATTCAGAACAATTCCAAGCTCTTTTAGTGTTTTTACACCTAAGATGAGGTCAAAGGCTGGCTTAGTCATCTTTTTCCCATCATACTCAACAACATCGGGTTTTACTGTGTATTCATTGCTGTTGGAGATTTCCTGGAGGGCTGTTCAGTGCTTGAGCCTTTACAGGCCTAGCAGTCAACTGCTTCTCATCCACAGGGTGCGTCACCTCTATGCACTCAAGAATGTGCAATAGAGGCTTAACCCCTTTATGGGATAGCACTTTTTGAGCAAGTGCCACTGGTCCTGCCACTTCAATGGGCACATGCACAATATGTGGCATGCGAGCTCCGAATCCGTGAAGGAGTACACCTGTTAGGTCTGCGTACTCGTGCTTGGGTTGTAGTACAAGCACTTGAGATCTTCCATGTAGTTGTTTAACTGCAACATGTGCTGCACAAAGTGAAGCACTCAAACCTTGTTGGAATTCTTGAGGCAATTAGAGATATAGAATTTCAAACTCTTACCTGCATCATGTGCGAAACACGATTGGAGGTGAAGTAACTGACACCTCCTAAATGACTCAGATATTTTGCCCAGTGACTTCTTCCTTTTGACTCCAAAGATGCCGTGAAAGGGCGTTGACTCCATCTATTCCTTGACAATTAAGTCCCAGGGATGACTAGCCTCCTCAGTGAGAAGGTTGTCATAGAATTGTAAAACTGCTAGGGCCGAGTCAGTCATTTTTTCCTTAAGGCGAGTACCTCAGCCTTTAGGGTGAGTGACTCTGCGGTCTTTTGCTCTTTCTCAGTTTTAATGAGCGGGTCTTCAGCTAGTTTGCACAGAACAGCCTTCCATTCACCTCTTTTCAAGTCATGTGCCTTTTCTGCATCCTCGCAGGTGGGAGTTAGCCCCATTTTCTTGGCGGTACTATACGCCTTGTTCACGTGCAGTACAAACTGCTCGTTGGTATCATGTCCATACCAAACTGTGACTCGGGTTTCTGACCCATTTGCAAGGGTGCACTTGAGGGACTTGGGCTTGAGGTCCAAAGCTTCTTAGACTGGGTCCCGACTGGACACACAACGGATAGGGGCTTTCTCACCACCCCCCGTGCTTGCATTATTGGTGTTTAAGCCCGATGGGCGTGATCTTCTCAGAAGAAATTCTTGAGAGGGCTGCTCTGAGACTTGTTCCCAAGAAAAGGGTCTTATAGGAGCTTTGTGGCGGTTTGGCCTCGAAGAAGACATGCTTTGCACAAATCTGGTTGGCTGCAAGATCACGTAGCACAGATGTGGTGTTACTACTTACCGATGATCAAAAGACAATGACTTGATGGGCAAACACATGGATGCTGAACGCTGGACTGACAGAGGACAAATGCGACAATGTTGGACTGACCTGAGTCGGATCGACAACAATGGACAGCCGAAAGACAGTGCGACGATGGACAGATGGTCCAGAAAATTCGCTCAAGTAGGTTATCGGTTGACAGTGACACTCTTGTAGAACACTTTTCAGACTTTGTTTTTATGAGATTGAGACTACTGGAAAAGCGGTGCATGATGTACTAACTATTTCATGCATCACCAAAACACAATTGATCATTAGAGAGATTGGTATTGATTTGTGGCAGTTGCATGACTGGTCCATTGTCAACTGCCCAAAGCAACTGTCCCATGTTAAGGTTACTGAGAAGGAAAACCTCTATTGGATATTTGACTGAGAAAACACCTATGATGTGTATGGATGTTTCTCAAGAAGGAAAACTCTCTTTGGATATTGTTTCTGAGAAACTAATATCTTATGACTTCTGTACTTCCTCTGTGTTATACCAAGTGAAGGAGACTTATGGAGGTTCCACGTGGAAGCTCGAGAGTCTTGGCCTATGTCACATTCTGAACTTGGAATCATTCTTTCCATCAATTGGAATTGCATGAACATGAGACATTTGTGTATGAACTTTGGGACAACTCCAAATCTGTGTTTGCAGGCACTGCATCATATGTTGAAGCTTATTTCATGTATGCTTAGGAACAATGAATTTGCAAATGTCATTTTCCAAAATTGCCTTCTGTGACTCCTTCACCACCTTCTGGATGTCCTCCAGTTGGCCTTCCTTTGATCATTCTCTACAGTAGGCAAATATTACTGTGTTCTAGGCACATTCCAGTTGGATTTCCTTCTGCAATAGACAATGATTTGTTGGCATATGAGAGTGTTACAGGTATGTGAGTGAGATTATAACCTTGTCATGGAGCAAAATGATTAACTTGGTGTGAGGCTGCAGCAGCAACTGGCAAAACAACATCAGTGGCAGTACAACCGGAAGGATGGACTACAAATGCAAATCCTACATTCAAGGTCTTGTTAAGATCCATCTTCCTATCAGCTTTATCTGATACAATAGTAACTTTGGTTGAATCCTGATGTTTTGCCATGGGGGGGCAGTGCAGGAGCCTTGATGGCTTTGGTATCTTTATCTCCATCATTGCTGACTTCAACTTCAACATTCAACATCTGTGTCTCCACTATATTCCTCATCAGTTTTGTTGAAGCCCCTGTCTTCTTTATCATCACTTTCTGAAATGTCATTGTCATCACTTCCTGAAGTATCTTCACTCATCCAAGAAGATTCGCACTCATGTGATCTTTGCCAATATGTTCTGATAGTGCAAGATGAACTCCTTCACTCATCCTGTATTCCCCGCTGGCTTCTTTCATTTGTCACAGAGCTTTTCTGCCCAGTGCCACTTGATGTCATTATTATCTCAAACTTTATTCTCATCTGATTTTTCCTTGTACAGCTCACCAACTTTTAACCATGTACAACCTTTAGGAACAGTTCCTTCTTGTAGTTCGTCACTCTTTGTGCACAATGTACAACAAACAATTTATGAATGGCTCAAGCAATAATCTGTAGTTCCAGCAATACAGTGAGATGTGAATGAAGAGCAATCATGTTTGATGACCACGTCAGAAGAAAACAAGAGACAGCACCCCTAAAGGTTTAGAGAGACCCTTTATCTAATTGAAGAGATTGGTAGTTCATGGCCCAGCATGTATCCTAAATGAAAATTGGTCAGGATTAATCTTAGGGGAGATTTTGGTGTATTTTCAGGGCCTCAAAATGAAGTATAAAAATATTCTCTTTTTGTATTCACCCACTACTAAGAAAATATTTATGGGTGCAAAAGTAGACACAAATATCAGCTTCCCCCTTCACAAAACATGTCAAGGATGGTGGGCTGTGCACCCCCTTGGTCATCCTTATCTGTAACAACTCTTTCCACCAATTGGATTCAAAGATGGAGGACCATCATATTGTATGCCACATTTGTTCAAAATATCAATGACCTCTATTGCCTGCATTCTGAAAATGTTTTGACAAGAGTTGGCACAAGCAAGTTTGTTTATGCCACTTTGCCTCAAGAGCATATTGGCTGAGAATTGGCAATCAATGACATGAAGTGTACAGAGTGAGCCACTAGGTTGTATTTTGTTGGTCACCTGTTATTCTGTTGGAAGTACTAAAAATGCAACGAATTATATGTATACACAATGTAAGTTGAGGGGAGCAAGGGTGATTAGTCTTTTTGCATCTTATATGACTGAGAAGTGTCAGAAGACAGCTATTCAACCAGCCAAGTTGCTTTCTCGTGTTAAAGCTGAACAGCTTACTTTTGGAGCATTGTTTACTCTTAAGATTAAGTCATGTATCAAATGAAGCTTGGTAGGTCCTAAACAGCTTACTAATGATAAATGGTTTATTCTTGCAAGTAAGCCATTCTGAGATGAGTAATCCTAAATAGATCAAAATCAAGAATATTTCCATGGTAATGGCAAGAAATAAGCCTATTTTCAAACAAAAGTCATTTCATCACAAAACGGCTAATTCTTCAGAAAATAGCTAACTTTCAAGAGTTGGTCATTTTCAAAGAGTAAGTCTTTTTGTCATACCATGAGTTACTCTCAAAAATTCGATTACTTCTTTAGGTTTGCTATATTTATGGTCAGTTTTGGTCAGTTTCCCCAAACGGTCAGTGAATTTACCAGAATGTAAGTTATAAATTGACTCCAAAGTACTATCCTTTTTCAATAAAATTCATGTTTACTATTTATTTCCTAATCAACCTTCATATTACACACATCCTGAGTGGGTGAAAAAAACCACTGCAAGGTCATCCTGCATTGTGGAAAAACCCCAGAAGACATCTGATCCGCGTGATTATGTACATAACAATGTTACAAACATGCCACTTTTTGTGTTGACAAAGAGAATACCAATGTTATATACATATCACAAATTGAAGAAAAAATGTATGTAAGAACAAACCTTTTTCCGACCTGTGGTTGAAAAACCTAGAAGACAACTGATCCACAAGGTTATATACATAACAATGTCGCAAAGATACCACTTTGTGTGTGGGCAAAGAAAATACATCTGTTATATTACCAGCAGCCGATGCAAGATTTTTTGTAGCTTGCTGGACAGAATAGGAGTTGTAGAGACAGAGGAAGACTACTTTTGAAATAAAGTGCTTGTTGTAGTATGCCACTTTTCCACGCTTAATAAATACGTACTATAGTAGTTGCAAATGGGGGCGAGCGCCGCGATGCTTCATGAGCGCCGCGCTACGTACTTTCAATTCTATACAATACACACCATAGCACTTACTTTATTGTTGTGGTGTCAATTCAAGCCATATGGTTCTTGACCATCTGACAATCAAAATTCACTCCAAGTTCCAATCATACTTTCGCAATCAAAAAAACTACATTACCTCAAGGGGTTATAAAAAATAATCCCACTTTACACAAATTTGTGTATGAACTGCACATCAGTAGGTGATATTTCATTTCATTGCTTAAACTGATCACTGTGCATTTTTGTTCCTGTTTGAAACAGTTGTAGTCGCCGTTGTGTAAGTATATTGTCACGAATGATTTGTCAGTCACTGCACGGCCCTTGTTTTCTAATATGCTATAAAATTACAGCCAAATTTCTTTCATTACATTGTCTAGTAGCAAATAGTACTGACACGCTCTACCTTTTAGATATTGCAGTGTCTTATCCACTGATACCTGTCACCTAAAATGTATATTATGTACCCATATTCATAGGCATTGGTATTTATTGTCGTTACTTCAATGTTTTACTATTGGGTAATTAATGTGTGTGCTGCCTTCCTTGGATATGGAGCTGTCTCTCATGCTCCCTCTCAGAAACTTTGCCCTAACAATTTGTTATCCGTCAAAGTCTTAGGAGTCCAAATTCACAGGATGGTATGTGGAGGCAGACTGAAATAACTGACTCTTTTTGTTACATAAGAAAAATACCGTATAATGAGTAAAGAGAAATTAATTCACTCTTTTGAAAATGGTTGGGATATGGATTTGTCAATAGAGTCCAGCTGATGTTATAGCAAAAGATTCTCTGTCTCAAACAACTTTGTAGAAGTCGCCGTTGTGTGTTGTTGGAGGTTTTGGTTCAATCATTTAATCTAATCTATGCTTCAGCCTCTATATCTGCTGCCTGTGGCAATATATATATGTATGACAAAAGTTTCTTTCCCGTAGTTGCCATTGTGTAGAAGTATGACATATTGGCAACAATCTCTGCATACATAAGTACTTCAAAACACTCTTTGTGTTGTGTAGATGAGGCTGGTGGTATCACATATTCGTTAGTGTGCATTGTACTGTGGCATCATACCATTGTTGATGGCTAGAACACCATATACTGTAAAATGTACATAAAAAAGAGACAACAAAGTTGGACAGTTCTTGCTTATGTTGGATTCATGACATTATGCAATAATAATTTACAGGATATATTTTATTTACCTAGACGGTATGTTAGGTAAGTTACCAGGCATATTATTTAAAAAAATAATGGATAGTTACCCTTTTACCTGTATTGTACGGTACCTTATGGTATCGTACGATAACAGGAATATCATAAAACATAAAACATTATTTTTATGTTATTTTGGCGTCATCTTTTTCAACAGTGCAAAATAACCATGCGTTTTGTCTCAACGCGCACGAAACTCGGATTCGCCAATATTATATCATAAAAACTTTTATGATGACCGTGCTGGGAGGGATTACGGGAATTTTTATGATATATTGAGGGATGTTTTGTGACACGATAACATTCCCTTCAAGTTTACAGAACCAGTGTTGTATGATTAAAATGAGAATTTGTGACTAATGTTCCCTTCAAGTTTACAGAAACATTCTTGAAAATTATGTCATACGTTATAGAAAAAGATATAATTTTAAAGGTAGGCAAATACTTCGGACAATATAACTACCCATGTAAGTCCAAGCGAAAAATGAATTATTTACAGGTAAGTTCACATCAACTTCTTGGTCAGTACCTGTTTTGGCAAAAAGCAAAAAAACTGTCTCACTGAAGAAGAAGAAGGAGAAGAAGAAGAAGAAGGAGGAGAAGGAGAAGAAGGAGAAAACGGCTCAGTTTCCAACACAACTAAGATTTAAAAAAAATCTTGATACAAATCACATCCCAAAGAGAAAAATGAATGTAAAAATTGCAACTGGTCTTACCTGTCATTCCACGAAGTTTATGTACATAACAAAGTCATAAACATACCTTTGATACGAAAATAACATACTTGAATTCCATCATTTTCCCTGAGTTCTTCTCTTTTTTGACGGTGACCACCCATCAAAGTCGGTCCGGCCAAGCTACCTCACTTCTTTTCTGTCTGTGCCTGAACTTTCCCTTCAAGGCATCTTCATGTATCTTCTCCCAGCGTGCTGCTTCCTCCCGAACTCTTTCACAGAATACAAATAGGCCTGGCTTCGGTGAATCAAATAGGTTATTAAACTCCCTGTTGTACCGTTCCATTACATTATTTGTGCATTGATGAGTTGATTCACAATTTAGAAAATGAGTGTGTTAGTCATCATGAATATATGATAATTTTACATGACAATGTTTTCGCATCCTCAACTTTCTCATAACTTACATGTCCCGTCTCCAGTCACCGTTCTCGTCTGAATTGTAGTTGAACATGTCAATTAGTTTCTTTTTCAACCATGATGGGATGACGTAGTTATTCAAGAACTCATCAAATTGCTTCTTGTCAGACCGTTTTAAGCCCTTGGTTTTGTGAACCATTTCTCTTATATACTCCACCCCTTTTCTGATGTCCTTCTTTTTGATCACCGTCAAAAAATCAAACAAGGGTAGAACTGCCCTGACGACATCCTTATGGAGCCCCTTTTCTATCATGTTGTGTCTTATTGCCTGCTTCCAATGGAAGAAGCATCCAAGATGATACTCACAGTTGAACCATCGCTCACTGGGATTCACCAGCGCCCACTCGAAGTCGTGCATAACTCCCGAGACATCTATCCCTTTTGGCCCTTTCAAAAACAACATTGTTTGCCAAAAAAGAAATGATCCAAACACAAAACGTCAATACACCAGTGGATTTGTTTCCTTCACATCATTGTGCACTCACCCACAATGGACACTATGTGGGACCACAAGAGGTTGTAGGCCTCCTCTGATTTTTTTGTCATTGGACAATAAAATATTGGAGTGTGCAATGAACTTGCATGGTCAATCACGGAAAAGATTACAACTTGATAGAATCCCCTCGGTGCTCCATCAAATGTTGCGTCAATGCGTAAGAACAGCTTCTTGTATTTCAGGAGTTTGATAAGCGAATGTAAGGAAAATCCCAATATTCGTTGCGGTTCATCGTCGTCGCACCAGAAAATAGAGAACATTAAGAAATTCTCCGACTTGGATCCATTACCGTACTTGAGCTCTATGGCACGAAATTTGTCATCTCCGTACATGTCCCTACGGGTGTTCCTTACCAAATAACATCCCTTCTGCGTAGGGGGGGGGGGTGGGTGGCAGTGTTATGCACCAGTGTTTTGGTGTTAGTCAGTTTCTTTTTGTGTAAATAAACTGAACTGTTATATACATAACATGTGTGTGTACATACCTCACTGCAAACGAAAAACACCGGTAACCTCCCCGTACACTTGAGTGTACGGGGAGGTTACCGGAGCCCCCGGAATGGTATCTTCCGGTAACCTCCCGGTACACTTCTGTAACCCTCCGGTAAACTAGTGTACGGGAGGGTTACTGGAGTCTACCGGGAGGTTACCGGAAATTTGAGACCAAAAGGAGCTTTTCGATTTTTTCTGCGTACGATAGGAATTGGTACGTTTTTACAGGAAAACAGACTTCTCAGTAAGTCTTAGAATCGATATCAATCTAATTAGTGGCTATAACTGCATTACTTAGTAGCTAAAAAAATGTTTACCGGTGGCATACCGGAAGTGTATGGGAGGGTAACCGGAAGGTTACGGGAAGGCTACTGGAGAGTACGGGAGGGTTACTGGAGCATACGGGAGGGCTACCGGAATGTTACAGGAGGGTTACCGGGAGGGCTACCTACTGTTGGACTAAGATAATAGAGTATGTGTAATTTATCTCTACTAATATAATTAAACATACTACATTAACATATTTAAGGGGCCCACCCAACACATCGCCCACCAAAAGGACACAGGTGCCAAAATTTCAGCCCCAAGCTGCTCCAAGATGAAAAATGATACTGTGGATAACATTATCACCAAGGTAGAAGAAAATTAATTATTTAATTGAAACTAAGCTGAATGAAAACAATTGAAATATAGTATGACTTCAATAACCCACCATAAAAATTTACATGCCTCTGCAAACCGTTGTTGGCAACATGGCGGTGCAAGGCGAAATGCCAAACTCAGTCTGTGGACTGAGTTTCGGCTGTTACCGTGCCTTGCCTGAAATAAAATAATTGAAAATTAGATGTAGTCAAGACATGTGTAGAAATAATTGTATTCTATTCAACTCACCTCTGTTAATATACTCGCCGCTGCCAAATATCGTTGGCAACACGGCGGTGCAAAGTGAAATCCCAAACTCAGTCTGTGGACTGAGTTTTGGGGATTTCAGAACTGGGCCTGTAACTATTTCATTGAAAAAAATTAACATGTGTTGAGTATAATAGGGTCAAAAATGATGAGTTAATCAAAACTCACCCCCAAAATATACCCGCCGCTGCCAATTGTTGTTGGCAACACGGCGGTCCAAGGCGGAATGCCTAACTCAGTCTGTGGACTGAGTTTCGGCGATTTCGCCAGTACACCTGTAACTAATTAATTGGAAAAAATTGGACGTGTGGTGATTATAATAGTGCGAAAAATGATGAGTTCATCAAAACTCACCCCCAAAATATACCAGCCGCTGCCAATTGTTGTTGGCAACACGGCGGTCCAAGGCGAAATGCCTAACTCAGTCTGTGGACTGAGTTTCGGCGATTTTGCCAGTACACCTGTAACTAATTAATTGGAAAAAAATGGACGTGTGGTGAGTATTATAGTGCGAAAAATGGTGAGTTCATGAAAACTCACCCCCAAAATATACCGGCCGCTGCCAATTGTTCTTGGCAACACGGCGGCCCAAGGTGGAATGTCTAACTCAGTCTGTGGACTGAGTTTCGGCGATTTCGCCGGCAGGCCTGCAACTAATTAATTGAAAAAAATTGGCCGTGTGGTGAGTATAATATTGTAGAACAAGACAAAATCGTGATTACTCACCCCCAAAATATACCGGCCGCTGCCAATTGTTGTTGGCAACATGGCGGTGCAAGGGGGAGGAATAACTCAGTCTGTGGACTGAGTTTCGGCCGTTCCCATGATGGGCCGGTGGGGTATCAGTGATGTAATTGAAAAAAATAATTGTGTGATGTGAAAGCAGTGAGAGGGCACACTGCTATTTTACCATACTGTTGTGTCTGGATCAAGCACCATTGTTGTAGTATGGTACCATACGTAGATGTACTAAAACTGTATTATCATACAAATATACCACACAAGAATTAGGTGACGTGATACAAAGGAATAAGAAACAAACACGTAGACACACACCTCTCATTTTCAGCCCCACTTATTATTCTTATGTGTTCTCATTTTTTGGCGCAGTCACTTCTGATAGTACCATATTATTTTGAAAATATGAATAGGCCCAAAGCGCACTCACCAAATGAAATCATAGATCAAGCCTAGAAATGAAACCAAAACTAGACCCAACAGGTGATCTTGCTGTTTACAACTCGTGATTTGCAAAATGTGAGTCATGAAACAAACAACCACTTGGAAGATTTTTTTGCTTCAAAGCTTAGCGTGATAAACAAAAATGCGGCTTAAGTAATGTATAAAAAAACCGGTAACCCACCCGTACACTCTTGAAATTCCGGTAACCTCCCCGTACACTCTGACGTTTTGCGAGTGTACGGGGAGGTTACCGGTGTTTTTTGTTTGCAGTGAACAGAACAAGTCGGAAATGAAAGCTTAGGTCTTGCTTGAGGGTCCACCAGGTGATGTGAAAGCAGTGAGAGGGCACACTGCTATTTTACCATACTGTTGTGTCTGGATCAAGCACCATTGTTGTAGTATGGTACCATACGTAGATGTACTAAAACTGTATTATCATACAAATATGCCACACAAGAATTAGGTGACGTGATACAAAGGAATAAGTAACAAACACGTAGACACACACCTCTCATTTTCAGCCCCACTTATTATTCTTATGTGTTCTCATTTTTTGGCGCAGTCACTTCTGATAGTACCATATTATTTTGAAAATATGAATAGGCCCAAAGCGCACTCACCAAATGAAATCATAGATCAAGCCTAGAATTGAAACCAAAACTAGACCCAACAGGTGATCTTGCTGTTTACAACTCGTGATTTGCAAAATGTGAGTCATGAAACAAACAACCACTTGGAAGATTTTTTTGCTTCAAAGCTTAGCGTGATAAACGAAAATGCGGCTTAAGTAATGTATAAAAAACCGGTAACCCACCCGTACACTCTTGAAATTCCGGTAACCTCCCAGTACACTCTGACGTTTTGCGAGTGTACGGGGAGGTTACCGGTGTTTTTCGTTTGCAGTGCTTGCATGATGAAGTGTTCAGACAAGGGATGGTGTTTGTGAAGAGTCTTGGATGTGTGTTTGTGTGTATATATATATATATATATATATATATATATATATATATATATATATATATATATATATATATATATATATATATATATATATATATATATATATATATATATATATATATATATATATATATATATATATATATATATATATATATATATATATATATATATACACATATACACACATATATATATATATAACATTGTTATGCACATACCTGCCCATACAAGAGATCAAAAAAATGGTTAGTTTGTTTATATATCCATCATCTTGTTATATACATAAAAATGACATAAACATACCTTAGTGTGATCATTACAATCACATAGGGTTATTCATTTTGTGCACTGAGTTAGCAGGAAGAATGTGTTATGGATACCAAAACGTTATATACATACCTTCGTGTATGCGTTGCCATATGCATGATTGACCGACAAAAAGGGAAGTCTTATGAAAAAATCATGGAAGCGTGGATTGTATATTATTACACCGTTATGTGCATACCTGTTCATACAAGGGACACGATGTTTAGGTTTTTTATATGTCCATCATCTTGTGATATACATTAAAATGACATAAACATACCTTTTGCGTGGTCATCACATATGTGACCAGTTTTTGGAGACATGCACTGAGTCAGCAGGAAGACTGTGATATATATATATCAACACGTTATGTACATACCTTCATGTATGCGTTGGCGTAAGCACGATGTGACAGAAAAAAGAGTGGTGCAGTCAGCATTAGTTACAGTACATGTACATTTTCAACGGCAATTAATCCACAAAAGCAAGTACTAACCACATCTGAAGTGGGGAACGTCAATGGACCATTCTCCTTGGCCCCCACCATTTCATCGCGTACCATGCTCCAAATCTTCATAGGAGCCAACCATATTTTGTCAACTGCCAACTCGGTCAATCTCTTCTTGAAGATCTCTGTTATGTCTCTCATGTTAGCCCCTGCTTGTTTTCTCCCAGGTGAAGCATAGTTAGTGGCCCTTATTCCATTCTTATTTTGACAGAGTTCTGTGTGGTGACCAACCAAAGTCCATTCCTCTATTCCCGGAGCCCCCTCTTTTTCCTTCAATTTAAGTTTAGCATCACAACCAAAGGTACGGTAAGATTTGCACCTGTAGTAACAGCTCATGAGTTTTAGGTTAGGTGTATGCATTCTTGTGTACGGGTGCCGTAGCTCTCCTCTCCCTCCATAAAAAATGTGTGTTGGCCATCTTTTGGTCACCCAATCATGGTTGGTTTCAGATTCAAGTACAAAATGAAGCGGTGACATGTGATCGGGAAAATGCTTGTTCTGAACATAACGGTCATTTGCGGGTGTTTGATGGTATATACTTAACACATTTGTACATGAGACCATTTCCCCCCTTCCCCTATTGGGACGCGTGTGTTGCACGTGTCATTGTTCAAAAAACTTTCAATGACAGAAAGAACTACTTACGTGCTCTCACGTACAACAATACCGCATTATTAACTAATCTTTATCTTCACACCCTAATATAAAATCATACTTTCAAACTATCTAAAATATGGGTCATTCCTCCTAAAATAACCATATGTACGCATTTTACCTATGTTGTTACGTATTTCACAGCAGTACATATATAACGCAATGGTTGTTTATTAAATGCGCGTTTTGATACATATATCACCTTGGTATATACATAAACCCTGGTTTACAATTTCCCAGCTCCTCTGTTTTAATTATACCACACGATTATATATATAACATTGTTGCTTTGTCTGTGTCACTAGCCCAATAATGGGCTATTGGCAAGATGTAAACATAAAACGATTATATTTATAACAATGAACAAGCACACGCCAATTTAAACCGTAACAAGGCACTTTTTAACAATTAATATAACTAAATATTTTCCCCCTTTGTTGAATTGTTTTGGTCGCCCAGCTCACCAGGAAATCCACCTTTTCTTCTGCATATTCCGTCAGTATTGCTTCGGAGCGCGGCTGACTCGTGAGCTCTTCCTGATTGGTGCATTTTCACCTCCCTTGTCCGTTTTTTTTTGCATGAGCGAGGCTCTCCTGATCCTCTCCCTGCCCCATTTCTGTGTCATCATCCGATGGGCCGTCGTCAGCCTCGAAGGGCTCGCAGTCCATGTCCTGGGTGTCAGCGGCTGTGTCTTTTCCTCCTCCCGTGAACTTTTCGTCTAGTTCTTTCTCTTCTGCTTCATTGTCAGTTTCTGCTTTATCATCTGTCTTCTCCTCATTGCTTCCTTTTTCTTCTTCTCCATCAATTTCATTGTTTTCTTCCGTGTCGTCGACATCTTTGTCCGTTGTCGAGTCAACACCGGCTTCCTCGTGTCGTTCCTCAACGTTCTCCGCAATCTCGTCTTCAGCCTTATTGTTCGCAGAATTGGACGCTTCCATACTTGCGTTCTCCTCATTCTCTGAGCTATCATCGATGTTGTTTGTCGCCGGTGCCTCCACAATGTCTGCAGGAAATACGGAGTACGACTTGTTCATGTGGCGATTTTTGAAGTGCCTGTGGAGCGCATTGAATGCGCAGACGTGGGTGCACCCATCTGTGATGCAGATGGTCTTGAGGGTAATCATGGAGGCTGTCTTCCCAAGATAAAGACGTGGGTGAATGACGTACGCGGACACTCCATTGCGCTGGGCGATCTTCACCTTGGTCTTGTCCGCAAACTCTTGGGGGAACTCACGCTTCAGGTTGGCCCATTTCTTGTCCGAGTCCGTCCACTCTTTTATGACCTTGGTGGACAGCACGGGTTGCTTGTTGCACTTGTCGCAGTGTAGTGCGAAGCTCCCCGGCTTCATAAATTGGAAGCACTTGCTGCACACGATGCCGCCATCGAAGTTGGCGTGGAACGTGAGCGCAAGTGTTCCATGCCTGAGGAAACAAAGCATGGTGTCGGCTCTGAAGTTGCCTCCACTATCTTCGTCGTCACCTTGTATACTCTCCGTAACAAAAGACCAGTCGTTGGGTGAGTTCTTCTTTGTTTCATCGTCGGTCGCCATGGTTGTGTCAAAATCTGAGGGGGGGCTTCACAAAAGTTATGTATATAAACCCTTACCTCCAGCAACAGAACTGCAGGGGGCGGAGGTGGGGGGTTATGTACATAACACGTTCATTGTTTTTGAGCGCGCACGCTTGGTGTGTGCGCATTTTGCCAGAGAGGTTTGTATCTTGATATACAGCCATTAATGAAAAATAATATTATAAAATTTCGTTGATTTGTTCAAAAATCGACGGTTTCCTAAAATCAATATACGGTGAATCGAGTGATTTCAATTTAAATAACCCCCTGCAAATGTATACGGACATTAATAGAAATATTACTACATTTTAATAATCAAAATGTTTGAAATCTTGTTTGTGTTCTCCCAAACCTCGATTAAATATATTATATAAGCCATTTGTCTTGTGACCATTTGGGGAAACTGACCAAAACTGACCATAAATATAAAATACCCTTCTGTAGAAGTTAGAATAAAGCAATCTGCAGGAATCAGTAAGATGTGTTTAGGAATGGAGTGGTATGGTTATTCTTTTTCTCAACAACAACAATGACACACTGCTACTTTACGGCAGGTGATATTGGTATTGGACTGATTATGACATGAAAGGTATTTATTTCTTCTCTCATATTTTCTCTTGTCCCTCCGTGTAAGTGAGTTCTTTGAGCTCAAACTTTAAGAGTTCACCTATAATACCTTATTTTCTTCATCCCCCCCAACTCCACCTGTATCAATCCAATAAACCCCCATGACCACCATCTCCCACTGAGTGTATTGTCTGTTTCATCCATCGCAAAATTCGGAATTTCATCATCATCTTCATTATCTATCCAAATGTCCATCATTTTTCTGCCGACACTGATCAAAGTTAGCATCTGCCTCAATGGAAGCAGATTTAGCAAGAGCTGTAAACAAAATATCAACATTAGCATGTTGGACTTGTAGTAATCTCATCACATTGAAGAGCTCATTGGAATCTTCTATTCTTGAAGCCCCAACCTTCCTTGGAACCAGAAGCCATGATATCTTGGTTCCCATGTACGGGAGGATTTGCTGATTTTCTCCAACAATGCAAGATCCCATCATTTCTTGCATACTTGCCATCTCGAGTCCAACTTTCATGAAGAATTTCAATGGCATCAAGAACAGTTGCTTTTTCTATGTATGCCCACGAATTGCACCCCTCCTCTATCATTTGGTTTGCTTATGTGCAATGTAGAGCTCATCTTTGTCACGAAAAAGGTGAAACAGCTTAACTAGCCAAGCAATCTTGTACCTGACTTTCAAACAAGCAATGACTCCTATGTCTAAAGTTTGAAATGTACTGGTGAGATTGGGAGGCACACAGTAAATGTGTATAATTATTCAGACTTTATGGTTTTGCCAGAGAGCTTGTGTACACTGCAGTTATCAAGCTATACAACACTTGACACACCACAGCCATTTTGAGACTAGTCATGAGGAATAAAACATTCTCATGTCAACTCTGTGTGGTTTGCTTGTCAAACCAAGCATTACATTGATGGATGCATTCAATGAGTACTTTTGGGCTTTCAAAATAGACAGATTTTGCTCACTTCCCCATGGCCAACAAAGGAACCTTTTGCTTGTTTCAAGCTGTACACTCCATAATTGAGATTCTTGTCTCATCATTTATGTGCTTGCACCCATGGATATCATTTTTCTAACACTTCTTGACACACAGTGCATTAGATAGTTTGTAATAGTAAATTCCATTCTGATCTATCCAATTTAGAGGCACCCTGGATTGTTGTTTTCTTCATTCAAGACTATCTAGAAAATGTCTGGCAGCCAATTGAGCATAATCCCATGTATTTGCTCCTCTGTCAGGTCATTTCCTTCTAAATGAAGATTAAAACTCTTTTGTTTGTGTCTATTCAAAATCACACAATAGAAGCTTTCAAAAAGTCTAGCCAGTATCATTTGTCCATTTGAAACACTATCATTCTTGAGAAAATGGTGTGAAACACAACACTTGTCTGCAGCAAAATTCTCTGCCTTGATGTCAAGATACTTGATCAGCATATTCTTAATGTCAACATACTGGTCTTTCGTCTTCTATTGTTGTTTCTGTCCAATGTCCCTTCCATATATTTCTTGTGCACTTTTCAAATCCATTTTGTCAACAGGGAAATCAGAGTATATAGCACCACTCGAATTGGAGTGGCACCACTATGCTTGAGTTAACTATGGCCTATTCTGAAGATTGTTGCAGTAACCTTAGGTAATTATACCTATCATCATAGGACTTCTAGTTTTTTTGTTTCTTTGGCATCTCTTTTAGTTTATAGTTTGTTCTCTTGCCACATGTATAATTATGCATAAAATATCAGGAATGGACACTCTGATATTGCCAGTACAAAAAGTAACACTTCTCATCAAGCATCGGTCTTCAAAGCTCTGGGCAGGTCTCAGATTGCTAATGATTGAATGGGCTACCATTGTCAGCAAACTGCAAGAAAGAACGTCACCACCAAATCTGAAATCCTGACCAAAGCCCCAAATGATAGCTTTTGGATGCAAACAAAGATATTAATTTTTGCAAAATTGGTGTCTGTGAGAGTTTGCAATAGCAGTGGCAATTGTGTGCGATGCATCCCTGAGAATTTTGGGGCATGAGTGTGTGCATCCATATGAGAGTTCACAATCATGATGGCAGTGTGTGTGTCACGTCTGTTAGAGTATGACATGATGATGTTACTTATATATGCGGAGAGACCCAAGAATCATTTATACAGAGAAATAGATAACAGGGGTGATTTTATATGAGCGATGGGCTCGTGTGGGCATTGTACTGTACATAAGAATGTATTAAATATGAGCAAGTAGATTCACAAGTACATTCAACCCCTTACTGCATAGTACCTCTATGTATAAACTCCAGCCAAACTTTTTGTCATAATTATGGGAACATAATAAATATATTTGGCATAATTAGAGAAAACAGACTGCACCTTTATCTTAAGAACCCCTATAGAGAGACCACAACATAAATGTTGTCTTTGCAGCATCCTCCCCCTCTACAATTTTCACCCAAAGCATGCCTTGTTGTGGCTTTGGCCTTGCTCCCTATAATGATTGCCACTGCCAGCATTTTGCAAAAGGCAAAAAAGAAAAAAAACACCCTCAACTACCCCAAGAAATTAGACATGGAGAGTTTTTTATTGCCACAGTCTTGTCCATCAAAAGAGACAAACAATAATGTTTAAATTGAAAGTATGTTGTTTTTGTTGGCTGACACTAAGTTTACCACATAAATGTAAGGAAGATACCATATAATGCATATCACAGAAACAAAAAGAATGTTTGTCGATATTGAAGAGCTTGCATGTAACCCTTGTGCACTTCACACCACATCACTCATGCAGACCCAATTCACAATAACAGTGGTAACTAAGAACAACTAGATCCTCAGAACCACCCTGATGAATAAGCAGAAGAGGAAATTAAATGAACATATCTTAACCTTTTCTCCTCTCTCTTCCTTGATCTTGTTCATCCAAATCCGTTTAATCTCATTGCTCTCTTTTCTCTCTCATCACTCTATCACTCTACCACTCTATGCTTTTACCTTTTCACCTCTCAACCTTTAAACCTCCCTTAACCAAATCGAATTCATATGAAATTATCTGTGACACATCAACCATGGATTTTCTCATTGCAGAAGGAAAGTTGCACAGTATAATTTTGAATCGAGAGGAGGGCATCATTCAACAATTGACACTTGCACTGACAAAATCCGATTTGAATTCTAAAAACAGACCTCCACCGGACATCCTATCCATCAAACATTACAATAGGAAGAGTAGTAAGAACCACCGGTATCCATCAAATGGGAAGAGAAATCAATCAAAGAAGAAACAATTGATGCAACAATCAAATCAAAGTGACAAATTCATTGGATTTGACTCAACTACTGCACAGGATATTGCCAATTGCAGTCTTGCTAATCTCCTTATGACTCCTCTGTTACCAGAGATGCATTTTAACAATCAGCATTCAACTGAAAGTGGAACTGAACTTTAGGGATTCTGATCCGGATGATGAATTGTATGCCTTTGGGGTTGCACACAACAGCGTCTACGGAAATGTGGAAGGTCAGACTTTGGATCTACAGGACTTACTTCATGGTTATGTCCCTGATGATGGCTATAACCCATCTGGAATGGAGGAAGATGGAGTTTTCCCCCGTAACTTTGATGTGGACCTGCGGCAAAGTACCTGAGAATGGGATCAATGAGGAATACTACCAGTATTGTCATTGTCCATCTCTTTAGCATAATATCAGCAACAAGTTTGAGACTGTACTAGGATCATGTTCAGTTGATGGAGGTTTCACTTATGAATTGATCGAAAAAATTACTGTGAATTCCAATGCATATGCTGACCAACACAAGAAAGAAAATCAATTCGCAGGAAGTATTTGGAAACAGATCTAGTGGAGGAGATGCATCATGCTTTTGGAATCATCCTGATAATGAGCATTGACAACAGACAGCTTGGTGGCATCAACAACTACTTTTTGCCTCCTCAGAAATTGGACTATGGGCTGGGTTATCATGTTGAAGTAGAAGGATTTTCTTCTTGGGCATTGGACATCATGCCGGCCCACCGCTTCCATCAAATCCGCACAGTACTTCACCCGGAGATAGGTTTGTCTACTGTTGGAGACTGCTGTCATCAATTGCATGCAGCTCTTGTCTCGCTCAACCCAAATGCCAAAGGTTCATTAATTCTTGGAAGAAACTGCTCTTTTGATGAAGGTGGCATTGTGAGTAAGTCATGGTATAATCCAGTGCAACAATACAGCTCTTCAATGCCAGATAAGAACAGGATTGATTTCTTTGTCCTGGTTAATGCCTCCATTGGAAAAAACTTCATCTGTCACTAAGACATTTATCAAGGGGACAATGAATCAAACGCTCAAATTGTCGAAACACAAAAAAGCTGTGGTCAATGATGTTGTGTCCTTTGAGATTCATAATGATCCTGAGGGTATGTGAGAGATTTACATGGATAATTGGTACACTCACCAGAACTATTTGTCCTTCTCCATGAGAAGTATTGGATACTTACGTGTGGGACATTTTGTACTAATTGAAAGGTATGAGACAGCACAGTGGTGAATTTAAACAAGAATACTCCTAGGGGAACATCATTGGTCAAGTATGATCCAGTCAATACAATTCTCTTTGGTCAGTGGAATACAAGATGGTTGTTTAATTCATCTCATCTCTTGGAATGTTGAGGAGAGTCATTGTGAAGAGGAGGGCTGGAGCAGAACAGATTGATTTGGAGATCAAAGAGGCATTGAAGAGGTACACTTGTGATAATTTCATGGTCGGAGTTGACAATGTGAACAAGGATAAGAATATAGGGGATAACTAACTAAGAAAGCACTTTTCAAGAAATGGTATCGGATGGAATTACTTGGGATATTTTGAGTTCAAGGCAGTAGACGGAAGCAATTCATGGAATATGTCCATTGTGAATGATTGCTGTAATCATCGTTGGTTCAAGCTTAATAATTGGAAGTTCAGATTCATTTTAGCCAAAGAGTTGATTTGGTTTAGGATGAGCATGCAGTTGTTATGATTTCTTAGGCAGCATTGAGTTTACCTGCTTCACTATCCAACCACACCTCTATTGCAACAAAGTCAGGTCTTTGTGTCAAATGCTGTGTTTGTAACTTGGAACACAAGTTGCAAGAAATACTTAGGAAAACTGAACATGGAAGGAGAAAGCTGGAGGAAGTCATGGGTAAGAAATATGACACATTTCAAACTGGGGTGCATAGGAAAAAGTGGATTGTGTGCTGTTCAAATGATAGTTGCACATTGTATGGACATAAAGTGCAAGTGCGGTTGGATAACTTGATTTTCAAGTGTCAATAATTTGGGGGGTTATTGTGCTATCAAATTGCACATCACCTGCTTATGAATGGATTGTGGATTTGTAATCCTTTGCGCAAGAATTTTTTGAATGATAATCATGCAACAATTAAGTAAACTGGCACCAATGGCAGTGACACAGATGCTGAAGATGAATCTGTTCCACCAGTAAAAAGGCATGAGACAAATAAGATATCAAGTGCATACAATGTGAGGACATCTCATGCCATCTATACACATTTGAGAAATCAGTATAGGACTCAGCAAAATTCCAGAGTGAAGAGGAAAATAAACTAATCATAATAGTTACACTTTGTCATATATAACTTGAGTGTAACTGCCCTCATTCATCATGCAATAGACAAATACTTCACGTAAATCTCTTTCGTGGAAAAAAAATGATTGTTGCATCTGTGAATGTATCCCTGCAGAATGTCACACTCCACCCATCCACCAGTGACCGAACAATGAACTCTCTGACATTTGTAATATCAAATTTGTTGTTGTTGAAAGAAATTCAAACCCTTTCCTTTTTCACCGGCATCAAAGTTGATGTCTTGCTGTGCACCCATAGAACTGATTCGAAGGATTCGTTATTGTATTTGATTCCACCATCATCGACATCATGGTGACCAGTGTAATTACTACGGGGACACTGAAAATTCTGCGGATGAACATGACAACAAAATCAGGGATATTGATGCAATTACAGCAGACAAGTGTTCCATGCTCTCCAAACACGAAGCAGTGATAAAGATGATTGCTTTTTTGCTATTGTCGCGAGAGTCATCGATGACACTCAACTCTCCCATCATCCCTGTAGAGGAATGCTTTGCAGGGATCATGATTGCAGATGGAACACAGTATTTTGGAGGAACGTGATGCACCGCTGATAGCATGCTGTTTCTGTTCGACAGACGAAGAATCGAAGGATTGTGGATGTAGTTTGGCGAGGTGGATGGGATGTTCTTTGTTGCCATCTTAAAACTGTAGACGAAAAAAATCTTCTCTAAAACAGTATACTCTTTGGTAAAAATTACACTACCGTAACATGCGGAGCATAAGCACCCACAAATGTTAAAAGATACATTTTAGTTGGGCTTATACACTGTAACAAGCTAGTGATATTAACACGGTGAAAAATTATTGGTATCTTAAAACTTACCTTGAGGTAGGGATATTGTACTTACGTCTCAACACATCACAATTCGCCCTCCATGCTTCGTCCATGCTGAGAACTCCGACACAATGTGCGCGAGAAGTTAGTGACTTCCGACGGAATCGGAGGTTTCTCGGCAACCATCGGGAGTCACGGGGAGCGCTACATATGGGCGTGTTGCTGATGATGTGGAGAAACTACCCAAGAGGGTTTTAGTTTTAATTTATAGGTTAGAACACTATAAAAATGTAAATGTTCCGAAAAACGGACATTCGGGGCTTATACACTGGTGGTGCTTATGCTCCGCATTTTACGGTAGTACTCGCTATACTTAGGTATTTTCATACATTACTATGCCTGGTTTAAGGCAAATCTCACTTGGAGGGTTAACTAACTTCTTGTCAGTTATCAGCTATAAGTATAAGAAAGAAAGTATGGTAGGTTTTTAGGTGTCTCAATGTATGTATGCCACCTGTGTATAGTAGAACATGACGTAAATATCTACTAGACATAATACGATACTCTTTTGCTTGTACGATACGTCTCTCGAGAGGTATCGTAGAGATGTACAGTAACGTACAGTACAATAACCATACAATACAATATTGTAAAGATCGTCATTGGATGTGGTTGCTAAAATGACTCCCGCCATATTTCACACCATAACATATTTTTGTCTTTCAGCACTTTTCAGCACAAAACAGAAGAGGAAACCAGCGAAACAATGGCTGACAACCCCCCTCGTCAAACAGACCTATCGGCGACTCCTTGGGTAGAGCGCTATCGGCCAAAGTCACTCAAAGATGTGTCCCATCAAGGAGAAATCGTGGCGACCCTCAAGAATGCGGTGGAGACCAATCGTCTCCCCCATTTGTTATTTTATGGACCTCCGGGCACTGGTGAGCTAGATGAGATTAGCTAGTGATGCTGCTAACCTCTCTCATTTAACAAATCTCACTGATACTTCGTTTGTTCTTGCGTGTGTTTACAATTCAGGAAAAACTTCAGTCGCTCTCGCTCTCTGCCGACAGCTTTTCGATCCCAGTCAAATTCGCCGACGTGTCCTCGAATTAAATGCATCTGACGAGAGAGGAATCAGCGTGGTGCGTGATAAAATCAAACAGTTTGCCAGTCTGGCAATTGGATCCAACGCCTCTTCAAAAGCGGGTAAAAAATTCTTCACAAAGGGAGGGACAGCCAAGGATCCCGACGATATGGACGTGGACGCCGAAGGAGAGATCAAGAAATATCCCAACCCTCCCTTCAAGATCATCATTTTGGATGAGGCCGATGCAGTCACTCGTGATGCTCAGGCGGCTCTTCGTCGCGTTATTGAAGCCTACTCCAAAGTAACACGTTTCATCCTTATTTGCAACTATGTTACGCGAATTATTGAACCCTTAGCTAGCCGTTGTGCCAAGTTTCGTTTCCAGCCGCTGCCAGTCGAAAGCATGAAGGAACGTATTCGTTACATAGCGGAACAAGAACACTGTAAATTTGAGGAAGGTAAAGAAGATGAGGTAATCAATGAGATATTGAGTTTGAGTGAGGGCGATATGAGACGGGCCGTGACAACACTGCAGTCGGCACACTCACTTTCTTGCGGGGCGGACGAAGTGATCCAAAAAGATGCTATTGCTGAAATGGCAGGGTTGCCTCCACCGGCGTTGATTGATACGCTCATTAAGACTCTACAAACAAGCAATTTTGACAACATGAAGAATTTTGTCATGGAAAACATTGTCCTGGAAGGCTACTCCGCAGAATTCGTGCTCAGTGCACTAATGGCAAAAATCATTGTGATGGAAGACGTGAGTGAGGAAGCAAAGGCAAAGATAGCAATTCAAGCTGCCCAATCGGATAAAAATTTGGTGGACGGATCAGACGAAACTTTGCAATTGTTAACTGTGTGTTCTTTAGCTCTGGGGTGTCTCAAGAGTAGACAGTAAGTCCCATCATGCAAATACTCATGAAAATGCTAAGAATATATTTTTGATCGAAACTACCTTCATAAGTTCAATAGTGAAATGTGACTCCTATTCCACGACTGATTCAAATATCTCAATTGATGATAAAAATTTCATAAACTTGGACAAAGTATCTAACGCAGATAAATGATGTGAATTAAATGCCTCCAAAGTCTCCATTAGAAGTTCGCAGATTGCCTATCTTCTGCTGGCAAGCAATATTTTTGTCATTTTCATAAGTTCCATTGTGAAATGTGATAGCTATTCCACGAACGATACAAATATCTCAATAGATCTCAATTGATGATCACACTTTCATATACTGGGACGAAGTATTTTATGTTGATAAATGCATCCTTCCCACCATGAATTTCAAAAGCCTCCAGTGTCTCCATTATAAGTTCGCCAAGATTGCCTCGCTTCTGCTGGCCGTAATCAATGCCGTCTCCCAAATTGCCATTCTTTCTGATAAATATGTTCAGCACTGGCAAAATTTGACGGTAATAGGGCACAAGGGCTTGGCCCACTAACTTTTCTTCTTGATCACACTTGACGAGAGCTTGAAGGACCTTCAAGACTTTAGCGATGACTGAACGATCTCTAGTATTGAGGGCAGTCTTGATTGGGATGATCAGTTGCGGAATAACTGGTACAACTTTACTTGATCCAATCTGCATCATATCGTATACTCCTTGTTCAGAAAGAAAGGCATATGGCATTTCGATTTCACGGAGTCCATCGAAAAAAATCGGCAAGTAATGATGAAAGTCTAATTTCTCTATGGCAACTTTCCACGCGATTCGATTGTGAACCCCTCCATGTTCAATTTGGACGGGGAGATCGCCTCGCTCGTAGAACCGACGAAACTCTGTATTTGGCGGATTCGGTCGTTCCAGAAAGGCCTGAAAATCCAACTTCTTGTTCACGGGCCGCGAATTATTATTTCTATCTGTCAGGACTCTACACTGGGGTGTTACATTCTCGTCCGGAAACTCGGGTGGTGTTTCATCTTTCTTCGAGGGACGGAGAGTCCCTCCCGGTCCAGTGCCTCTGCGGATGAACTGATCTGGCGTTTTCCGACCAGTCTTTTTGCAGAAGGAGAAAGCGCTCACATCCAATGGCTTCTTCGGGAGGGCTTCATGACCTCCCGGTCGTACCTTTATGTGTTTAGAAGTAGTTGCGTCGAAGCATGATCCCGTTTCGACGAACAAGGGATATTTTTGACGCGTCTTCAAGTCGAATTGACCTTTCGGTGGCATTGCTTCAACAAGGCAAGTGATGGAGATTCGTCTTAAGTTATTTCTGTATCAATTTCAGTCCACGTCATTGCTCGAAAAAATGATAGACTTTCCGATGTACCAACGAGCAGTGACAACGACCTCGGCATCATTTTCCTGTTCTTCATTGAGTTTATCCTAGTTTGGTCATTCAAATGATGGTCTGCATGATCGGGCACGACACAATCATGTGAGAAATAAAAAAATGAAAAAACTCTACTAACCCTAAGAGTCTTCGGTATTTCGACTGTATAGCCAACGGAAAACAAATAATTGCTATTTATTTACGATTAATGATAGACTGGATATTGCAAGCTCGTCTTCATCGTTTGATCACTACTTATTATTAACTCTAGTAAAATCCTTGCGACAGTCACCACCATCGTTGTTAACACACCAATGACGACTGCTCAATAACTAATAAGGACAGTGCCCGTAGTAAACGGGGAAAGGAACGACATCCCTTACACTCTGCACACCACACACCAACATGCACAACCTATCAAATCCCATTCCCCACCCACCATGAGGGCAGCTTCCACTCTTCCTCAGATCCAAGAACCATTGGATTGGAGTAACATCCATACCCCTCCTATTAATCTCTTCGTCGAGTTTGTCGAATCTCCATTCACGCATCGATCCGCCGAACAACTCTCCAACGCGAGGGCAAAGCAAGTCGAAAGAGAGACATTCTCCACTGCCATCATCCGTCTGAGCCATGTAAAACGACTTAATCTTTAGAGGCCAATGAGTGACAAAGACGAAGGCACCAAACTCCTTCCCATTCTTGATGTACTCTTCGCGCTTCTCCTCTGGAACGGCCATGTAACCGAAGTACTGAACAAGAATCTTTTCATGTTCGGAACCCAAGTCGTCTTCAAATCCAGGAAGTTCCTTTACCTTAACACGTTTGAGTTTCCCATCGTCTCCAGGCAACTGCATCTTCTCTTTTACAATTTTGTGAATCAACTCAATCGCATCTCGATGCTTAATTCTAACAAACGGCCTGTCAAGACATTCCTTTAGCAATTCCCTCGTAGGTTTCATATCCGTCGGGGCCATACGACTTTCCAAGAACTCAAAGTCGGCAGCACACTTATCGAATGCGTATGAAATGACATATTTAACAAACCGTTCGGCCTGATCAATCAATTGATCCAACGAGATGAACGCTCCTTCATACTCAACATGGAGGAACTCCGCAAGATGCTTGGCGGTGTCACTCTTTTCAGCGCGGAAGCTCTTTTGACAGGTATACACCTGACGAAAGCCACAAATGGTCGCTTCCAAAGGCAATTGGGACGAGACGGTAAGACCCACCTTCAAGTCGTTCCCCGCCTCGTCTTTGGAGAACATGAGAGGGGAGACTGAGAATGTTTCCCCCGCCCCCTCGCAATCGCTGACGGTCATTATGTTGGGATCGGTGAGCTGCACGTCTTCCCCGTCCATGAATAGATGAACGGCCATATCAAGCTTGGACCGGATGCGAAACACGCTTTGGGAGGCCTGGGATCGAAACCTATAGAAGGGAATGTTGCGTAACGACGTCATTTTCTTCTCCGTTCCCTTTTGGAGTGGGTAGGCGATCGGATCGAAGACGCGGCCGATGACTCTCACACGAGAGGCTTGGAATTCAAAGTCTTGCGTGGCCGTGGGAGGGGAGAGCACGATCTTTCCGTCGACTACCACAGCGCAGCCGATGCTCAGGTGTTCGGCGGAAGAGAGCTCATCGAACGCCAGAGCCTTGTAGTACGTTTCGTCTTGAGACTTCTCGCCTTGCTCGCTGTCGTCGGTGCCCTGGAAGGAGGCCTCCTCGCAGAGACAGTTCAAACTGCCGACCTTGGTGCCGTCATACAGGTCGATGAAGACGATGGATCCACCGCCTCCGACTCGCACTCTGCGGACCCATCCGTAGAAGCTCGTCTGTTTGTCGGCGATGATTTGCGGGTCTTGGGCGTGAAGACGCGCTAGTTGGATGAAGGATTGGGGCTCAAGGGTCGTATCCATGGTCGTCATTGTGAGGTTCACGATTCTTTGTGCCTGTGTATTTTTTTTCTTCATCATGTCTCGTCGACTGAGGTATTCAATTATGCACCGTTAACAATTACCTTTCATTATAAATGGAATTTATCTTTTACTGGCGTTTTGAAAAGGGTAAAATCCTGCTCCCGCTGAGATGTGGTATTGTACACAATAGGTGTTGTACACAATAGGTACAATATTGTACGATAGTGGATACAACGATGATTTTCGTCTTCGGTCACTTCCCAGACGATGTCTACAGTCTCCACGTGGAAGCAGCGGGATACTCGATGGTTCTTCTTTTTTAGTATTATTTTGTACAGTACATAGTGTATATTATGGTCTATTATGGTATACGATGTACCACACATTCATATTGTACCACACACGGTCTTTATCCCCTCTCCCTTCCATCTCTCTGTTGGTGCATCCCAATAAGGACCTCATCGTGTCGAAAGTCTCTCGACCATCATCCTCCACGAAACCTGACGAAACCAACGCTATGGTGTAGTAACAAAGGAAACCTGTAACAGTCACCCTGAGTTACTGGAACTAACATACAAATCATCGCTTGACAAAACCTAGTATCCACGCTAGGACCATGAGTGCAACGACTACTTGCGTTCATCTTCCACTAGCCTCATTCTTGGCGAAATTATCGAAACGAAGGGCACCGCTCCAACAAGCCTCAATATTATCTTCAACTTATTCCTCTTACCCTGATCGATTCCAGTCGAGAAAGAAGAGCAGTGTCCCATCTTCATTCCATGCCAGCGATTCTTGTCCAACAGACATCTACGACCGTGCCTTGCAAAACGCCACCGCATTCGATGCTTACTATAACCTCGATTCCGACGTGTGGAGGAGTCGTCAAATGAGCCTCGTCAAACAGAATCCCATGAAACCTTATCCACGATCGCCTCCCAACCTCATCCGACCTTCTCCCAATTACCACCCCAGTTTCTTCCCATCTTACGCACACACCGGAAGAATCGGTCCTCCCTCCTTACCGCAAGACACGGTCTTAATTCATGATGCCGAGTCGATTTCCAAAATGCGCACCGCGGCCAAGCTGGCGAGAAAGTTGCTAGACTATGCATGTCATCCGTCCGTGGCGTGCGTGGGAACCACCACGGAACAAATCGACTCTTTAATTCGTGATGCTGCATTGGCGAATTCAGCCTATCCCTCTCCGCTCAATTACATGGGATTTCCGAAGAGTCTGTGCTCTTCGATTAATGAAGTTGTGTGTCATGGGATACCGGACATGAGACCGTTGAAATCGGGGGATGTGGTTAGTTTTGATGTTAGTTGTTATGTTGGTGGGGTGCATGGAGATAACTGTGCTACAATTATTGTCGGAGATTCTGACAATGATAACAGCCATTACGTGGAGCAGTCGGGAAACACTCCTCTCCTCGAGCAGTCAAGGCTACAAAAGTCTCTAGGGGATTCGGAAATTCCGTATTTACAAAAGGATTGGAGGTCCATTCCATACAAAACAAAATTTGATTCAGATGAGGAACAGGAACGTTTCGTCACTGCACGGAGGCTAGTGCAAGCTGCAATAGAAAGTAGAGATGAAGGAGTTCGAGCTTGTAAACCTGGAGCTTGTCTTTCAGATATTGGTGCAGCGATTCATGCTGTAGCTGATGCTTATGGTTATGACACCGTGAGACACTACCGTGGACATGGAATTAGTTCTGACTTTCACTGTGCACCATTCGTTAAGGTGAGATAAGTTTATTCAATTGTTTCTCATTTCCATCACACAGCAAAAGACAATACTGACCATTTCTTGTAAACCGAAACGGCTCGTGCAAAGCATTTTCGTAATAAGGAAAAAATGCAACTTATTCCTGGCATGATATTTACGATTGAACCAATGATTACAGAGGGCACGGCCGACTGTCATGAATGGGACGACAATTGGACAGTTTTGACGAAAGATGGCGGGAGGGCAGCGCAATTTGAGCACACAGTGCTGATAACTGAAAATGGTGTGGAAGTATTGACGGCTCCTTAGCATTGTCCCCCCCGTCACGGCATGGTCGTTGAGAAAAGGAATGCGTAGCCAAAATTAAAGTCACCAACCTTAATGAAATATTTACTGGAATGAAAGTTTAGTTTAACCTATAAGAACTAGTTAAGTCTCTATTAATAGAACTCATGATGGGATGCTCAAAATAATTGGAAGTCTACATCATTGTCCAAAAACTTCCGTAACGTCACTTTTGACACCGTCATTTCCCTCACGAACAATGTCCCATCCAATGTTACTTTGGTAGAGGTTGGATCTGTAAACAAAGCGCTATATCCAGCTTGACGAAAGAGTTTGAACGCAGACATATTATCTTCCTCTACCTGGGCAAATATCGCGTCATGTTTCGGTATCCACCCTTGAACAGCACGTTCACATGCATTTACAAGGTCAAATCCAATGCCTCTGCGTCTGTATTCTGTGTCAACTGAAAGATTTTCAATTATGGGTCTCATGCGACCGGTTTTCTTTCGATTTCGTTTTCCTATAGAATTGAAATCTTCTAAGTAATCGAGATCAAACTTTTCTTCAATGACTTCACAGCATCCGACTATGTCATTACACAGATTTTTTGCGACAAAGATTGATCTGTTACCTCCCGTTGGCATTGAAAAATCCTGATGAACAAGTGAGAATAGAGGTATTTCATGAGTGTTTTATGTTATTCGCATTGTGAAACGAGATCCGAGAACAAAGCGTCGCACCAGCATTTGAGCCTGACGCATAGCTCGCAGCTTGAGATCTCTCCAGCCTCTTTGTCAATGTTGATAGATAACTTAGGGCATTAAAACAAAGAGCGATGGGCGAGAGCATAGATCTTGATCGTGATTTTAATTACCTCGAAATGAAAGTTTGGCCTTCCGTGCCTGGATCTTCTTTGAAGAACATATCAATGCAGAACTCGCTCATTAATTGAAGCTGGCGAGTGTCATCAAGCTTAATCTCTTCGATGAGTATGCGTTCATGAGTCTTGTTATCGATTTGAGCGCGCAAGTTGTATGTGCGAACTGCGGGAGCATATCCAATGATGATTTTGGGTGCTAGAAATGTAGTTCTCGCTATAAATGCAAAGTAGTTCGTGAGATGGCAGGCAAGAAGATCGCTGCGACGACTGTAATAATTGCCCGTCATACTTCTGTGGGAAAGTTGATTTGCGTTGTTACAGTAGGTTAAAGTCCTCCCGAGATGGACCTGTTTCCCGTAGGGACGTACCTCTCTAGAGAGGGGATGTCTCACGTAGTCATGACAGACAAGACGTAGTAGGTATGGTAGTCGTTGCCTAGTCTTAGCAGTAGGTGTATACGTAAAGTAGCTCTACTAAGGCTCTACTACCGTATCTCCGACTGCCTCCACCAACGTGGCAAAGCGTGGCAATCAAGTGAATGTTTACAGATGTTTACTCAACTCTGCAATGGCGGCAGTTTTGTGCAAGCGCCGGGTTGACTGTTATCGTATTGTACTTAACTGCTGCTCCTCGTTGAACGCGCTACCTTTCGCTCCTCCGGAATAATTGATTCAGCTTCATCGCTTGTTCATTGCCACCGCCACGATGCAGCGCATGATCAGCTTGACGTTATTGCTAATTTGTCTATCCACAAAGAACATTCTTCCTACAGTCGCTTTTGGATTGAGCTCATCCTTCACGATCAAGACTCCCACCTCACTAAGTGCTACCTCCAAGCGAAACTACGACATCGATCAAGAAAAGTTATACAACATTCCTGTTGTCATCTGTCCAGGCTTCGGCAATGCGCAAATTGATTACTTCAACCCTTTAAATCAAGGCTCTGAATATGGATTCGTATCTGCATTAATCCGTCGAGGATTCAACCCCGATCTCGTAAAGGTTTTACCGCTCGAAAGGTACGAATGGGTGAGAGTCGCTGGGGGACTCCTCGATCCCAATTTCTACACGGGGAAATGCCGCCCCGATGGTTTGGGGTATGGGTGGTACATAAAGCGATTGCGGAGGACGATTGAGGATGCATACGAACTAGGTGGACGCAATGAGAGAGTTTTGCTCATCGGACATTCTGCGGGGGGTTGGTTGGGACGCGCAGCTTTAGGCGATGGATCCTGGGAACTGGGAAACTCTGGTACTGGTGATGATCCATTCCAGCGGCCGAGAGCTTCAGAACGCGTTCGTGCTTTGATTACAGTTGGAGCAATCCATAAACCTCCAGCTGGTGATGCATCTTCTACTTGTGTGACCCGTGGCGTGTTGGCTTATTTGGAGGAGACGTATCCCGGTGCATATCTTGCTAGCGAAGGGATTGCGTATGTGTCTGTTGGGGGCGATGCTATTCTTGGAAGCGAGGTATTACCTGAAGACAGTGCCAAGACAGGGTCAAAAGAAGTGAATGATGTGTACAAGGTGCGGGGAGAAGGATCTGCATCTTCCGTGGCATTTACTGCATATAAAGCTGTGAGTGGAAACGGTGACAGAACAGGCGATGGTGTAGTTCCATTAGAGTGGGCACTTTTGGAAGGCTCGCGTACAATTGTGCTAGAAGGAGTTTTACATTCTATCAACGAACCTGGAACGACCCTTCCCACAGATCGCTGGTATGGATCAGAAAAGGTTTTGGACAAGTGGTTGTTCGACGCATTACTAGAAGCCGGTGTGCCTGTGAAATCTAAAAACGAAAGCCCTTTCATTAGGTGGCCTGGATGGAACATCGGAAAACAACTAACGCCCTCATCATCCGGAGAAACTGACAACGGAAAGGTTGATGACCTGCTTCGTCGTTTCATGATTACTGCGATTCCTCCAATCCTCACAGGCGCGGTGAATAAGGCAAATGCCGCCGAAACTACAGCAGAAGCCATACGCCTCATTTCATCAAAAACAATTCCTGGCTTGGGGTGAGATCTCTGCTTTCTGAGTATGACACTTTTTCAGTCAAAATTTGAATTGAAAGACTAAATTTTTGTGTGACCACTCGCTCTTTTTTGGGTGTTCGTTCTCTCCTAAAACTGAAATCCACAAAATCACATGCAGTCCTCCTGATGTTTATTACCCGCCATACTTTGTTGGGAAATGGCGCGTGACTCGCATTGTGTCTTCGTCAGATGATAATGATTGGAAAGATGTAATGCTGCCCGTCAAAATTTCGCATGAAATGCGTTTTGTTCCTTATGATGCTGGAAAAGATTTTGAGGAGTCTGGTGGTCAAAATCCCAACAGTTCACCTGCAATCGCTGACAGAGCATTCAACGAAAGATCTTTTCATAAAGCGCTCATATCAGTGTTCGAACAACTCGCGCCTGCTGGTTCTGCAAGTAGAAAGAACTTGCCCTCTATTCAAACACTGGATTGGACCCCAACAAACCCAAACGTGCTGTTGGTTTCATATGCAGATGGAAGCTCTAAAGAAATTAAGGTTACCAAACGTTCATCAGACGTGGATAGCAACGGGGATGGCGTTTTTAGTTCCGAATTTAAGAGAATCACAGCAGTACCTCCAGGAAATGGAGCCGTTGCAGGTGGGATACCTTCAATTTATAAAAGTCGTGTTTTAACAAAATGGAAAGGAGTCAAAGAAGGGTCCCCTTTAAGCAATGTCGATTTAATTGAAGGCATTGAAATGTCATACGTTGAGCAAGGAACACTTGGAGATAGAAGCAATGATCCAGCAGGGGGCAGTGGGGCTTTCTCGTCACTTTACGGTGGAGACAGCAGTGATTTACCAAACTGGAGAATAACGAAGACAAAGCTGTTGTTGGAAAGGATTCAGTGAACTCATGTTTTTTAAGGTATTTGTAATAGGTGACAAATAATACTAAAGCATATTGGTAAATCTAGATGATATGAGGTACATCTAGATTCTAATGCGCATTTATCGTTTTACTTCTCGACAACTAAGTCTGAAGAATTATTTTAGATGGAACGTTGTCACTTGTGTTATAAATCTTGCACTTTATGCCACAACATTCTCAGTAGTCGTCTGTCCAGAAGATTGTTCTGTGTCAGTTCCCTCTTCTTCTTGTACATTTTCCAGAATCTCATCAACGGGGTCATCTACCAAATGCCCGACAAACGTGTATTTGTCATGGGTCTATTGAAACAACAAATTAAATAAGATGCTTCCTCGGTCAAACTAGCCTATATTAGATCATGCTCATTACTGTCAATACTCACCTCGTACAGTTCAACCCACCTGTCAATCTCTTTGAGCTCCTTTTCCGCAAAAAAGAGAAGGTGAGGATGATTTCAAACATCAGTTACTTTTTCGTACATCACGTGCTAAACCATTCACAGCTCACCTTTTCAGTCAGGCCCTCGAGAGACGAGGACAAGCATTCCATCCCAGTCCTATCTATTCCACCCCGACAGCCAGTTCCAAAACTTCGAGATGCATCCTTCCCTACCCATTCGTGGTAGTCTTTCCCATCTCCGTAAAACTTTTCTCCCGCTGAGACATCGTAAACTCGCCCCTTAATAGCGAGATACAGAGGTGCGCCGTCAAAACCATCCATTTCTTCAAGCTGCTCGCGCGTTATTGTCATAACGATTTCAGCATTTATATCGTCCTCTATTTTGATGGGCTTTTCAATTCCGAGCATGACTGGGATCATAGCGTATTTGTTGTTGTGCAGACGTGCGCGAGCTTTGGAACGAGAGAGATCTCTGAAGAATCGCATAAAGAACATGTTGTAATCGACACGGGCAAGGGCGATGCCAGTTGCACCAATGGTGATGGCGAGCCATATGGGTACAGGCATCTTGGTTTTTGAATAGATCGATATAAGTGAATGATTGTGGTCGAAGGGAAAAGCAAGGCCAATCGAATTCAGAGGTTGAAACTTATTAGGATTCGAGTTGAAGTATGCTGGTCGTACAGAGTTCGTGTTCGGTCGTATAAGGTCGCATGGTTAATCCGAATCGGTCCGCAGACTGACTTGATGAAGCGCTACCTATTTATCTCACTAAATGTTTTTCAAAATTAGGAGCTGACGCATGAAAAAGTTGAAAAATGACCCTGACGATAAAGGTGAAAGATCTTTATTCCCGTGCAACAATATCATAGGATTATTCTATGATGAGATATAGTATACAGATACCCATGATTGTATGTATCATGTCATAATTGTTTGATGTAAAAGTTTATTCGTCTGAAAGGTCATTTAGACTATCTCGGTCTATGAGGCTGTCCACAGGCAGAAAAATAATTATCATGATACTTTCATACTTACTTTCGTACCATACCTTTTTTTAGGGATCATGACCCAATAGAGGGTACGAAATTATTTTTGGCGCACAAGCTCTGGTCAGAAAATATCTGGCCACTCGTGTGACCACAATATCTGCAACCTGAGACCCAGCCAAGATTGCAAAACCCTATGGGACTATCTTGAGAGCTTAACCCTCCGAGCTATACTTCTGCCAAAACAAGCAGTAGTATAGCTACTTCTGCTAAAACGAGCACTAGTATAGCCCTTTGTGTGAAATCTCCGTGTTCTCGTACTTGCCACGTCAATCTGAGCACACCGTTGAATTCCTCGCAAAAAAACGCTCCAGACATACGCTCATAACTACTCATAGTCATTCTCATCGCGATTCAACGAAGCATGTTGTTGGAAGACACTGTCCTTTCTCTCAAGATATGTATATCATGCACATTGTTACGTTCCTCTCAAATTATTGAAGGTACTATCAAGTAATATTCCCTGTTCCATGCTTGATAAAAAATTATGGTAGAAAAAAATTTGTTCCCTTAACCCCCAGCTTACGTGCACTCCTTTTCTGCGCTCACGTGAGCACATCATCATAACATAACCTTAAAACCTGTATACTTCTTCAAAACTAGCAGAAGTACACCGTATACTTCTTTTTTTAAGCAGTAGTATAGAGATTTAAGACAAATCTTGCTTGGTGGGTTAAGTCCAGCTCAACACATTATCAAGTGGTCGATAACACATCCTTAAACTAGCCAACATATTGGGTCTATAATGATATAATGGTTCAAAGTCCAACACGTAGAAATTAGTATATTTTCTACGCGAAGATAGTTGTCAGATATCGAAAGCGTCAAAAATTCTAGCACCACACAGCAGGATTCCAAATTTCGCTTGTATATGCGCGATTTTTTTTACGGTTACTATGGACAGACTATCTGACATCATTGCACAAGATTTTTTCTTCGAAATGTGTATAATCATGCAGGGGAATAGTACAATTGCTCTGTAGTGCTTAAAAGTCCTGACCTGAGCCGTTCGGCGCAAAAAATATATCCCGCAAAAAATATAGGTAAGTTCAACAAGGGTCGAATAGTTTATTTTTATAAGCTTAATTTGCTCTAATTGTGAGGATGGAAGGGCAGTGGAGCTGCTCTTCCAACCCAAACAATGCAAACGAAATGTGTGTAGATTCTACATACATTTGGTATGTATTTAGCCTTCCAAAATGAAGGGGCTATGGACTCTGGTGTCCCGGAGCCCATAGGGCAGTGGACTCCTGTAGTGGGGAGTCCTAGCCTTTTGGACCAGGACGGTGGACACCAATGTTGGGGAGTCCTTGCCTTTTGGATCAGGTGCAGTGGACTTCCCGCCTGGGGAGTCCTGAGAATGCTCCTTTTGTATTTTGTACCAATGGGTACAAAAATGGGCTGATTCTTGGCCTATGTCAAGTCCAGATAACAGTTCAAAGTGAATTTGATCTTGTACCTGACCAGAGGTCAAACATCATACCCTACCTTTTTGGTATCAGATCCATCGTATGTACATCTTGGTCAGTGACGCGCGCAAATAGTGAGAATCTTACTTTCGTCTATTCCCCACAATGTCGAATCCCGCTCTCCCTTGTAACTTTTGCTCTCATATTCTCCTCCTTTCTGCACGATCCTTATGATTTGTCCCCTTGACGCTCTCAAGAAGCGCGAAAAATTAAAGTAACATACCAAATGAAGACATGGGAAATGGGAATATCTTGTTGGTAATTACGACAGCTTCCAACACTTGTGAACTGAAATGATGAATGAGTTGTCGTGAGCATGATACAACATTTCCGTGATGGAAATTGAATTAGGAAATTATGAGAATTGTTCTTTTTAATTTAACAGAAAGTTAGGCATGACACTTGGATCAAAATTTTCTGCCTTCGGATGAGGGTGCATACTTTGTCTGTCTGGCGACCGTTTTAAGGGCACGAAAGTATGAAAGTATGATCGTAATTTTTCTGCCTGTGGACAGCCTCTAAGATCCCATGGATTATTAGACATATTTTTCCAATTTCATTGACATTTCTATTTTTCACCTTATGAAGGGACCCCGGACGTTCTAAACCCTTTATGGTTAGACTCACCTTTCTAACAGCAATGTGCCCATGTGGTTCGCTCCTGTGGCTCCACATGATTGCCGAGAAACAGCCAATGTCAGCGAAAGTCACCACACATCTTGAGCACATGGTGGAGGGGTGGACAGCACGGCAAAGCAAGAGAAGTGAAATGGCGGGAGGAAAAATATGATACGATAAGGCTATGCGAAAGTACATAGGAAAGATACCATTATTTTTTCTCGTGTTGGCACCACTAGCTTTGCACCAATTATAAGATATGTTTTAATGTATCTTTTGACATTTGGTGGATCTTATCAACTGAGATATGCGGTAAATGCACTGCACACTCTGACCAAATCCTTGAAATCTCTTATGGTGCATCTAATGCACCATAACTTTTGTACTATTCCTACCTATGATCAGAGGAAACCAATGACCATTTTTGAGAAAGAGTTCATTTCAAATATTAATTTAAGAACAAATAATTCAAGTATGCACCCCACACTGATAGAGTTTTTAGATATGCCTAGCTGCCTGGTACTGGTACAACTTTTGGTAATATTATACATACCTAACATTCCCATCTTGATTGGCCAAAAATTAGGCTCATGTATTTCTATCAAAAAAATGATGCCGAGCCCAGATTACCTCTGATGGGCAAATGTGTCTTTTTGAATCGCTAGAGAGGCTATGTAGGAATCGTGGAGTTATGGTGGACTAGATGTACCATAAGGATTTTGATGGGGAAAGCTAGTTACGGTGCACTATGCACCGTAAAAAGAATGGGGATATTACCCATGTTGGTGACATCAGTTTGTACATTACATTCATAATAATGTGTTTGATGAACAAAGGTCAAAAAATCAACAAAAAAATTTTCCTCAAAAATTTCCCCAAAAAAAAAAACAACACCCACACAAGTCCCCCACCCCCCCAGAAACAAGGGGGAAAAAAGCCCCCAAAAAAAAAAAAACACCAGGCCCCCAAACCACCCCCCCCAAACCCCCCCCCCCCCAAACCACAAAATCCTAGGTAACATGATCTTCCACACCCTCACTTCCCACATCTGGTTTCCCTGGCCACCACAACAACCAAAACTCCCCAAACTCTCTAAGTTTCAAATTCCGATTTTTATATTCTGATGAGATAGTCAGTAATCAGAACTAGTTACTGGTTACTGACCAGAATTCTGGTACTCATAACCAGAACCATTATTTTTCCCTCATCTAGGTAGGATCTAGGTTACGTCACGTTACTGTGACTCCTACTCCTTGGTCACCACAGTAATATTACTGTGATTTCGACAGTAATCAGAACTCTGACAGTAATCTAATGTCTTCTTGGTGTAGCTTCATGAGCAGCAATATTCCAGTAATATTCCAGTAATGTTCCAGTAATGTTCCAGTAATGTACCAGTAATATTCCAGTAATATTCCAGTAATTCACCAGAATCTCAGTAGTCTTTATGTTATGTTTACAAAAATCACACAACTATCTAGTTTGCTGAAAAAACCCACAACAACACAATGGTGGGAAAAAGCAAACTCTTCTATCACCTAATTGGCTCACTGTCATCATCATTTGATTCATCGTTGTCATAATTCACTTCCCCTAGACTGTCACACTCATCATAGGCACAAATCCTAAACCCAGGCACTGGATTAACTTTGTAAAATTCGGTAACCATCCAATAAAAATCCTCCCCACCGGCACTGCTCATCTCATAGAATTCATAACTACAGGGATCATTTTCCAGGCAACTTCTGTCCTCATCATATATGTCATCGTACATCCCCATCAGAACATATGCCCATCCTTTTCCCTTTTCTCTCTTCCTTTCACTATTCTTGTCCAGCTTTATCAACACTGCACAATCCCCAACCGCTGAGTGCATGAGCTTCTTTGAATCAGGATCATACCATGCCAAGTTTTCATACTTAGCCGAAAACCGTGCAGCAAACCTCTCATCCCCAGCACTATTAAACTGAACTTTCTCCCAACCCTCTTCCCATGCCCTGAAAATTCTTGTGACTGTCATAGGAATCTTCAAAAGTTGTTGTGAGCAGAATTTATCATAATTCTCAAAGTCATCATCTTCCCACAGTTTACCAGCCTTCTGAGACTCCACTCTCCTCAATCGTGCCCTCTCATAACTGTAGGCTGCTGTGATGCATGACAACTTCTTGGCTTTGTCTGTTGAGAGGTTTCCTCGCTTACCCTTCTTGTTTCTCTTCACGGCTTTCCAATGGCGCTCCGCCCCTCCAATTCCTGTTGGTTTGGATGTCACATAACATGCAAACTTTCCAAATACTTTTGTGAATGGATAGGAGTACTTGTGATGCCACACATGTGTCATTGTCTTCGGGTCCTCTGCAATTATCCAAATGTGACGAGCCTGGAATGGTCCACTCCTTGTCTGAAATAGTTCTAGTTCTGTCAGAAAGGTATCAATGACCTCTGCTTCAGTCCTCTCTCGCTCTTGTTCATCCGCAATTCCTATGGGGACCATTAGCTTCTTCAAAAGCCTTTCACAGGCCCAAAGTTTCAAATTCCGATTTTTATATTCTGGTGAAATAGTCAGTAATCAGAACTAGTTACTGGTTACTGACCAGAATTCTGGTACTCATAACCAGAACCATTATTTTTCCCTCATCTAGGTAGGATCTAGGTTACGTCACGTTACTGTGACTCCTACTCCTTGGTCACCACAGTAATATTACTGTGATTTCGACAGTAATCAGAACTCTGACAGTAATCTAATGTCTTCTTGGTGTAGCTTCATGAGCAGCAATATTCCAGTAATATTCCAGTAATGTTCCAGTAATGTTCCAGTAATGTACCAGTAATATTCCAGTAATATTCCAGTAATTCACCAGAATCTCAGTAGTCTTTATGTTATGTTTACAAAAATCACACAACTATCTAGTTTGCTGAAAAAACCCACAACAACACAATGGTGGGAAAAAGCAAACTCTTCTATCACCTAATTGGCTCACTGTCATCATCATTTGATTCATCGTTGTCATAATTCACTTCCCCTAGACTGTCACACTCATCATAGGCACAAATCCTAAACCCAGGCACTGGATTAACTTTGTAAAATTCGGTAACCATCCAATAAAAATCCTCCCCACCGGCACTGCTCATCTCATAGAATTCATAACTACAGGGATCATTTTCCAGGCAACTTCTGTCCTCATCATATATGTCATCGTACATCCCCATCAGAACATATGCCCATCCTTTTCCCTTTTCTCTCTTCCTTTCACTATTCTTGTCCAGCTTTATCAACACTGCACAATCCCCAACCGCTGAGTGCATGAGCTTCTTTGAATCAGGATCATACCATGCCAAGTTTTCATACTTAGCCGAAAACCGTGCAGCAAACCTCTCATCCCCAGCACTATTAAACTGAACTTTCTCCCAACCCTCTTCCCATGCCCTGAAAATTCTTGTGACTGTCATAGGAATCTTCAAAAGTTGTTGTGAGCAGAATTTATCATAATTCTCAAAGTCATCATCTTCCCACAGTTTACCAGCCTTCTGAGACTCCACTCTCCTCAATCGTGCCCTCTCATAACTGTAGGCTGCTGTGATGCATGACAACTTCTTGGCTTTGTCTGTTGAGAGGTTTCCTCGCTTACCCTTCTTGTTTCTCTTCACGGCTTTCCAATGGCGCTCCGCCCCTCCAATTCCTGTTGGTTTGGATGTCACATAACATGCAAACTTTCCAAATACTTTTGTGAATGGATAGGAGTACTTGTGATGCCACACATGTGTCATTGTCTTCGGGTCCTCTGCAATTATCCAAATGTGACGAGCCTGGAATGGTCCACTCCTTGTCTGAAATAGTTCTAGTTCTGTCAGAAAGGTATCAATGACCTCTGCTTCAGTCCTCTCTCGCTCTTGTTCATCCGCAATTCCTATGGGGACCATTAGCTTCTTCAAAAGCCTTTCACAGGCCCAAAGTTTCAAATTCCGATTTTTATATTCTGGTGAAATAGTCAGTAATCAGAACTAGTTACTGGTTACTGACCAGAATTCTGGTACTCATAACCAGAACCATTATTTTTCCCTCATCTAGGTAGGATCTAGGTTACGTCACGTTACTGTGACTCCTACTCCTTGGTCACCACAGTAATATTACTGTGATTTCGACAGTAATCAGAACTCTGACAGTAATCTAATGTCTTCTTGGTGTAGCTTCATGAGCAGCAATATTCCAGTAATATTCCAGTAATGTTCCAGTAATGTTCCAGTAATGTACCAGTAATATTCCAGTAATATTCCAGTAATTCACCAGAATCTCAGTAGTCTTTATGTTATGTTTACAAAAATCACACAACTATCTAGTTTGCTGAAAAACCCACAACAACACAATGGTGGGAAAAAGCAAACTCTTCTATCACCTAATTGGCTCACTGTCATCATCATTTGATTCATCGTTGTCATAATTCACTTCCCCTAGACTGTCACACTCATCATAGGCACAAATCCTAAACCCAGGCACTGGATTAACTTTGTAAAATTCGGTAACCATCCAATAAAAATCCTCCCCACCGGCACTGCTCATCTCATAGAATTCATAACTACAGGGATCATTTTCCAGGCAACTTCTGTCCTCATCATATATGTCATCGTACATCCCCATCAGAACATATGCCCATCCTTTTCCCTTTTCTCTCTTCCTTTCACTATTCTTGTCCAGCTTTATCAACACTGCACAATCCCCAACCGCTGAGTGCATGAGCTTCTTTGAATCAGGATCATACCATGCCAAGTTTTCATACTTAGCCGAAAACCGTGCAGCAAACCTCTCATCCCCAGCACTATTAAACTGAACTTTCTCCCAACCCTCTTCCCATGCCCTGAAAATTCTTGTGACTGTCATAGGAATCTTCAAAAGTTGTTGTGAGCAGAATTTATCATAATTCTCAAAGTCATCATCTTCCCACAGTTTACCAGCCTTCTGAGACTCCACTCTCCTCAATCGTGCCCTCTCATAACTGTAGGCTGCTGTGATGCATGACAACTTCTTGGCTTTGTCTGTTGAGAGGTTTCCTCGCTTACCCTTCTTGTTTCTCTTCACGGCTTTCCAATGGCGCTCCGCCCCTCCAATTCCTGTTGGTTTGGATGTCACATAACATGCAAACTTTCCAAATACTTTTGTGAATGGATAGGAGTACTTGTGATGCCACACATGTGTCATTGTCTTCGGGTCCTCTGCAATTATCCAAATGTGACGAGCCTGGAATGGTCCACTCCTTGTCTGAAATAGTTCTAGTTCTGTCAGAAAGGTATCAATGACCTCTGCTTCAGTCCTCTCTCGCTCTTGTTCATCCGCAATTCCTATGGGGACCATTAGCTTCTTCAAAAGCCTTTCACAGGCCAAGCGATCTTCAGGGTCAAGGTTATTCGTGTCAAATGCATGCTTCAACACTTCTGTATGTGGACTGCAGATATAAGTGGCCCGAATGTGGTCAGGTAAAAGCCTTGGTCTGTGATGCATGACATGCTTCTTGGCCCAGTACTCCAATTTCTGAAACTCATCCATGGGCTCTTCAGATTCGGGCTCATCGTCTGACTCTGCTGCTTCGTCTCCCTCAATACTACTAACACTGTCCTCATCAGAGCTAGATTCCTCCTCTATCATGAATAGGTTAAATGTAATTGAGTATTGGTCTGGAAAATGGAATTTGAGACATAAGAAATACTTGCCTGCTTCTTCAGCCTTGGATGTTTCCTCAGTCAGGCCTTCAACAGATGAACTGACACCTCCTCTGGTGTCAATCTTTCTAGTAGAAGCAAGAAGGAGCTTGTAATATGGACAGTCTGGACTTCTCCACTTCAGAAGAACATTCCTCAACCCTGAGTCAAGGAGTCTGTCCATTTGACATACATAATACTTCACCTTGTCTATTCCTCCAATTGCAAGATCAGCGAGCCTCAAAAGACGGAACAGAGGGTACCAGCACTGGCAAATTGCAAAGAGTAAGTCCCAAAAGCCTTCGTGCCGCACGATTTCCCTAATGAAGTGGAATTTCTTTTCTTCCACAAACACTTTACTCATGGTTGCCTCCATAATGGTGTCCTTCAACCGTAACACCCTGAGTAACTGGAGGGCCTCCCCACCCATCCTGCACTCCGAAGGTTCAATGAACAGAAGTGTCTTACCATTGTTATGAACTTGACTGATCTTCCGGAAGACTGAGTGCGGCACATGTCTGACATAAGCAAAAACTTCCCTGAGCTATCACGAAGCAAAAACGATATGTTAGATGCTGTGTTTATCTTAAACAGACACACATGTTCACAAATCTCTTTAGCGAAGCCACACATTCCCTTCATTGGACGAATGGACATGACTTTTCCAAAAAGAAGAGATACAGTGTGCTCCACTCCAATAGAAACAGTGCATCAAGGAAAGTATTGTTCAATCAATGAACCAGCCTTCTGAACATTACTTGCCCCATCAAATGAAATCCAATCAAACAGATTTCTATCAGGATCAAGCAAACGCATTTTAGGCAACATCTGCTGACATATATAGTAGGCATCTTTTTTGCCGCCTTCACTCATGTGACGACTACAATCAACAATGTCAAGAACACAATTTGGGTTACCAGCCAAAGCAGCAAGGACATTCATCATGGGAATTTTACCGATGGTGGCTCCATCACCATATATACCTAGGCCAAAAATGTTGGCATTCGTGAGAAGCATTGCAATGGAGGAAGTTTGGTAGGCGGTGTAGTTCGCATCAAGTAATGCGCCACTCATCTCTGTCCTTCTCGGTGGCTTGTAGGAGTTGGTTGTGTTCCTTGCAAACACTAACATCCTGTTCAGTAAGGGACACTCAGAGAGATGGAATGGAAGTGCGTTAGCAGTAATGAAGTGGTTTATCATCAAACTCAGCTGCCTTTCCGCCTCGGGAGGAGCTTTCTTTGTTGGTATAGTATTCGACAAATTCTGTTGGTGATAAACTTTCTGCCTCTTCATGCCAACTTCGCCTGATGGTTTAGATATTGTAGAGACAACAGAACTGTTAGGCGTCAGTGATAACTCCATGATGGAAGGAGAATGCTTTTTTGGATTCCTAGCAGAGAGGGATGCATCTTTTGAAGTGTTGTATAGGAGCATGGCATTAGACTCCTTTACTGCGAGAGACAAATTGAAGTTATGGAGATC
>JABMIG010000106.1:0-113930 GCA_013187285.1 Cyclotella cryptica | reverse complement strand
GCGAGCAGGGGAGCCAAGTGGCAGGCTCAAAAGTCTGTTGGAGAGGGAGGGAGGGCCACTGACGCCAGCAGTGGATTAGCAATTTAATTGGAAAAATCAAAGCGTGAGAAAATTTTGGTAGTGGGGGGGAAACAAAATTAAAATGGAGGCACACTCACCGTCGCCGCATTTGCAATGCGATTCGTTAGCGGGGGAGCCAAGTGGCAGGCTCAAAAGTCTATTGGAGAGGGAGGGAGGGCCACTGACACCAGCAGTGGATTAGCAATTTAATTGGAAAAATCAAAGCGTGTGAAAACTTTGGTAGTGGGGGGAAACAAAATTAAAATGGAGGCACACTCACCATCGCCATGTGCGCAATGTGATTCGCGAGCAGGGGAGCCAAGTGGCAGGCTCAAAAGTCTGTTGGAGAGGGAGGGAGGGCCACTGACGCCAGCAGTGGATTAGCAATTTAATTGGAAAAATCAAAGCGTGAGAAAACTTTGGTAGTGGGGGGGAAACAAAATTAAAATGGAGGCGCACTCACCGTCGCCGCGTTTGCAATGTGATTCGCGAGCAGGGGAGCCAAGTGGCAGGCTCAAAAGTGTCTTGGAGAGGGAGGGAGGGCCACTGACACCAGCAGTGGATTAGCAATTTAATTGGAAAAATCAAAGCGTGGAAAACTTTGGTAGTGGGGAAACAAAATTAAAATGGAGGCGCACTCACCATCGCCCGCGTTTGCAATGTGATTCGCGAGCAGGGGAGCCAAGTGGCAGGCTCAAAAGTCTGTTGGAGAGGGAGGGAGGGCCACTGACGCCAGCAGTGGATTAGCAATTTAATTGGAAAAATCAAAGCGTGAGAAAACTATGATAATGGGGGGAAACAAAATTAAAATGGAGGCACACTCACCATCGCCATGTGCGCAATGTGATTTGCGAGCGGGGGAGCCAAGTGGCAGGCTCAAAAGTTTCTTGGAGAGGGAGGGAGGGCCACTGACGCCAGCAGTGGATTAGCAATTTAATTGGGAAAATCAAAGCGTGAGAAAACTTTGGTAGTGGGGGGAAACAAAATTAAAATGGAGGCACACTCACCATCGCCAGGCGTGCAATGTGATTTGCGAGCGGGGGAGCCAAGTGGCAGGCTCAAAAGTCTGTTGGAGAGGGAGGGAGGGCCACTGACGCCAGCAGTGGATTAGCAATTTAATTGGAAAAATCAAAGCGTGAGAAAACTTTGGTAGTGGGGGGGAAACAAAATTAAAATGGAGGCGCACTCACCGTCGCCGCGTTTGCAATGTGATTCGCGAGCAGGGGAGCCAAGTGGCAGGCTCAAAAGTGTCTTGGAGAGGGAAGGAGGGCCACTGACACCAGGAGTGGATTAGCAATTTAATTGGAAAAATCAAAGCGTGTGAAAACTTTGGTAGTGGGGGGGAAACAAAATTAAAATGGAGGCGCACTCACCGTCGCCACGCGCGCAATGTGATTCGCGAGCAGGGGAGCCAAGTGTCAGGCTCAAAAGTCTGTTGGAGAGGGAGGGAGGGCCACTGACGCCAGCAGTGGATTAGCAATTTAATTGGAAAAATCAAAGCGTGAGAAAATTTTGGTAGTGGGGGGAAACAAAATTAAAATGGAGGCACACTCACCGTCGCCGCGTTTGCAATGTGATTCGCGAGCAGGGGAGCCAAGTGGCAGGCTCAAAAGTGTCTTGGAGAGGGAGGGAGGGCCACTGACGCCAGCAGTGGATTAGCAATTTAATTGGAAAAATTGAAGCGTGAGAAAACTTTGGTAGTGGGGGGGGGAAACAAAATTAAAATGGAGGCGCACTCACCGTCGCCGCGTTTGCAATGTGATTCGCGAGCGGGGGAGCCAAGTGGCAGGCTCAAAAGTCTGTTGGAGAGGGAGGGAGGGCCACTGACGCCAGCAGTGGATTAGCAATTTAATTGGAAAAATCAAAGCGTGAGAAAATTTTGGTAGTGGGGGGGAAACAAAATTAAAATGGAGGCGCACTCACCGTCGCCGCGTTTGCAATGCGATTCGCGAGCGGGGGAGCCAAGTGGCAGGCTCAAAAGTCTGTTGGAGAGGGAGGGAGGGCCACTGACGCCAGCAGTGGATTAGCAATTTAATTGGAAAAATCAAAGCGTGAGAAAACTTTGGTAGTGGGGGGGAAACAAAATTAAAATGGAGGCGCACTCACCATCGCCGCGTTTGCAATGTGATTCGCGAGCAGGGGAGCCAAGTGGCAGGCTCAAAAGTGTCTTGGAGAGGGAGGGAGTGCCACTGACGCCAGCAGTGGATTAGCAATTTAATTGGAAAAATCGAAGCGTGAGAAAACTTTGGTAGTGGGGGGGAAACAAAATTAAAATGGAGGCGCACTCACCGTCGCCGCGTTTGCAATGTGATTCGCGAGCGGGGGAGCCAAGTGGCAGGCTCAAAAGTGTCTTGGAGAGGGAGGGAGGGCCACTGACACCGCGCTGGAATAGCAATTTAATTGGAAAAATCTCGCGTGAGTGAGAAAATAATTGAAATGGAGGAAGCCAAATGACAAAGGGAAAAGCACTCACCGTCGCCGTGTTGCCGGTGCAATTTGCTAGCTCAACGCGAACTGGCAGGCAATGCTTTTTAATTTCAGAATGAGGGAGCGATGATGGAGAAGCGGGCTAACGAAATCCCATGGTGAATTCGTTTTTGCGGTGTGTGAGAATGGCAATGAAAATGCGATGAGCAGACACACGCGTGTGTGTTGATGTGGCATGTGGTCATTTTTGGATACCGTTTTTGTGGTTCTGCAATAGTTCCGGATAGACTCCTATGTATTCTGATGTCACATATTCAAGCTAAATATGTAGGTTCTGGTCTAATTAACAAATAAAAAAATGGAACCACGGAACGTGGTTCTGGTAAAATTTGCAGTAATTCCCGGTAGAACTCGGAATTCTGCAGAATTCCGGTCGGAATTTGAAACTTAGGGTGGTATGTGCACCCCCATGTTTCTTGCAGAGAGAACAGTACTTCTCTGTGCAATGTTTCTTCAGAATCTGGTCACTAAAAGAGACCATCTTCGTCCTAGATGAATAGTTAGACTTGGCTACAGTCTTGGGTCCTTCTCCAACCTTCTCGGTGGGGTAGGCCTTCTCGATGCGCTCGTGTTCAAGGACTTCGAGAAGTTCCCTGACACTCTGTGGTACCAAGGCTCCACTGAGCTCATATTGGTCCTGCCAGTTCCTAGGAACCATCCTGAGGATGTGGCTTGCCAAGTTGGCATCATCAAATGGCCCGCATACTTTCGTAGACTTTGCAGCCTTTGAAGAGTAAAACAGGCACGGCAAGAGTTCCACATACCCGTTAAGGCATTGGATCCTCTGCACAAAGTCCCTGATGGGTACCCTGTTTGGTTTCTTCAGCCCATTGCTGATGTAGAAACGTTCCTGCTCCGCTGCATCAGTCCTGAAGATGGTCTGCAGATGCAACTGGACACATTCCTGAAGGGAGGTCCAAGATGCCTGGTGTTTTGAGGGATGCTTGGTCGCATACACATCTGTCCAGGGTTTGCAGTTGATTTGCTCCCTGACGATGGTGGTCCAAGGACGACAGGCAGTCTCCAACAATTGAGTGGAGTACTGCAGGAAGATCGCTTGGCCAGCGGACACTATGGCCTCACTGGTGTGGGTTTTAGCAGCAGTTGCTTTGTTCCACAAAGGAGGATGAGGAATTTTCATCTGTCCCCTTGTACTTGGCTTTGGCTGCAGTGGCTGCAGTCAGTTTTGCCTCAGCCTTTTTATCTGCCTTGCAGGCTTCCTCAAAATCCGTGTCTAAGCCTCTCTGGGTAATTATTTCCATCGAGGTCTGGACATGGTTGAGGAACTGTTCGGGACTTCCCTCGTTGAAGACGGTGACAGACAAGGTCATTTTGTTGGAGACCTTGATTTTGTTGATTACCTTCGGGGTGTCCATGGCAGTGGGAATGTAGGAAATGGGTGGCTTGGACCTCCCTGAACTCCATTCACACTCCTGTGGCTTGAGTCCTTCTGGGCTTGACATGGTTAACATCCTCTTAATTGCCTCGCCAAGGGGCGTATTATAAAACAAGGCCTTGAAAGAGGTCTTGGGTGCCCTGTTGAGGTTAGATCAAAAAAGTTTTTTTATTTTTTTTATTTTTCTTTGTCGACTTTTATTTCTTGAAAGTCTTGCTTCCAACTATTTTGCGAGAATTCTCGATCACGAAATTAATCCGACTCGTAGGAATCCCCGATCGCAGAAGTCGATCGCTCGAAGTTTATCGCTTAACTTGCTGGTTGCGGGAGAATTTTTGGAGAGCTCGTAGATCAGGAAACCGTAGGAATTCATCGATTGCGTAGCCGATTTTGGAGAGATCGTCGATCGTGCAAAAAAACGTATCGCTGACGTGAAAAGTTAAAATTTGCCGCTCGCGATAAAAAATTTGTTAGCGTACCTCGTGTCGGAAGTGTTAGATGTCGATGGCTTCGGTGCGCAAAGGTCACACCACGGTTATCGATAGATAGTGACCTGAGCCGAAATTGGTTTAAAAAAATATCTCACGAAAATTATAGGTAGTTTCGACAGGTGTCAAAGATTTGATTTTATGAGCTATATTTGTTCCAATTGTGAGGATGGAAGGGCAGTGGAACTGCATTTCCAATCCAAACGATGCAAACGATCATTGTGTAGATTTCTACACAATATGGTATGTATATACCCTTCTCAAGGGTGTGTATACCCTTCTCTAATGTGTTCTCTTGTTTGGGGTTCTGAACTTCCATGTTGGGGAGTCCATGCCGTCGGGAGGTGGACTCTCCTACTGGGGAGTCCTGAGAATGCTCCATTTAGGTTTTGTACCCAGGGGTACAAAAAAGGCTGATTCTTGGCCTATGTCAAAGTACACAATGAAAAACTTTCAAGGTGCTTTGGTATTTCCACCATTTGGTCTTTTGGTGAAGGCAGATGCAACAAATCATCGCTTAAGTTTCAATCACATGGCTTTGGCAGAATCATCAGAAGACAACACTAAGGCAGTCATTCATGGAGTTATTTCTGACTTGAATGCCAAGACAATTCGAAAGTATTTTGATGTTGAAATGAAAGTCCTTCGACCACTTACAAGTGAAAAAGAACGCATCTTGCTCAAAGTCACATCTCCAGAAGATGGTAAGAAAACTATGAATGTGGTTGTTGATGTCTTTGTCGTAAACAAGTGAAGAAGTGTTCAGAATTCCAAAACTTGAAAGGGGAAACAGATTTTGATCCGGAGTACATCTCAGATTTACAGATAGTTGGGCAAAGCGACATAGTGTATGTGTCTGTTTCTTAGTCATCTTGCTGATTTTCTTTTATTTTCACTGAATTCAATCTCATACTGCCTTCTATTTTATTGTCATTGCTGATTGCAATGTCACCATCATTCTCGGAGAGTTTACATTGGAGGATAGAGCCAAAGCACCAAAGCTACTACTTCTCTGTCCCAGTGGTATGCTTTGCAATGAAGTCTACACCAAACAACATCGTCACGCATTCGCCCATAATATCTACAATCACGTTAGGTCCTTAGCAGGCGGAAGAGGGTTTGAAATCAGAAGGACATGTGGGTCGTCAGGCAAAATCAGCCACGAGACAGCAAGGATTTATTGTGATTTTTGTGTTACCACGAAGCAATATTACCAAGATTCGCACACGGTTGCTTAATCATTAGACCTGAAGACCGTTATTTGTTTTGCTATGCTGAAGCTACCCCGGCTACCAAGAAGCTAAGTTTCAAATTCCGATTTTTAGGTTCTGGTCCAATAGTCAGTAATCAGAACTGGTTACTGGTGACTGACCAGAATTCCGGTGCTCATAACCAGAACCAAAATATTTCCGTTATCTAGGCAGGATCTAGGTGAGGTCACATTACTGTGACTCCTACTCCTCGGTCACGACGATAAAAAGGAGAGACAACTTACCATCACTGCCCTCTCCACACACTTTGTTCACCTTCATGATCGAGGGCGGGCAAGCTACACTACGGACAAATAACCCAGCAACAGAATACCAATTTAATTGGAAAAATTGAATGTGAGAAAACATTGGAAATGGGGGGAAGCAAAAGGAAAAAGAAGACACACTAACCTTCGCCGCATTCTCAATGGGATTCGAGAGCGGGGAACCAAGTGACAGGCTGTATAGTCTCTTGCAGTGGGAGGGAGGGCCATGGATGCCAGCAACAGAATTAAATGTGAGAAAACATTGGAATTGGGGGAAGAATGGGAAACAGGAGACCCACTCACCATCGCCATTTTCTCAATGGGATGCGCGAGTGGGGGGAACCAAGTGGCAGGCTGTATATAGTCTCTTGGAGAGGGAGGGATGGAGGGCTGTCGACACCATCAGCAGAATAACAGTTGAATTGGAAAAATAGCCCATGAGAAAACGTTGTTAATGGGGGGAAGGAAAATTAAACTGAAGATGCACTCACCTTTGCCGCCTTTTCAATGGGATTCGCGAGCAGGGGAAGCAAGCTGCAGGCTGTATAGTCTCTTGTAGTGGGAGGGAGGGCCATTGACGCCAGCAACTGAATAGCAATTTCATTGGAAAAATTGACTGTCAGAAAACATTGGTAATGGGGGGGAAGCAAAAGCAAACAGGAGACGCACTCCCCGTCGCCGCGTTCTCCATGGGATTCGCAAGCGGACGAACCAAGTGGCAGGCTCTATAGTCTCCTGTAGAGGGAGGGAGGGCCGTTGACGCCAGCAACAGAATAACAATCCAATTGGAAAAATCGCCCTTGAGAAAATAATGGGAATGGGGGGAAGCAAAAGGAAAAGGAGACACACTCACCTTCGCCGCATTCTCAATGGAATTCGCAAGCGGGACAACCAATTGACAGGCTGTATAGTCTCTTGGAGAGGGAGGGAGGGCCGTTTGTCGCCAGCAAACAGAATAACAAGTTAATTGGAATAATCACCTGTGAGAAAATAATGGGAATGGGGGGAAGGAAATTGAAAGAGAAGACAAACTCACCGTCGCTGTGTTCTCAGTGCGATTTGCAAGCGGGGGATGCCAGTGGCAGGCCCTGCTTTTTCCTTTTAGAATAAGGAGGTGATGATGGAGCAGCCAGATACGGAAATCCCATGGTTGATTCGTTTTTGCCCTGTGTGATAATGGCAATTAAAATGCAATGACAGGAGGCACTTGTGTGTGTTGAATGCGTGCATTTTTTGGATACCATTTGTGTGGTTCTGCTAAAGTTCCGCTCGACTCCTACATATTTTCATGTCACATCTTCAATCTAAATACATAGGTTCTGGTCTACTAAAAAAAGAAAAAACAGAATCACGGAACGTGGTTCTGGTCTGATTGGCAGTATTTTCCGACGGAATTTGGAATTCTGCAGAATTCCGATCGGAATTTGAAACTTAGCCAAGGACAAGTTCGTCATTTGGAGTTATTGTCCTCCTAAGCCGGGTGGCTCCTTTGACATGCCAGACTCCTGCATTGCAATGTTTCCTCCCGTCGCAGAAATGATTTACCTGAAGGCCTTTTCAATTTCCGTCATAGCCGGTCTGAATAAATACTGTCATAAATGTGGCAAGCCTGCTGTTGCTATGGGTCCGTTGAAGTTTGAGCTCGTTAGTTTGGAGCATGCCAGGAAGGTATTCAACAATTCTCATCCTGAAGAAGCTATGCACCGTTTCCTTTGCTGCTTCAACAGCTTCAATCATTACAGTATGGTAGCATATCCGGTAGGAATGCATTGTGACCACTTTCGCCATGGAAAAGAAAGTTTGGAAAACAAGATGTTGTTGTGTTTGAAGCCAAATATTGGTAGTGGTGTGGGTAGGGGTGGATGTCTTGTTGGCAGTTCGTACGTGTATTGTTTGCTTGATTGGTTGTTTTTGTGAAATATACAGTCGGATTCCAATATGATTTCGCACTTAGACATGTTAGGCTTCTGAAGAAGGATCCAACCACCATCTCCAACACAAGACCTTATACTGGCAGGAAGTTCCTTGATCAAAGGATTTACATCTCCTCGTCCTCCTCTGCCTATACCTCGGCCTGGCGTTCGACCTCCTCTGCTCCTTCCAGCAGTTCGGCCCACTCTGCCTCTACCAGGCATTTGACCCCCTCTTCCTCTCACACCATAAGCTGATCCTACTCCAGCAGCAGTTTCGCTTGTTGTTGGCCTACGTACGGCAGAAGGTCTAACATTGTCCTGTGGGGGTACATTCGCCAACAAAGGCTCGACCATGACAGAGCTATTATTCAAGGTATTACTTGACATCGTGATGTAGTTTGCCTGTTTTGATGTGTGTATGCAAAGTCAAAGTTGGAAGTGTTGGAAGCAATTGCTTGCGATGTGGAGGGAGGTGAGGAAAGGTTGGAAGCAATTACGGCCCATGTCAATGTTTCGTTACTAAGGTTAGACAGTGATCGCGCAGGAATTAGTATGAAATGAAATTCTGCCGACCGGCAGAATTTCGATGTTTGCGATATAGCACAAAACCAAATTCTGCCGTATCGGCAGGATTTCAAAGTATTGGATATGTTGTAAGTGTACGTTATTGTATTGTACTGTCATTCCCGCTCCTGCAGGGTTCTCACTTCAACGAAAGTTCAATCACTTCATTTTAAGCTATTTTAAGCATCATTCTTCATCTTCACCAGCCCGCTATTGTGGGGTCTTTGTTCTTTCAGCCCCCACCAGAAGCCGGTGCACACGACTGAACGAAACAATCTTAAGTCAGTATAAAATTTTCCACTTAAAGAACCGCGGGTCACCGTGCAAGTAAACATTTAATCATGACATCCACCTGCTTCTGGGACGACAACATTGACTGGGGTGACTCTTCATCGACAATCCATATAGTTGAGCCTGACGAGGAGCCAACTCACAAGCTGTCGGTGTCTTCAAAGAACAGGGCAGTTGAATCAGATCGTTCTCCGTGTGCATCGCGCTCAGTGATGTACGACGCGCATGTGGGCAGGGCTGCCCTGGGCAAACGCAGCTCTTGGTTGGATTGGTTCGAGAATGACGATGATCATTCGAACAAGCCGGGTTCCATGCAGTCCAATTTTCCAAAACAGGACACCCTATGGAAAGAGAATGCGAAACAACGTAGAAAAAGCACTGATGACGATGCCTCTGAACGCTGCGAGAAGAAAGCAAGTGGCACAGATTCCACTTTTGAGCAAAAATTACGTTCTTCTACATTTTTCCCTATACCTTTCCAAATGCTGGTCCCGTTGGAGCATGAAGGCATATCTGCAAAACAGTATAAAACAGTTCCGAGAAGGCGTTCGACTGTGGCCATGTCAACTGAAAACAGGCCGCAGTTGAAAAAGACTCTGGGTGGAAGTCTCAAACAATCTACCAAGGATCTCACCGAACGTGTGAAGAAAGCGAGCAGTATTTCTGAAGAAAATGTAGACGAAGAGTTAGACGTGCCTTTTCCATCACGACCACGCAGAAGATCTGTCTATTAAGCCTGTTTTGGCCACGACAGCTTGAGCAAAGAACTAAGAGACAGTGTAGTGATGATATAAACAATATCGACCGTTTTTTTAACATAATACTTTGTTGTTAAATTTTGAGCATTCTTGCTTCAAATTATTTTCCGTATCGTCTTTTCCTTCCGTGTGCAAATGCACAAATAACCTCAATCAAATCCTCCTTTACTAACTCGGGCCATTGCTTCTTCAAAAAGAATAACTCCGAATATGCCGACTGCCACAATAAAAAGTTACTAAGGCGCTCTTCGCCTGATGTCCTGATAATAATATCAGGATCGCAGCAATACTCCGTCAGCATCTTCTTTTGCAAATCTTTCTCCCCGATATGATTGACGTCAATTTTCCCGTCTATGGCATCTTGGGCGATACTCTTGCATGCGTTCACAATTTCACCCCGTGCACCATAACTCAAACATATGTTCATTGAAAACTTATCACAATGCTCCGTCTGAGACACCATTCGATCGATACCCTCTTGAACATTCATTGGAATTCTTTCACCCTCTGTCGTCAAGACACGGATTCGAATCCCTCTCTGCAAGGCTTCCACCCGGAGTTCCTCGCAATACTTACAAAATATAGACATGAGTGCAGAAACTTCCGAAGGATCCCTGTCCCAATTCTCGGTAGAAAAAGCATAGACTGTGAGAACTTTGACTCCTTCATCAACGCACCATTTTGTGAATTCAATCAACGTTTTTGAACCATCCCAGTGTCCTCTGGTGGCATTGCCATACTTCGTTTTTCCGTATCTGCGATTGCCATCCATAATGACGGCGATGTGACGTGGGACGCATTGTAAGTCAACTCCACTTTCTCTCGTGGATTCTTGGCTTCTTAATTCCATTCTTGCCTTTGCATCTCTTTCTTCCACAAAAAGGTCAGAATCTTTGGATTGTTTGACTCCACACAGCCTCATGATGTAAAGTATATTGGTTGACATGGAAATGAATAATTGGAGCAAGAGATCGCTCAAACATTTCATACATTTCGTTCCTCTCGATGCCCCTCTTTTGGAACTGTTTGACACGCTCCGTCTACCAATCCAAATACCAAACCCCACTCCCACAAACAGCGGCACAAACGCCAACAGTAACGGGTTCGCCAGATATACCCTCATAACGCGTCCCAGCACCAACTTGACCCATGCCAAGATGACAGAAACGCATGGGCCGTTCCCGACAACATGTCCCGTCGTGCTCTCTATGCAATCGCATCCAAGCAAACGGTCGTAGACTCCGTAGGAACAGCTGCGTGTCGAATGATTCTCGGAGGTGCTTGAATTTTCATGGAAGAAACTTGCTGCTGCATCGTTTGGGAGAAGGAAGGATCTGGGATCGAGAGCGTCGTCGTTGATGAATTGAGAGAGTACGTTTTCCGCTTTGGCTTTCCAGTTTGGGACCGTCATGGTTTCTGGGATGGCGCGGGGTTGTGAGTGGCAAAAATCTATGGTACAAGAGAGACGGAGAGAAAGAATGAAAAAAGTGACGTGATCTGTTGCTATTGTATTTACCATACGATAGCAGCTGTACGATAGGCTTGCTGTAGGTAGACCGCGACGCGGAAAGTGTCTTGGCTTTCTACCTCTAGCGATGTATTGTACAACTAACATAGTAATAGCTTCATGCTTTTTGCAATTTTAGCGATTTTGCATTCGATGGAAAGGCATCAAGTATCTATCTATCGCTTGTATCTGCACTTGAGTAACAAAGGGAAAGGACGTAAAAAATGTTCATAACATACCATACCATACCATACAACCTCATACAACAACAACAACAACAACATATTACCTACGAGGAGCGTACGAGGCAAAACCAACAACAAAACAACCCAGAAAATTAGGGATGGTACAAGCAACGAACAAGGCAAATTAATCGTCTGGATGATAGCGGTGGCAGTGACACACAGTTATCACGTCAGCAGTGGCAATGGTCAGAAAAATGATGCAATGGAGGGCGCCTCTGATTTATCTCAAGGACATATCCGATGCTAATTGTGTCAAACGATTCATCTGCAGCGACATGCGTCCATCGATAAGAGCATCAGCATCCTCTCCTTCATGTGGTAGTTTTCGGCAGCCAAACTCAACGCACATCCCATGCAGGTATCGAAAAAGGAATATCGCAACGAGGAACATGTCCAGCCAATCATCCCGAACATGGTTAGAACGACAACACAAAGATCCATACGTACAAAAAGCACAAGAATTAGGTTTGCCAAGTCGAGCCTACTTCAAACTTCAAGAAATTAACGAAACTCACTATTCTGCAGCAGTGTCTAACAAGACAAAGAGGAAAAAGCCAACTGTGATCAATCGGCGTTTGATACAACCCAACATGTTAATCCTGGATTTGGGCGCTGCCCCCGGAGGATGGTCGTTGTACGCTTCAACCCAGTTAGAGCCGTCGAGGGGTGGTGCGATTGTCGCTGTGGATTTGCTGTCCCTAAACTTGGATGTCACTTCAAAAATACACGAAAATTTGAGAGGAAGATTTGAGTTCATCCAAGGAGATTTTACTCAAAATAATATTCGACTCGAAACAAAGCATGCATTTTCTCATCTCGCGAAAGAAGCACAAATTTCAGATGGTACAGAGAGAACAACTGTTAGACGGAAGGCAGATCTTATAATAAGTGATATGGCAGCAAACTTCACGGGGGATTCCAAAACAGATGCCATACGCACAATCAATTTATGTGAGCAAGCATTATCGTTTGCCGCTGGAGAGGACTGTTTTGATTCTTCATATCCCCCGAAGGGGAGTCAAGGCATGCTTATGAAAGAGGGATCGTTTCTTTGTAAATACTTTTCGTGTGGTAAGGAAAATGAACGAGATTTGATGGATGCAACGAAGAGAGTGTTTCGGTCGGTTCATTTGTTCAAGCCAAAAGCAAGCAGGAAGGAAAGCAGTGAAATGTATTTACTCGGCTTTGATAAGTTACATTGATTGAAGACAATCTTACTTGATGTTACGATTGTTTTACGAAAGGTCGAATAACATCCACTAATAGCAATACTGGTATCTTAACCATTACGAATCAGCGCAACAATAGACTTCAGTTTGATCCATATCGAATCCCCGTAAAACAACTCAACGAGACCAATACCAAAGCCCATTCCTCTCTTAGTATCCATGGGATAATCAATCGCCTTCGGAATACTTGTCCTTACACCCGGAATACGATCCACCACAATTGATCTCTCTAGGCAACACGCCCTCAACCCCTCTGGACCAGCAAATCTTCCAAAGCCAGATTCTTTGACGCCTCCAAAGGGCAGCGATTGAATGAGATAGTTGACTCCAAAATCGTTGGCGGTAAACATACCCGTTTGGAATTGAGAACCAATAGCCAATGCACGAGACGTAGAAGCTGAATAGACGGAAGAGCCCAAGCCAAAGGGACAATCGTTGACCATTTGCACACAGACTTCGTCATCATCGTTGGGAACTGTGATCACACACATAATCGGTCCAAACACTTCTTCTTTCCATATTCTCATAGCAGGTGTCACTCCACTGATCAAGGTAGGCTGATAGAACTGTCCCCCTTCTGCAATATCTCCTCCCTTGTTCCGCTTTCCACCGCAATGAACCACTGCACCCTTGGCGACAGCATCATCCACCAAAGCCTGAATGATATCGCACTGCGCATCCATAACCATAGCGCCGCAATCCACATCTCTCTCCCCAAGAGGACATCCCTGCCTCAAACTGCCCACCCTCTCTACCATGGCCTTGATAAACTCCTTTACAATACTTTCATACACAAACAACCTCTCCACCCCACAACAATTCTGTCCACAATTCTGAAAGCATCCACGCATAGCCCACGGAATCACATCGTCCAACTTAACATCCTCGCAAAAAACCATGGCATCCTTCCCACCCAATTCCAAAACCACCGGTTTCAGGAATGGCGCAGCCCCCCTCATCACATGTCTGCCCACGTTCGGACTTCCCGTAAAGAAAATTTTATCAACATTAGGACATTCCACCAACGCCTTCCCCGTCTCAGCCCCACCCGTACAAAGCTGCACCAATTCCGGATCAAACCCATTCACCTCCAACGCCGCTCGACAAATGGAATGAAAATAAACGCTACTCCAACTCGTATGCTCCGAAACCTTGGTCATAACGGCATTCCCCGAAAATATCCCCGACAAAACATGATTGAGCATATTATGAAACGGATAATTCCACGGAGCAATAATACCCAACACACCCAACGGAACATACTCCACATACGCCGACTTGTGCACCATCATGGGATTGACGGGCCTCGGACTCCGCTCCAACCACGTCTCCCCGTGGTGCAACAACGTCCGGATCTTTTCGCAGGTGGTGAGAATCTCGCCCAGTAAGGCGTCCACGCGAGTTTTTCCCGAATCGCACGCGCAAAGACGGCAGATGTCATCAACGTGGGATACAATGTATTTTTGTAGGGTGCGGAGGACGCGTCGGCGTTGGGCGAAGGTGGAGTATTTCCAGGAGGATTGGGCGGCTTTGGCGCGGGCGGCGAGGGAGGCGATTTGGGAGGGGGTGAGGTTGGGGACTGTGCCGAGGGGGGAGAGGGTGGAGGGGGAGAAGCAGTGGAGGAGTTCGGGGGAGGAGGGGTCGATGAGGGGCGGGGGGTGGGTGGGGTTTGATTTGTTGGTGGGGGGTGCGAGCGAGGGGAGGATGACTTCGTTTTCTATGGAGGGGACGCGATCGAATATGCCTTCAAGGGTCAGCTTGATATCTCGCCATAGATGCCACTCTTTGTTCAACAAGTGGAGAGATACCGCCAGAAGGATCAACGTCGACGTGAACAGGGCAGAAATGACGAACGTCACGGCAGGGTCGGCAGAGGAGTTGGCAGACGTGTCGATAGAAAAAATGTTGAGTGCCAGATGTGCTATGCCATTGTGGACCGAGCCGAGTGTCGACGGAGGGCTGCAGCTGCCGTCGCCGGAGGACAACGCGGCACAGCTCATTGTCGTAATAGTCGAGTGGGAAGTGGGTGTGAACTAGGAGCTACATGATGCAATGGTATCGTAAAGATCTACGTTATTCCGTAGCTGTAGGACGTCATTTTTTTGTTGCATAAGAATCATGTGAGCACGCCGACATTTTATCATTAAGCATTTTTTAACAAGCCCCCTACTGAATATTCGAACAGTGTTGATTTGCCCACATTTGTGAATAAAAATTAAGTATCGAATTTTTACTTGTTTTGAGATTGTCATCGTCCACTTGGTCTAGAGGTATGATTCCTGCTTTGGGTGCAGGAGGTCCCGGGTTCAATCCCCGGAGTGGACCTCGTCTCAAAACGTTTTAGATTCCATTTGCTTCACTGTTGCCACTTTTGGCCATTTTGCCACAGTAAGTCTGAGAATTTTGGTTCGTTTGCAAGTGCAACACCCTATGGCTGAATGTGTGTTCTTCAGTTTATTCTGGTATGCCAGCATGTATTTCACACTTCAGTTATCTTCTTTTGCTTCACTGTTGCCACTATAGGCCATTTTGCCACAGTTGGTCTGAGTATTTTGGTTCGTTTGCAAGTGCACCACCCTATATCCGTAAGCAACAGTGTGTTTGCTCATTTGGCATTTGCAATGGGTGCTTCCTTGTAAATTCAATCCGGCTCCAAAAAGCGCCCATGGATAATTTTTGATAGTTTCATTCTGTGGTCATAGAATTTTCTAAATGAATCCCATCCATCAACATCCATGTCAAACCAGTTTTGCTCTAACATGCTACATCTCTGAATGGGAGCCCATTGTTCTGTTCTCTTGAACTACCTTTGCCCTTCACAGATTGTAAAAGAGATGTGTCCTACCTTTGGGAAGATTGATAGTGTTAACTCTCTCCTTGTAGTCAAGCAAGATATAAGTCATAGATAGAGGAAGTACAAATCAGTCTTTTTATCTCACAATGGAGCCATTCCTGAAAATATCCCCTTCAATGGCACTTCTTCTGATGATGATTTGAAAGTCAGATAGACCTTGGGGTGGGACAGTATTGACCGCCATCACATCTTGATCTCGGAAGACAAGTGAAACCATTTTACCAACATGGATTGTCTCCTCTTGGGTTGTTATGTATGATGATCTTCCTGTCATTTCTTCATTGAACCTTCCTTTCAAGACAATAGTCTATAATACAAGCATTGCCATTGACTTGCTAGAAGGGCCTCCATTAGGTTTGTCTCCATCCTTGGGCTTTAGTGTATCATGTCCTGTGTTTCAGGGTTCTCTCAGGGCCACATTTGGGGCAACCACACAGACTTGGATCACTCTAAAAACAACCACCTCTTCTGGTACTATCCCTCCACCCTCCAAGAGCTGTCGTTCTTCAAGATTACCCTAAAAGAACTTTGTTTCACAGTCAAGATATTGCCATGGTTTGCTGACAACTGCTGGTGGGTACAAGAATTAAACTCCATCTTCAACAAATCTATGGCTACAGTATTCTGTTCTCTTGGGTCTTATGTTTTGATGAGAGCATGTCCATCTGGGACAATAGAGGAACATGTCCAGCATGGGTGTTATGTCCCTGTAGACTGCACATATTTGTAATAAGCACAATCCTGCATGATGTGTCTTGTCTAGTATTCTTGTCTCTGTTGAGCTCTTCAGGGTTCATTGTCAATCTGGAGCAATTGTTATCTCCAAGTTTAATGAGCATAGTAAGACATATTGTCTCCTCCTTGCATGTTGAACTGTCTTTTGGGAGTGCCAAGTATGATATTTTTCATTCTTGCTTCTATGTCATGAAGAGACTTGTCAAGCTCCATCATTGTTGGCTATTTACCTCTATCATCATCTAAAAATGTGGGTGCTAGCCCACACCTGTGCCCAGAGATGCTGAGATGCCATTGACGGCCATGTGTTGGAGCTTACTGATGCAATCCAGGGTACTCTAGATGAGGTTCACTACAATATCTGGACCAGGAAAGATGTGGGTTACACCATGACGATTGTTGCAAGAGGTGGTAATATGATAGCTGATGACTCATACAGGATAACAATTCATAACAGGATTGAGAGAAAAGTTGAGAGAGTGAAGGAACTTCTTCATGCTCTATCCTCTCAAAACTGAGGATGATCACCACAACTGAGACCATCATTGTCAATTTTAATCAATACTGAGGCACCTGATTGATGATACACCTGTCCTTCTGATTTTTTAAAAGTAGTATCAAAGGTGATTTTATACCTTGCAAGTTGACATTCTTCAAGCCATTCACAGACTTCATCTCACAGGTTCTAGACATGTCCTTGAACCTGTCAGTAATCCTTAATATCTGTGGGACACAGTTTTTTGTGGGAACATGACATTCATAAATGTTAGGTCCTATGTCTGCCCTGTGTCCTCAACAGTTTTGACTGACATAAATTACGTAACATTATCCAGAAACATACCTAGGTATCCCCAGAGTGGACCTTGGAACATGTCACTAAATCGGTAAAACATGACCCTTCTCTATCATAAATGAAAAGAGCAGCTCATTCAGGAAGACAAACAACACCTGACAATAACAGCTGCAAAAGGCACACTTTTGCATCTGGTTTGCTTCACAAGAGAGCACTTTTGTCAGTAGCAAAATTGAGATATGAACAGAAGGGTTGTCATGTTGCCTCTCTGCTGAAGTCTGTTGGATAGGCAGAACAGGATAGACATCTGGAATCAAGCATTGGGGTTCTCATGCCACATGGCGTCCCCAACATTTCCTACTTCCAATCAAACTTCCTCATGTCTGTGCATTTTCGGTGTGGTGTGGTGCCACAAGGCCAATGGTGAGGCAGTATTGTGATGAGAGCAGTGGACAAGATCTCCATGAGCTTCTGGAGCAATGGGAAATGTTAGATGTGGGTTTGTTGCTAGGGACATGGAACATCTGTTTGTGAGGAGTTCAGATCAAAAAGGAAATTGATCAAAGGAAAACAATGATAGCCGGTGATCTATTGTTGTAAATATTCTGGAGCCTGGTGTGTGTTGCAATCGCACAGAACATTGCCTCTGTCATAAATATAAATCCACAAGGCTTGGCATGTTTGGTTGCTGATGGTCACTGGCAGTATTAAGAGGCATGTGAGTGGAGTGTGAGGGTGTTTGAATCAAAGGGTAGATCTTACACTCAGAATGAAAGTTTTTGTCTGTATGGCAATTTTCTTTTTCTGCCATGCAGTTGGGACAAGGACAAGGGATCATGATTTGGTGTGCATGAGGTTGCCTGTTACAATCACATGAAATGAGCATTGTGCATGATTGCACTTGAGAGGTTGGTAATTGTTGTCCACTTGGTCTAGAGGTATGATTCCTGCTTCGGGTGCAGGAGGTCCCGGGTTCAATCCCCAGAGTGGACCTTGGAACATGTCACCAAATTGGTAAAACAAGACCCTTCTCCATCATAAATGAAAAGAGCAGCTCATTCAAGAAGACAAACAACACCTGACAATGACAGCTGCAAAAGGCACACTTTTGCATCTGGTTTGCTTCACAAGAGAGCACTTTTGTCAGTAGCAAAATTGAGATATGAACAGAAGGGTTGTCATGTTGCCTCTCTGCTGAAGTCTGTTGGATAGGCAGAACAGGATAGACATCTGGAATCAAGCATTGGGGTTCTCATGCCACATGGCTTCCCCAACATTTCCTACTTCCAATCAAACTTCCTCATGTCTGTGCATTTTGGGTGTGGTGTGGTGCCACAAGGCCAATGGTGAGGCAGTATTGTGATGAGAGCAGTGGACAAGATCTCCATGAGCTTCTGGAGCTTCTGGGAAATGTTGGATGTGGGTTTGTTGCTAGGGACATGGAACATCTGTTTGTGAGGAGTTCAAATCAAAAGGAAATTGATCAAAGGAAAACAATGATAGCCGGTGATCTATTGTTGTAAATATTCTGGAGCCTGGTGTGTGTTGCAATCGCACAGAACATTGCCTCTGTCATAAATATAAATCCACAAGGCTTGGCATGTTTGGTTGCTGATGGTCACTAGCAGTATTAAGAGGCATGTGAGTGGAGTGTGAGGGTGTTTGAATCAAAGGGTAGATCTTACACTCAGAATGAAAGTTTTTTGTCTGTATGGCAATTTTCTTTTTCTGCCATGCAGTTGGGACAAGGACAAGGGATCATGATTTGGTGTGCATGAGGTTGCCTGTTACAATCACATGAAATGAGCATTGTGGATGATTGCACTTGAGAGGTTGGTAATTGTTGTCCACTTGGTCTAGAGGTATGACTCCTGCTTCGGGTGCAGGAGGTCCGGGGTTCAATCCCCGGAGTGGACCTTGGAACATGTCACTAAATTGGTAAAACAAGACCCTTCTCCATCATAAATGAAAAGAGCAGCTCATTCAAGAAGACAAACAACACCTGACAATGACAGCTGCAAAAGGCACACTTTTGCATCTGGTTTGCTTCACAAGAGAGCACTTTTGTCAGTAGCAAAATTGAGATATGAACAGAAGGGTTGTCATGTTGCCTCTCTGCTGAAGTCTGTTGGATATGCAGAACAGGATAGACATCTGGAATCAAGCATTGGGATTCTCATGCCACATGGCTTCCCCAACATTTCCTACTTCCAATCAAACTTCCTCATGTCTGTGCATTTTTTAGAGGTTGGTCCCGATCCCTTCCGGGTGTTTTTTTCGGGATTGGGATAATCCTGGAATAGAGGGTCTCGAGACCGGGATGGGATCGGGAATTGCCTCCTGGTACCTAGACGTGATTCTGGCCGGGAATTAGCCGGGAATTAGCCGGGATTCAGCAGAAATCAAGTGCAATTCAGTTCTGTACGTTGTTTTATTTTGTCTATTCATTTGTTATTAATATCTGCTAATATTAAAGACAAAATAAGATGAACAAAACATAAGTAAAAGTAAGAATTAGAATTTTAACAAATGGTCTTATTGACCAGCATCCACCTCCCCCTTCCCCTTCCTTTCACCTGCCATTGGCGGCAGGTATTTTACCTCCAACTCCAAAAGCTTATGCAAAGTATCATCAGTTTCCTCCTTTGACAGGCTGACATACTGCTTGTGCAAAAAACTCAAATTCTCTTTCGCATACATTATACGACCAACTAGATCTTCTTGGATCTTTGCACGGCAAAGTGATAGAATCCTGGAAGCTCGACTCCAAATTCTCTCAGAAGGAGCAGATGTAGCTGGAATTGCCAAATACTTTTTAGCAAGCACTGCAACATAAGCATATTTACCTTCATTTTCTTTCCACCAAATCAAAGGATCATTGAACGTGTTATGATCAGTTTCAAGAGGGCAGCATCCTTTGAGAGCATCCATTAAATAATGTTCCAGTTCGGCTTCACAAATATGACGCAATGCTTCATCGCTGTCTTCATCTTCATTCATTGTAGTGGTCGTTTCAACTCTAGTATCAAGCCCACGGAACATTGCACTCATTTTACGAGACCTTTTGGCTTGTGCTGTTGTTTGAGTTGATGTTGTAGCAGGTGTTGGGGTAGAATCAATTTCACTTTCTTTGTTGTTCCCATTTGATTTACTTTCTTTCATTTTTGCAAGCATGTACTCAACAACATCAGCTTTCAATTGCTTGAAGTCGTCATCAGTCATCATCTGTGGAAGCAGTGGTGCAATGCGTGGATCAAGGAGTGCAGCAATGAAAAAGAACTGGTGAATGCCAACGTATCGATTGCCTACACCAATCTCATCAGAGCGGTAGTACTTCACTTTGCCATTCACATCAGCTGATACATATCTTTTGTCAAAATCATCAAGGAGAAGCTTAGTGAGAGCAACAACAGTAGCTTCAGTATCTGCGCACTCCATTACTTCTTTGTAAGACTTGCGAATTTGGTACACCGCAACAGGGACCAAAGATCCAGTGACATAGCTCTCGCCCTCCAAAATACGCTGGAACTCGGCCATGGGTTCAAGAGTAATCTCAACTTGATGCAGAATCTTCCATTCGTTGTCAGTAAGGTCTTTGCATGAAACTTCCTCTGAGGCAATGAGAGCACGGATTGCCTTCTTTAGGAATCGGAGACGGCGGAGGCTGCGAAATGTGGACCACCAGCGTGTTTCTACATCTTGTAGAGTCTTCTTTGGATGAGGCTGATCTTTGTAGATTCGGTAGTTTGAATCATGTTGAAAGTCAAGAAGTTTGGCCATACCCTGTGTTGAACTCTCAAAGAAGCCATTTATGGCACGAATTTTCTTCATGGCATCATTTACGATAGGAATAGAAGTAGCTATTGCAATTCAACACAAATGTTAGAATATAGCAATATATATTCTCAACACAACACAAGAACTTACGTTTGAAAGCTTTGATTGCATTACGGTGAAAATTATGATCTGTACAGTAACCGTGGCGCCAATGGCGTCCAGTTGGTTGTTGTTTGCTTGCGTATCCATTTTCGTGTCCAATTGGTTGTTGTTCGCGTCCAGTTTCAATTTCAGGCTTGGCATACCTCTGTCGGTCAAGAAATGAACAAACCGAGACAGTCAAGGCCTGGCAAAGCCTGTTGCGAGAGTGTTAGATCTCGCAGAACTTTAAAAGATGCGTCAGCGACAGCCTCAATGTTCTTCGTACCACATGGCGTGCACGCAACATTATACAAATAAGGAATTAAGCCTCTACTTTATACTGTACACATATTTGTACACGCATTCCCGTTTCCCGGCGAAATTCCCAGAAGCAAAGTCTTCGGACAGGAAGGCCTTCCCGGACCGGGATTCCCGCCTCCCGTTCCCAGAATCCCGAACGGGACCAACCTCTAGCATTTTGGGTGTGGTGTGGTGCCACAAGGCCAATGGTGAGGCAGTATTGTGATGAGAGCAGTGGACAAGATCTCCATGAGCTTCTGGAGCTTCTGGGAAATGTTGGATGTGGGTTTGTTGCTAGGGACATGGCACATCTGTTTGTGAGGAGTTCAGATCAAAAAGGAAATTGATCAAAGGAAAACAATGATAGCCGGTGATCTATTGTTGTAAATATTCTGGAGCCTGGTGTGTGTTGCAATCACACAGAACATTGCCTCTGCCATAAATATAAATCCACAAGGCTTGGCATGTTTGGTTGCTGATGGTCACTAGCAGTATTAAGAGGCATGTGAGTGGAGTGTGAGGGTGTTTGAATCAAAGGGTAGATCTTACACTCAGAATGAAAGTTTTTTGTCTGTATGGCAATTTTCTTTTTCTGCCATGCAGTTGGGACAAGGACAAGGGATCATGATTTGGTGTGCATGAGGTTGCCTGTTACAATCACATGAAATGAGCATTGTGCATGATTGCACTTGAGAGGTTGGTAATTGTTGTCCACTTGGTCTAGAGGTATGATTCCTGCTTTGGGTGCAGGAGGTCCCGGGTTCAATCCCTGGAGTGGACCTTGGAACATGTCACTAAATTGGTAAAACAAGACCCTTCTCCATCATAAATGAAAAGAGCAGCTCATTCAAGAAGACAAACAACACCTGACAATGACAGCTGCAAAAGGCACACTTTTGCATCTGGTTTGCTTCACAAGAGAGCACTTTTGTCAGTAGCAAAATTGAGATATGAACAGAAGGGTTGTCATGTTGCCTCTCTGCTGAAGTCTGTTGGATAGGCAGAACAGGATAGACATCTGGAATCAAGCATTGGGGTTCTCATGCCACATGGCTTCCCCAACATTTCCTACTTCCAATCAAACTTCCTCATGTCTGTGCATTTTGGGTGTGGTGTGGTGCCACAAGGCCAATGGTGAGGCAGTATTGTGATGAGAGCAGTGGACAAGATCTCCATGAGCTTCTGGAGCAATGGGAAATGTTGGATGTGGGTTTGTTGCTAGGGACATGAAACATCTGTTTGTGAGGAGTTCAAATCAAAAGGAAATTGATCAAAGGAAAACAATGATAGCCGGTGATCTATTGTTGTAAATATTCTGGAGCCTGGTGTGTGTTGCAATCGCACAGAACATTGCCTCTGTCATAAATATAAATCCACAAGGCTTGGCATGTTTGGTTGCTGATGGTCACTGGCAGTATTAAGAGGCATGTGAGTGGAGTGTGAGGGTGTTTGAATCAAAGGGTAGATCTTACACTCAGAATGAAAGTTTTTGTCTGTATGGCAATTTTCTTTTTCTGCCATGCAGTTGGGACAAGGACAAGGGATCATGATTTGGTGTGCATGAGGTTGCCTGTTAGGCCGATCCTTACGGGGCGGTGGAACGTAGAACGTACATCGCATTTTTGTGTTCTACGTAGGCATTTACGAGCCTTATGGTGACGTAGACGAGGAAGCAGAACACCTTCATCTCCGGAGAATGGGTTATCAGTCAACGAATTTGACGCAGAGCGATTTGCTCTGCGTCGGCCCGACGCAGAGCAGCTTGATGTACCGTCTACGTTCCACCGCCCCGTAAGGATCGGCCCTAGATGAGTAGCCCTTGCCTCCGCGTGCACATCAACACATCAACATCATATCTACCTACACAACACAACAAATCACGCCTCCGAATCCACCAATACTTTCATCGAATATACTACTTGAAGACGCAGTTAATATGTCCCTCTTAACTCCACATCTCACCATGTTTCATCAGAACAGGAGTCCATCCTTACTTTCGTGCCTAGATCCAACCACTGGCCGAATCAACATCAATAAATTCATGTTGTACAGCAGATTCATTTGCGACGACGTGCAAGCACGAACCAACGCCATCCTTGCAAAGTCTGACTGCCTCTCTACTGATGGCTATGACAACACAGAGGACCCAGAGTCAGTTCAGTCCCCACAAAGAAACAGAGGCGACGTAAGTATGTCATGGCACGTCGAAATGAGGATGGTCTACTGGAACCGATTCGATGCACAGAATCGTTTTGGTACATTTATTATGTTGAGAATCCTCTTCTAGAGGATGAAAAGTTTCTGAAGAAGTTCCGCATTCGATTTCGCTACCTTACAGCAACTTCGAGGAGCTTTCAGCGGAGTGCAAAGCATCGAACCTGTTCATGAGGTGGATGTCGTGTGATGCTGTTGGTCAAAAGCAACTCCCATCGAGTTGCTAGCTCTTGGTGCACTTCGATATTTAGGACGTGGCTGGACCTTCGATGATATTGAAGAGTGTACTGCTGTGTCGCAGGAAGTTCATCGGGTTTTCTTTGGTAAATTCATCGAATTCAGCAGTACTGTGTTATACAACAAATATGTTGTCTATCCGAAAAACTTCGAGGAGGCGAAGGATCATATGAAAGAGTTTACTGTTGCCGGGTTGCCAGGTGCTTTGGGATCAACAGACGCAACACACATCACAACATGGCAATGTGAATACAATCTGCGCAACAATCACCTAGGCGGGAAATCCACATCCACAACTCGTTCATACAACATTACGGTGAATCATCGGAGAAGGATCCTTCATTCTACTAGGGGTGGGCCGGGAAGATGGAACGACAAAACGATGGTATTGTTTGATACTTTTGTGAGGGGTATACGTGACGGTGATCATTTGAATGATGTTGAGTTTGAGCTGTTTGAGCGACGCCACGGACATATTATAACAATTAAATATAGAGGAGGGTATGTCATTGTCGATAATGGATACTTGCGTTGGTCTGCCACTGTTCCTCCCTACAAAGTAACAAACAAACTAACTGAGATTCGATGGTCCAAATGGGTTGAGTCCATGAGGAAGGATGTTGAGTGTGCTTTTGGGATTCTCAAGGGTCGGTGGCGTATTTTGAAAACAGGTGTTAGGGTGCAGGGCGTTGAATCGGTAGACAAAGTTTGGCTAACATGCTGTGCTTTGCATAACTGGCTGCTGGAGATTGACGGCCTGGGTGCAGGTTGGCAATCACGAATACTCCCATTAACCAGTGAGTGGGAAGGTAATTTAGGTGAGGTAGATTGCGAAGGACTTACTCAAAATGTCATACTCTTGACAACTGCAGGAGCATTGCAACCTTGCAATTATGACACTTCTGGCATGGGTACTGGAGATGATGTCAATCCGACAGATGAAATCCATCCTGCTGATCTTGATAATGAAGATGTTTATGACGATGATGCTATAAATGGGGAAAACATACGGCAAACATCAGAACTTGGCCTTGGATACTTCCGTAGCCGGCTAGTTGAACACTTTGATATTTTGTTCAAACAAAATAAAATTCAATGGCCTGCAAGAAGGGGTACGCAGCCAAACTTAATCCAAACTTAATAGTTGTTTAGAGTTTAGACAGTAATAAAGAATACTTATATTAAATGCATGCATAAATCAACTGAATTTGTAGCGACAAAGAACTAATTATCTTTAATTTGTATTCTCAACATTGTATTCATTACCCATAGATTTATATATATATGTAACAACAAAGAATTCATTATTCTTAAATTGTATTATCAGCACTGCAATCAATTCCCATAGACTGCTCTGCCTCCCTCATTACTGCAAGTACAATCTTGCTCGTTTCTCTCTTTTCTGCGCTCAATTCTTTCAGTTCATCGTTCAATAATTCGATAGTACCATTCAGAGACTCAATATCCTGAAGCATTTGTACTTTATTGTCGACATGATTGAGGAGCTGCATTTTGCATTCACGAGTTTTCTCTTTGGATGAAATTATGGATACTAACATGGCAATTTTGGCTTCTCTCTCTCTCATAGAGGCAGATTCCTCGGACTGGGCAACACTTGCAAGCTGCACTTTGACCTCCATTCTAAGTCCCCGTGCGCTGCCGTATTCCCTCTCTGCCTTCTGCTTCTTTGACTCTTCCTCTCGTTGTGCAACACGGCTAGTTTTCTTCCCTTGCTTCACTTGTTGTTCGGTATTGCCTTTTGGATTGATCAAATCACTGAAGTAGATTCCTCTGGAAGGTCCAAAGCAAGCAAATGCAAAATAACCGGAGAAACTATAGTCCAATGGAGCAACTCCACCAAAAGGCTTCCACTTCTTGTCTGTACTCCAGTCCTCCTCAACATCAACAGTTTCGTTTTCTTTTTCTTCTTCTGGATCATCTCCATTCACCAATTCACCAATCTCTGTTGTAGTTAGGTTTTCTGGTTGATTGACAGATATATCATCTCCGTCTAGATTTACAACTCCCGGCGTGTCATCCTTATCAGGAGATGCCTTCTTCAACATCATGTACATACCGTCGTTGATGTGTCGAAGGAAATCATCTTCTCCTTCACCGGAAGCATACCCCACGATCGATCCATCATCACCTAACATGATGATTTTTGGAACCAACTTCGAGACGAGAGACATCGCTTTCTTACAATTGCACAAAATAACATCACTTGCATTGTCGTATAGAGTTCTGCCAGTCACGCGAGCAGAGTCTGGTTTTTTGAATGCGCTACGACTAAGAACTTCTTCGTTGAAATGTTTCCCAACAGCCCAACGCCCAAGCCCCCTGGAAAAATGTTCTCTAACATAGAGATCATGACCTGCGGGCGTTGGAACCAGGTCGAACAATGTTGCAAAGGCTTCTCTCCCATCCAGGAGCTTCCTCAAACAGCTACCTGTGTTGCACTCGTCATCTCCCCAGAAGTGCTTTGCCATTTCAATTCGTTTCCCGTCGTTGTTTGTTACTTTGGTAGCAAACACCTCATTCAAAGCAGCGAACGCCGCTGCGCCACGGATATTCCTCAAAACAAGATCAGGAATTTTGCGTGGATCAGCCCCTTGTTTTGGAAGGGCAGGAGTGGCTGATTGGGAGGGCATGGTGATGGGGCTGGTTAATGGCTAGCAAAGTCCGAAATGTGTGTGGATGGCAAGCTATGGCTATGGTAGTTCGGTTATGAACGTGATGTGAGTGAAGAATTATTAGGGAAAATGAGGTGGCACCTGCGCTATGTGATGTTCATGCCATAAGGTCCGTGTTGACGTAAACGGATACAGATAGTACTAGAGCCTACGATCCGTCGACCATAAGGCTCGAAAATGACGTGGCGCATCCGAAATCGTGAAAAACGCGATCTGCGTACTACGTTACATCGTACCGTAAGGATCGGCCTTACAATCACATGAAATGAGCATTGTGCATGATTGCACTTGAGAGGTTGGTAATTGTTGTCCACTTGGTCTAGAGGTATGATTCCTGCTTCGGGTGCAGGAGGTCCGGGGTTCAATCCCCGGAGTGGACCTTGGAACATGTCACCAAATTGGTAAAACAAGACCCCTTCTACATCATAAATGAAAAGAGCAGCTCATTCAAGAAGACAAACAACACCTGACAATGACAGCTGCAAAAGGCACACTTTTGCATCTGGTCACAAGAGAGCACTTTTGTCAGTAGCAAAATTGAGATATGAACAGAAGGGTTGTCATGTTGCCTCTCTGCTGAAGTCTGTTGGATAGGCAGAACAGGATAGACATCTGGAATCAAGCATTGGGGTTCTCATGCCACATGGCTTCCCCAACATTTCCTACTTCCAATCAAACTTCCTCATGTCTGTGCATTTTGGGTGTGGTGTGGTGCCACAAGGCCAATGGTGAGGCAGTATTGTGATGAGAGCAGTGGACAAGATCTCCATGAGCTTCTGGAGCAATGGGAAATGTTGGATGTGGGTTTGTTGCTAGGGACATGGAACATCTGTTTGTGAGGAGTTCAAATCAAAAGGAAATTGATCAAAGGAAAACAATGATAGCCGGTGATCTATTGTTGTAAATATTCTGGAGCCTGGTGTGTGTTGCAATCGCACAGAACATTGCCTCTGTCATAAATATAAATCCACAAGGCTTGGCATGTTTGGTTGCTGATGGTCACTGGCAGTATTAAGAGGCATGTGAGTGGAGTGTGAGGGTGTTTGAATCAAAGGGTAGATCTTACACTCAGAATGAAAGTTTTTTGTCTGTATGGCAATTTTCTTTTTCTGCCATGCAGTTGGGACAAGGACAAGGGATCATGATTTGGTGTGCATGAGGTTGCCTGTTACAATCACATGAAATGAGCATTGTGCATGATTGCACTTGAGAGGTTGGTAATTGTTGTCCACTTGGTCTAGAGGTATGATTCCTGCTTGGTGCAGGAGGTCCCGGGTTCAATCCCGGAGTGGACCTTGGAACATGTCACTAAATTGGTAAAACAAGACCCTTCTCCATCATAAATGAAAAGAGCAGCTCATTCAAGAAGACAAACAACACCTGACAATGACAGCTGCAAAAGGCACACTTTTGCATCTGGTTTGCTTCACAAGAGAGCACTTTTGTCAGTAGCAAAATTGAGATATGAACAGAAGGGTTGTCATGTTGCCTCTCTGCTGAAGTCTGTTGGATAGGCAGAACAGGATAGACATCTGGAATCAAGCATTGGGGTTCTCATGCCACATGGCTTCCCCAACATTTCCTACTTCCAATCAAACTTCCTCATGTCTGTGCATTTTGGGTGTGGTGTGGTGCCACAAGGCCAATGGTGAGGCAGTATTGTGATGAGAGCAGTGGACAAGATCTCCATGAGCTTCTGGAGCTTCTGGGAAATGTTGGATGTGGGTTTGTTGCTAGGGACATGGAACATCTGTTTGTGAGGAGTTCAGATCAAAAAGGAAATTGATCAAAGGAAAACAATGATTGCCGGTGATCTATTGTTGTAAATATTCTGGAGCCTGGTGTGTGTTGCAATCGCACAGAACATTGCCTCTGTCATAAATATAAATCCACAAGGCTTGGCATGTTTGGTTGCTGATGGTCACTGGCAGTATTAAGAGGCATGTGAGTGGAGTGTGAGGGTGTTTGAATCAAAGGGTAGATCTTACACTCAGAATGAAAGTTTTTTGTCTGTATGGCAATTTTCTTTTTCTGCCATGCAGTTGGGACAAGGACAAGGGATCATGATTTGGTGTGCATGAGGTTGCCTGTTACAATCACATGAAATGAGCATTGTGCATGATTGCACTTGAGAGGTTGGTAATTGTTGTCCACTTGGTCTAGAGGTATGATTCCTGCTTCGGTGCAGGAGGTCCCGGGTTCAATCCCGGAGTGGACCTTGGAACATGTCACTAAATTGGTAAAACAAGAAGACCCTTCTTCATCATAAATGAAAAGAGCAGCTCATTCAAGAAGACAAACAACACCTGACAATGACAGCTGCAAAAGGCACACTTTTGCATCTGGTTTGCTTCACAAGAGAGCACTTTTGTCAGTAGCAAAATTGAGATATGAACAGAAGGGTTGTCATGTTGCCTCTCTGCTGAAGTCTGTTGGATAGGCAGAACAGGATAGACATCTGGAATCAAGCATTGGGGTTCTCATGCCACATGGCTTCCCCAACATTTCCTACTTCCAATCAAACTTCCTCATGTCTGTGCATTTTGGGTGTGGTGTGGTGCCACAAGGCCAATGGTGAGGCAGTATTGTGATGAGAGCAGTGGACAAGATCTCCATGAGCTTCTGGAGCTTCTGGGAAATGTTGGATGTGGGTTTGTTGCTAGGGACATGGAACATCTGTTTGTGAGGAGTTCAGATCAAAAAGGAAATTGATCAAAGGAAAACAATGATTGCCGGTGATCTATTGTTGTAAATATTCTGGAGCCTGGTGTGTGTTGCAATCGCACAGAACATTGCCTCTGTCATAAATATAAATCCACAAGGCTTGGCATGTTTGGTTGCTGATGGTCACTGGCAGTATTAAGAGGCATGTGAGTGGAGTGTGAGGGTGTTTGAATCAAAGGGTAGATCTTACACTCAGAATGAAAGTTTTTGTCTGTATGGCAATTTTCTTTTTCTGCCATGCAGTTGGGACAAGGACAAGGGATCATGATTTGGTGTGCATGAGGTTGCCTGTTACAATCACATGAAATGAGCATTGTGCATGATTGCACTTGAGAGGTTGGTAATTGTTGTCCACTTGGTCTAGAGGTATGATTCCTGCTTGGGTGCAGGAGGTCCCGGGTTCAATCCCGGAGTGGACCTTGGAACATGTCACTAAATTGGTAAAACAAGACCCTTCTCCATCATAAATGAAAAGAGCAGCTCATTCAAGAAGACAAACAACACCTGACAATGACAGCTGCAAAAGGCACACTTTTGCATCTGTGCTTCACAAGAGAGCACTTTTGTCAGTAGCAAAATTGAGATATGAACAGAAGGGTTGTCATGTTGCCTCTCTGCTGAAGTCTGTTGGATAGGCAGAACAGGATAGACATCTGGAATCAAGCATTGGGGTTCTCATGCCACATGGCTTCCCCAACATTTCCTACTTCCAATCAAACTTCCTCATGTCTGTGCATTTTGGGTGTGGTGTGGTGCCACAAGGCCAATGGTGAGGCAGTATTGTGATGAGAGCAGTGGACAAGATCTCCATGAACTTCTGGAGCAATGGGAAATGTTGGATGTGGGTTTGTTGCTAGGGACATGGAACATCTGTTTGTGAGGAGTTCAAATCAAAAAGGAAATTGATCAAAGGAAAACAATGATAGCCGGTGATCTATTGTTGTAAATATTCTGGAGCCTGGTGTGTGTTGCAATCGCACAGAACATTGCCTCTGTCATAAATATAAATCCACAAGGCTTGGCATGTTTGGTTGCTGATGGTCACTGGCAGTATTAAGAGGCATGTGAGTGGAGTGTGAGGGTGTTTGAATCAAAGGGTAGATCTTACACTCAGAATGAAAGTTTTTTGTCTGTATGGCAATTTTCTTTTTCTGCCATGCAGTTGGGACAAGGACAAGGGATCATGATTTGGTGTGCATGAGGTTGCCTGTTACAATCACATGAAATGAGCATTGTGCATGATTGCACTTGAGAGGTTGGTAATTGTTGTCCACTTGGTCTAGAGGTATGATTCCTGCTTCGGTGCAGGAGGTCCCGGGTTCAATCCCGGAGTGGACCTTGGAACATGTCACTAAATTGGTAAAACAAGAAGACCCTTCTTCATCATAAATGAAAAGAGCAGCTCATTCAAGAAGACAAACAACACCTGACAATGACAGCTGCAAAGGCACACTTTTGCATCTGGTTTGCTTCACAAGAGAGCACTTTTGTCAGTAGCAAAATTGAGATATGAACAGAAGGGTTGTCATGTTGCCTCTCTGCTGAAGTCTGTTGGATAGGCAGGACAGGATAGGCATCTGGAATCAAGCATTGGGGTTCTCATGCCACATGGCTTCCCCAACATTTCCTACTTCCAATCAAACTTCCTCATGTCTGTGCATTTTGGGTGTGGTGTGGTGCCACAAGGCCAATGGTGAGGCAGTATTGTGATGAGAGCAGTGGACAAGATCTCCATGAGCTTCTGGAGCTTCTGGGAAATGTTGGATGTGGGTTTGTTGCTAGGGACATGGAACATCTGTTTGTGAGGAGTTCAAATCAAAAAGGAAATTCATCAAAGGAAAACAATTGGGGTTCTCATGCCACATGGCTTCCCCAACATTTCCTACTTCCAATCAAACTTCCTCATGTCTGTGCATTTTGGGTGTGGTGTGGTGCCACAAGGCCAATGGTGAGGCAGTATTGTGATGAGAGCAGTGGACAAGATCTCCATGAGCTTCTGGAGCTTCTGGAGCAATGGGAAATGTTGGATGTGGGTTTGTTGCTAGGGACATGGAACATCTGTTTGTGAGGAGTTCAAATCAAAAAGGAAATTCATCAAAGGAAAACAATGATTGCCGGTGATCTATTGTTGTAAATATTCTGGAGCCTGGTGTGTGTTGCAATTGCACAGAACATTGCCTCTGTCATAAATATAAATCCACAAGGCTTGGCATGTTTGGTTGCTGATGGTCACTAGCAGTATTAAGAGGCATGTGAGTGGAGTGTGAGGGTGTTTGAATCAAAGGGTAGATCTTACACTCAGAATGAAAGTTTTTTGTCTGTATGGCAATTTTCTTTTTCTGCCATGCAGTTGGGACAAGGACAAGGGATCATGATTTGGTGTGCATGAGGTTGCCTGTTACAATCACATGAAATGAGCATTGTGCATGATTGCACTTGAGAGGTTGGTAATTGTTGTCCACTTGGTCTAGAGGTATGATTCCTGCTTCGGTGCAGGAGGTCCCGGGTTCAATCCCCGGAGTGGACCTTGGAACATGTCACCAAATTGGTAAAACAAGACCCTTCTCCATCATAAATGAAAAGAGCAGCTCATTCAAGAAGACAAACAACACCTGACAATGACAGCTGCAAAAGGCACACTTTTGCATCTGGTTTGCTTCACAAGAGAGCACTTTTGTCAGTAGCAAAATTGAGATATGAACAGAAGGGTTGTCATGTTGCCTCTCTGCTGAAGTCTGTTGGATAGGCAGAACAGGATAGACATCTGGAATCAAGCATTGGGGTTCTCATGCCACATGGCTTCCCCAACATTTCCTACTTCCAATCAAACTTCCTCATGTCTGTGCATTTTGGGTGTGGTGTGGTGCCACAAGGCCAATGGTGAGGCAGTATTGTGATGAGAGCAGTGGACAAGATCTCCATGAGCTTCTGGAGCAATGGGAAATGTTGGATGTGGGTTTGTTGCTAGGGACATGGAACATCTGTTTGTGAGGAGTTCAAATCAAAAGGAAATTGATCAAAGGAAAACAATGATAGCCGGTGATCTATTGTTGTAAATATTCTGGAGCCTGGTGTGTGTTGCAATCGCACAGAACATTGCCTCTGTCATAAATATAAATCCACAAGGCTTGGCATGTTTGGTTGCTGATGGTCACTGGCAGTATTAAGAGGCATGTGAGTGGAGTGTGAGGGTGTTTGAATCAAAGGGTAGATCTTACACTCAGAATGAAAGTTTTTTGTCTGTATGGCAATTTTCTTTTTCTGCCATGCAGTTGGGACAAGGACAAGGGATCATGATTTGGTGTGCATGAGGTTGCCTGTTACAATCACATGAAATGAGCATTGTGCATGATTGCACTTGAGAGGTTGGTAATTGTTGTCCACTTGGTCTAGAGGTATGATTCCTGCTTCGGGTGCAGGAGGTCCCGGGTTCAATCCCCGGAGTGGACCTTGGAACATGTCACTAAATTGGTAAAACAAGAAGACCCTTCTTCATCATAAATGAAAAGAGCAGCTCATTCAAGAAGACAAACAACACCTGACAATGACAGCTGCAAAAGGCACACTTTTGCATCTGGTTTGCTTCACAAGAGAGCACTTTTGTCAGTAGCAAAATTGAGATATGAACAGAAGGGTTGTCATGTTGCCTCTCTGCTGAAGTCTGTTGGATAGGCAGGACAGGATAGGCATCTGGAATCAAGCATTGGGGTTCTCATGCCACATGGCTTCCCCAACATTTCCTACTTCCAATCAAACTTCCTCATGTCTGTGCATTTTGGGTGTGGTGTGGTGCCACAAGGCCAATGGTGAGGCAGTATTGTGATGAGAGCAGTGGACAAGATCTCCATGAGCTTCTGGAGCTTCTGGGAAATGTTGGATGTGGGTTTGTTGCTAGGGACATGGAACATCTGTTTGTGAGGAGTTCAAATCAAAAAGGAAATTCATCAAAGGAAAACAATGATTGCCGGTGATCTATTGTTGTAAATATTCTGGAGCCTGGTGTGTGTTGCAATTGCACAGAACATTGCCTCTGTCATAAATATAAATCCACAAGGCTTGGCATGTTTGGTTGCTGATGGTCACTAGCAGTATTAAGAGGCATGTGAGTGGAGTGTGAGGGTGTTTGAATCAAAGGGTAGATCTTACACTCAGAATGAAAGTTTTTTGTCTGTATGGCAATTTTCTTTTTCTGCCATGCAGTTGGGACAAGGACAAGGGATCATGATTTGGTGTTCATGAGGTTGCCTGTTACAATCACATGAAATGAGCATTGTGGATGATTGCACTTGAGAGGTTGGTAATTGTTGTCCACTTGGTCTAGAGGTATGATTCCTGCTTCGGGTGCAGGAGGTCCCGGGTTCAATCCCCGGAGTGGACCTTGGAACATGTCACCAAATTGGTAAAACAAGACCCTCCTCCATCATAAATATGACGGCTAGAAACAATAGGAGCACTGTGTATCCTAGAGGTATCATGATACCCAGCCGGACAGACAGTGGATTCCAAAAAACTGATTTCGAGTAAATTAAAAAAAAGAATTTTGGAGCGAACGAAGTAGCTCTATTATAGTACTGTAGAAACATACCAATTTTCTACAAGAATGAATTGATCGGATTGTTCTGATATGCTTTATTCAACAGACAATAACTCGTGAAATACTGTTCAAAAGAACGAAATAAGAACACCGTTCGAAAGCTTGGAAAGTGATCTTTCAATTGATGTAAGGTTGTAAAAATGTGTTTACATCAGATGTGACGTCATTTTCGTCCGTCACACGGATGAAAGACAGAGCAGGAGTGCTCCTTTTGTTTTTAGCCGTCATAAATGAAAAGAGCAGCTCATTCAAGAAGACAAACAACACCTGACAATGACAGCTGCAAAAGGCACACTTTTGCATCTGGTTTGCTTCACAAGAGAGCACTTTTGTCAGTAGCAAAATTGAGATATGAACAGAAGGGTTGTCATGTTGCCTCTCTGCTGAAGTCTGTTGGATAGGCAGGACAGGATAGACATCTGGAATCAATCATTGGGGTTCTCATGCCACATGGCTTCCCCAACATTTCCTACTTCCAATCAAACTTCCTCATGTCTGTGCATTTTAGGTGTGGTGTGGTGCCACAAGGCCAATGGTGAGGCAGTATTGTGATGAGAGCAGTGGACAAGATCTCCATGAACTTCTGGGAAATGTTGGATGTGGGTTTGTTGCTAGGGACATGGAACATCTGTTTGTGAGGAGTTCAGATCAAAAAGGAAATTGATCAAAGGAAAACAATGATTGCCGGTGATCTATTGTTGTAAATATTCTGGAGCCTGGTGTGTGTTGCAATCACACAGAACATTGCCTCTGTCATAAATATAAATCCACAAGGCTTGGCATGTTTGGTTGCTGATGGTCACTGGCAGTATTAAGAGGCATGTGAGTGGAGTGTGAGGGTGTTTGAATCAAAGGGTAGATCTTACACTCAGAATGAAAGTTTTTTGTCTGTATGGCAATTTTCTTTTCTGCCATGCAGTTGGGACAAGGACAAGGGATCATGATTTGGTGTGCATGAGGTTGCCTGTTACAATCACATGAAATGAGCATTGTGCATGATTGCACTTGAGAGGTTGGTAATTGTTGTCCACTTGGTCTAGAGGTATGATTCCTGCTTCGGTGCAGGAGGTCCCGGGTTCAATCCCGGAGTGGACCTTGGAACATGTCACCAAATTGGTAAAAGAAGACCCTTCTTCATCATAAATGAAAAGAGCAGCTCATTCAAGAGACAAACAACACCTGACAATGACAGTGCAAAGGCACACTTTTGCATCTGGTTTGTTAAAGAGAGCACTTTTGTAGTAGCAAAATTGAGATATGAACAGAAGGGTTGTCATGTTGCCTCTTGCTGAAGTCTGTTGGATAGGCAGGACAGGATAGACATCTGGAATCAAGCATTGGGGTTCTCATGCCACATGGCTTCCCCAACATTTCCTACTTCAATCAAACTTCCTATGTCTGTGCATTTTGGGTGTGGTGTGGGCCACAAGGCCAATGGTGAGGCAGTATTGTGATGAGAGCAGTGGACAAGATCTCCATGAGCTTCTGGAGCTTCTGGGAAATGTTGGATGTTCAATCCCCGGAGTGGACCTTGGAACATGTCACCAAATTGGTAAAAGAAGACCCTTCTTCATCATAAATGAAAAGAGCAGCTCATTCAAGAAGACAAACAACACCTGACAATGACAGCTGCAAAAGGCACACTTTTGCATCTGGTTTGCTTCACAAGAGAGCACTTTTGTCAGTAGCAAAATTGAGATATGAACAGAAGGGTTGTCATGTTGCCTCTCTGCTGAAGTCTGTTGGATAGGCAGGACAGGATAGACATCTGGAATCAAGCATTGGGGTTCTCATGCCACATGGCTTCCCCAACATTTCCTACTTCCAATCAAACTTCCTCATGTCTGTGCATTTTGGGTGTGGTGTGGTGCCACAAGGCCAATGGTGAGGCAGTATTGTGATGAGAGCAGTGGACAAGATCTCCATGAGCTTCTGGAGCTTCTGGGAAATGTTGGATGTGGGTTTGTTGCTAGGGACATGGAACATCTGTTTGTGAGGAGTTCAAATCAAAAGGAAATTCATCAAAGGAAAACAATTGGGGTTCTCATGCCACATGGCTTCCCCAACATTTCCTACTTCCAATCAAACTTCCTCATGTCTGTGCATTTTGGGTGTGGTGTGGTGCCACAAGGCCAATGGTGAGGCAGTATTGTGATGAGAGCAGTGGACAAGATCTCCATGAGCTTCTGGAGCTTCTGGGAAATGTTGGATGTGGGTTTGTTGCTAGGGACATGGAACATCTGTTTGTGAGGAGTTCAAATCAAAAAGGAAATTCATCAAAGGAAAACAATGATAGCCGGTGATCTATTGTTGTAAATATTCTGGAGCCTGGTGTGTGTTGCAATTGCACAGAACATTGCCTCTGTCATAAATATAAATCCACAAGGCTTGGCATGTTTGGTTGCTGATGGTCACTAGCAGTATTAAGAGGCATGTGAGTGGAGTGTGAGGGTGTTTGAATCAAAGGGTAGATCTTACACTCAGAATGAAAGTTTTTTGTCTGTATGGCAATTTTCTTTTTCTGCCATGCAGTTGGGACCTGAATTCAGATATTTGCTTCCTATGTGTTTTAAGTTATGGCAGGTATAAAGTGTTGCACATCAACTTGTGATGCATTCTGGCTTTTTATGACTTCTTTGTGACAAGTTTATGCTCTGTGTTTGCATATTTTTCATTACAAAGTGTTTTGGGTCATGGCATACTCATGCATTTGTACCATGCATGTTTGGTAGAGTACCTCTCTTTGTACATTACTAGTTGCTTGTGTATGAATTATTGCACACTACAAGGAGGTGTGTTGATAATATAGTACTATAGCCATTATTCAATAAAGTATAGTACAAGGCAAAATGGATTTCCCCTCCTGTTTATGTTAAAATTTTTGCCGTGTGTGTTGTCAAATGCTTCATACTTAGTGATATGTCAGGTTTTCTTGGTTCCCAATGATTCATAATGATCAAAGATACTTTTCCACCACCCTCACCACTATGTCTGCTTGCTAACTACATACCAACAAAACAAAAGCATTGCAATGGTAGCAATGTTTTATTCTCACAGGTGCAGAAGTTAGGGCTTGCTGTGGTCAGTCTAATTGCTTATTGTAGCCTGCTGCATCAACAATTTCAATTATGATAGGCAGTGCAAGTGACTATTGCACCCCAAAAGGATCTCTTTCTGAAGGCATGGTTGAGCAAATTTTTGATTGACAGATTGCAATGAGACTTGGTGTTGTATCAACGGATAGCTCCTGCAATTCTTGATGCCACTTATAATTCATTCTGCTGATGAATATATTCAACATTGTCAAGATGGGAAACTCAGTCTATTATGTAATTGGTTTTAATGTCAAAGAACATATGAAGAATCCAGTTAGGAGAAGATGGAAATAAGATTGAGAAAATGTGATTTAATACGTGAAATCACACATTTTTGAAAAAATGCTACCATAGTTAAGAGATAGCATTGGATCTCATTGTTCTCTCAGTTCCATCCTATAAATGTAAGATGCTTCATCATAATTTTCTACCTCTCATGATAATGGACACATATATTGGCAAACACAACTGTTCTTTCACCGCATTTCTGTCAGGTCAAGTGCCAGAATCAAATTAAATTAGTTTTGTGATGATGTGGTGTACTTGTACCATCAATCAAATGAATTTGACTGAGCCAGTTTCAATAGAATTAAAATGAAGGAACAATAATTGAAACCTGAATCATAACACTTTCTTCACCTCTTTTCATTGACAACCACATGGACTTAAAATCGTGTATCCTAAACTCTCTTTTCTACCTCGAGTTCTGTGATTGCAAAAAGGTTGTTGCTGATTGTTTTGTCAGTTTCAGTGTTGTGTTTGTAATTGTATTTATGATTGATGCTTGTTGCTGCGGACACAATATGACTTCATCTACGCTCCAATTTTGCAATATAAATGTGAGTTATTTTACTTATCAGGACATCTCTTTGCTTGCCATCATCATCAAAACGGCTCAACAGATCTCTTCTTTTTTTGACAATGCTGCTTTTTATTGCAGTTGGTTTTCATGTAGAATACAGTTTACAAATAGGTAGACTAGTGTTCATTCTTTAATCAATTTTTGGATACTTGAACCTGAATGACCCCAGTATGGTTTGGTTTTGCTTGTTGGTATGTTTCTCTTGTTGGCATTACTCTCACTCTCACTTTGATCTGCAGTAAGCTTCAGGAGAATGAGGGCAGGTGGTTGGTGTCCACCTGCTTGGTGAGTGAGAAGTCATGTGGTCAGACATGCACACACTGGGAAGTGACAGCTTGTAATGGGCAAGGATGGAAGGAATTTCACATGTAAAGTAATGTTGTACTTGTGTGGTGCCATTCTTAACACACTATCAATGGTTGTCAAAATCCTACATTCATCCTACCAATTTATCACCTTTAATTAATGTATTTCATAAAAAATGTCTATGGAAACACATTACTTCTTATAGGTTATAGATGTTTTGCCCCAGCCTGCACAACAGTCCCATCATCACATAATTTTTCTCACAGAGACATCATAATGGATAAAGTGCATATCACTCATCCATCAACACAGGATGGCCTTAGTTGGAAATGTTGACGTCTCGTGTTGCGTCAGCAAAGCCTAAAATTTGATGACATGTCTTGTCACTGCCTACACGTCGCCAATATGTCAATTTTGTCAGCAAGACATGTCGCCGACATTAGGTGTTTACGAGTTGTCAAACGACATGTTGATTGTCATGTCAGTGACATTTTTGTGACATGTCAACAAATTTTTACAACATCATAAAGTGATACTTCTAGCATACTGTAATGGATCGTGTGGACAAATAATAGCACATTAGATACTCTAGATCCCTTAGTCTACACAGTGTTCTAATTATATCCTATTGCTGTATCATAAGTAGTAGTGCAGCGTCATAAGAGAACATAACTAGGTAGTTGTAGGGGACGCAGTAAAAAAACCTCAGGAGGAAAAAAGCCTCCCCCTACCTAAACTTGCTCCCTGTGCACAATCTCAATCCCTGCTGCCTGTGGATTCTCACATATCAAACCTATCAAAATCTCAGTGACATTCCACCGCTGAAGTTCACCATCCTCATCTTGACATATAAGTGACCAACCCTTATCAATCCCCTTTTTCTTGTTTCCATGACTGTACTCTCCATTTGTGCCATCAACTGTGTAAGTATTCCCAAAATCAGGATCATAAAACACCAGTCCCTTGTACTTCTCCAGCAGCTGAGCCTCACATACACAATCACACGTGACAATAGCCTTCTCCTCCCAGTCCTTAATCCAAGCTCAGACAATCCTCGTTGTTGCAGACTTATTCAGATCTTCAACATCTACCCCAAAATTCTCAAGTTGGTGATCAAAACTGAGAGAAAGAACTGATGTTAGATTACCTGATCAAACATGACACGAATGCACACATTACTCACTTAAAATCATCATTGCAAAACATTGCAGTTGGCCCTTCTGTATCTATCTTCTCATTTGCCTGTCTATTAAGTCTAAACTCCTTGATAAGGGATGTCGAGTAGAGGATAATCCTCTTCTCAACAGAATCACCTCCAAGATTTTGCCGTTCACCCATTTTTACATTCTTCACAGCTGCCCAGTTCCTTTCACATGGTCCAACCCATAGAGTCTTGGAGGTTACACGACAAGCAACAAAACCCAACACATCTGTGTATGGCAAAGAATACTTTTCAGGCCACAGATATGACTTACCCTGTAGAGCATGTTGACTGTTCCATCTTGATGCACTGTCAAAAGGCGGACTCTCTTTCTTGAAAGTCTGAAACTCATCCCAAAATCTATCCAGGATTTCACCTTCTTTCATCCCAGCAATCCTCTTGGACCTGTTTGGGCATGGCAGGACATGAAGGTGCTTGACAACGTCCTCTAGAGCCAAATGATGTTCTTGTGCCATGTTCTCCTTCACATCCTCCCTGACCACTTTAAGTACACAAAAGCACCACCCAGAAATGGCATAGTCATGCTCTAGCTTGGTGGCCTGCTTCTTCCATGTTTGTAGGATACTCTCACCCAAGTTCAAAGCATTCTCCTGTCCAACAGCCTCCTCTTCTTCTGAATCACTGTCCTCACCTTCTTCATCTTCCATATCATGGGGCGTAATTTCAGAACCAGCATCATCATCCTCTTTGGCACAATCTGCTTCTTGAGACGGATTGTAACACAAAGGAGAAATCAATTAACCCACATTGGCAAATAACAAAGGGTACAAGAGACTTACCCTGTTCTCCAAATCTGGGCCACCTCATCACCAAATTCATCATGATCAACAAATTTACCAAAATGGTCTGGATCATTGAGAGCATCAATCGAACTTGTCAATGAAAGAACTGTTCTTTTGGAAAGGAAATATATCTTATCCATCATGGGTGTGTTTGAGTGGGAATATCTCAGGGCACGACTTGCAGGAAAAACAGCTCTGAGCAGCACAAACAGAGCCTTGAAAAACAAAGGGTCTTCAATGTCAAACACAGCTCCTTGTACTCTGTCATTCTTACTGAGATCACAAAACTTTGTGGTGTGAATAGTAGCAAGAAACACATTCCTTTGATGAAGGATTCTCATCATGGCATAAAAGCATGATGCCATTCTTGTACATGCTCCATGGAGTAAACCCACTCTCCTACCACCGTTCACTAGTGAGGACTGTGCCATGAACTGTGCATAGATCCCATAAGACGAACCTGACCCAAAGACATTGCAAAGTCTGCAGGCCTTTGCAATGAGTGTCTCAAATAAAAATGAGATTCGAAAAGTGAGATCAATTTCAATGAGAAGTCAAGAGTAAAAATGGAAGGAAAACAATATCAATGTGAGACCTTGTCGGATCAAACTCCACCACCAAGTCCTCCATCATGGAGGCAATAAATGAAGCATCCTTCTTCCCCTCGTGTGATATGTGCTCAGAACAATCTGTTGTTGCAACTGTCGTGAGAGAAATGTTAGCACACATAACAAGCACATTGATTAGAGGCATCATCACCACTGTGGCACCATCACTTAGCCAAGCTAGCCCAAAAACATCTGTCTCCTTGAGTATACTTTCCTTGTTCAAAGCCATACAATTCTTGTAATTGAGATCAAGCAGTGGCCCACCAATCATCTTGCAAGACGAGACCTTGAAAGTTTGGTCAACAAGCTTTGCATACTGGAGGATCAACTTAAACCAAGGAGATTCAACTGCTTGGTCAGGCAGGTTATCCGAATGCCAGAAATCTGCGATGGCCATTTCAAGCTTTGCATTCAAAATGGTCCTGACATCTGACTGCACCATTTGGTCAATCAGGCCGTTCAAAGAAGACTGAAGCCATCGTTGAGGAGAGCGTGGCTTGGTGGCCATGGAGGATGTTGTAGAAACAGAACCTGTTGCAGAAGGCATGCTGAAGAGAGAGGATTGGACAAGGGTAGTTTCTTTTGACAAAGTGATAAAGCAGCATCCCGACGGACTTCGGCAGCATTTATAACTGTTTCTTGACCATGCTTGCGGTTCATTGCCTTGTTTACTGTGTGGTGAAATGAATCAGCGTAACGCAGTTCATGTTCTTTGGAGACAACTGCAGAACAGATTGCAATACTCAAGTTCTTCTCTTTGGCCTTGTTGCGTGCTTAGGCTTGAATGATTTGTTGCAGCGCAGACACCTCCATGAGTTCATGCCAACAGATTCAACATACTTATCATCCCAAATTGTTGTCAATTGGGAAAATTCCTCGTCAGCTTCTGCAGCAAATGTGCCAATGATGTTGAGAGGTGGGAAATCAGGCATGGCCGGGATATTGGGTGGGGGAGGAGCAGGAGAGTTGCCAGAGTAAACCTCTGCAGCTCAGAATTAACAATTGTTGAAAAGATTCAGGCCTGTGACAAACAGCGCAACAAAAATCGTCTCATGCAACATTGCGGGGGACAATGGACATGATGAAGATTCACGCAACAACATATAGGACAACAAAGATATACTTCTTGGGACTTTGCTTAATAACAAGTGTGATCCATGATTTCTCAAGGAGACGGGGACACTGGTTGAAAAGGTTCACGCGACGACAACAAACAGCGCAACAAAAATGACCTCGTTGCGTGGAGGGACAACAGGCATCAAAACAAACTTCATTACAAGTACATGGTGACAAGAATGTTGTTGCAAAGGCAACGTGGACATGATAAAGATTGACGCAACGACAAACAGGCCAACAAAAATAAACTTTTTGCGACTTCGCTTTATCTTACAAGAGTGATCCATGATTTTGCAAGGAGACGGGGACAATGGTTGAAATGATTCATGCGACGACAACAAACAGGGCAACAAAAATGATCTCGTTGCGTGGAGGGACAACGGGCGTCAAAACAAACTTCGTAACAAGTACATGGTGACAAGAATGTTCTTGCAAAGGCAGCATGGACAGTTGTTGAAATGATTCACGTCACCACGCTACAAATAATTGTCAATGCAAACAGCATAGCAAGGTAACCATGAAGATAAATTTCAGTCATGATCATGGGGCTAGTGCTGTAAAAGAATAATGCTGTTGAGCATATTCTTACGGTAGTGAAGATGTGCGTGTCAGCAAATTGATGCAAATGTGATCTACTAGCTGCAATGAAAGTGCAAAATTAGTCTAATTTTAAGAACAAACTAAGCAAGAAGACAAGCATGTATTAATTGTTGATTAGAACAGCTCCATGACACAATGCGTGGCAGTACGGGCCGACGCGTGACTTACTATAGAGGTCCAGTCACATTGCCGGCAACATTCATGTATACTTCTCCCCCTTCATATCACCTGTTGTTAATCATTGTGTTGCCTTCAAACAACCTGCTTGCTTGCAGGCAGAACATTCATGGTACAATGAAGGTACTGTGTTGTCCTCCTTCCTACTTTTGATTGATTTACTTCATACATGTGATGAGTGGGAAATCTGATGTATACTCTCTGGAGTGTGGTGTGACTCATGTCACTGGTGTGCTTTTGGTTCATCACATTGCAGCTGTCTTGTTAATACTTTGCCATATGATTTTTCTACACTGCCGATTTATACGAGCAAATTGTTAACAATTCTTCTGCAATGCTTTGCTCTTTTAAATCCAAAATGTTAAAGATGAGAATTCTAACAAGAAACAATGGCAAGGAACTTGATCCCCAAAGTCTGAACATTGTATCTTCTTCAAATGCATCATGTACACCATGTTTTTGGTTTCTGTGACATATTGAGTACCAACATGACAGAGTACCTCATGGAGGTTGTACCTCCTTAATGCTTGTTACCATTCTATCAACAAGAGTTGTGACCCATGAGTCCTGCTGATTTTCTTCAATGTATTGGCCTACCAGTGGCTAGGGTGACTGCGACAGGATGATATGGTGAGTTCATTCCAACACTGCTGACAATGGAGTTGCCTCTTTTGTAACTAACACTTATGATTAAGACTTCTTTCTTCAACAGTAACTGAATTCAACAATCAACCTCTTAAGTTTGAAAACTTTTAGGCAACTGTAAGTTTAGACTGAAGTTGGCGAGTATATTCATAATGTTCATTTTTGATGATTATTTTGTAAACATTATAACAAGTATGATTTGGCACAGTTCATGTTTTGGTGCTCATATGATTGATTTGCCTGAGTTGGAAGATCAAATTCTCTTCTGTGCTTTAAGTGATAAGCACTAATGATTATTTGCAGCAATCAATTATGGCTTCAAAATGAAGGAGAAAGTAGTGCATCAATCCATGTTTTATGTTAAATCTACGAAAAAAGCTACAACACTAACAGAGTTCCTGTTTCACTGCTCTATTTAGCGCTGTATGGTGGCTGTTTGAATAGATCCATCACACAAATAATGAAAGTAACCAACATCAGTCTGCAATACCCTAATGATTAAGTTATTATTTATACGCACAAAATTTCTACCATGGAACTAATACGTATGAGATAACCTCATTATCCAACATGTGTTGAAGGATTTCATGTTCCTCCATTGCAGAGAGCATAGATATTCTATTATTTTGTATGGCAATCATGATATAACTAAAATGGGGGGAGTTAGACAATCTCCTCGAATGGAGTTAACAAAATCCTACCTCAAAAAGTAGGACGCCCTTCTAGCTCACAAAGGTAGAAATAGGATTCGAATGTATTCGAATGAATAACTCATGGTAAACTTGGTTCATATACTACTCTATTCAGAAAAAAATCATTTTGTAAAATCTTTATTGGATCTTGTTCCAACACTCATCATCATCGATGATGCGATCCAGATGCTTCGTCATGTTGTATGAAAATGTCTCGGTAGGATTCGTGGTGTCAAGAGTCCATCCAAGCGACTCGCCGTTTCCATTGTCCATTTCGTTGAGGCTCATTTCTTATTATTTTAGCAAAGCAACCAGCCGATCGGAGTTCCGTCTCATCAATCCATCGCATACCATTTATCGTCGCAACAGTATAACAAAACCATGAAAATCCTAGTCCCCATCAAACGAGTCATCGACTACGCCATCAAAATCCGCGTCGACCCCACCAAAGGCCCCCACGCCGTCCAACAAGCCAACGTGAAAATGTCCATGAATCCCTTCTGCGAAATCGCCGTCGAAGAAGCTATTCGTCTCAAGGAAGCCAAAAAGAGCAAGGACGATGAAGTGGTGGCGGTTTCGATTGGTCCTAAGCAATGTTCGGAGACGATTCGAACGGCGTTGGCTATGGGGGCCGATAGGGGAATACATATTGAGACAAAGGGAGACGTTAGGGGAGATTATATCGACTTGCAGCCATGGGGGATTGCCAATCTACTGAAGGGTGTGGTGGAGAAGGAAGACAAGGTTGATTTGGTTTTATTGGGGAAGCAGAGTATTGATTCGGTACGTATTTGTTCTTTTCGTTCATGCGTTTCTGGTCCTCTTAACGCTTCTTGGCGCTACCATTCGCAATATCCTGTATGCTTTTTGGCCCGAGTTTTGAGATAGAATCCGTGTGTTCCCTCGGTGGAGATATTATTATGTTCTCACATAAATTATGCTTTGTTTGCTGTGCTACTAATGCAGGACTGTGGACAAACTGGGCCTCTCCTTGCTGGTCTCTTGAATGCTCCTCAGGCTACGTTTGCTGCTAAGGTGACACGAGAGGATGATGGCTCATTTGTCGTGGACCGAGAAACTGATGCAGGTAATGTTTGTCACGATTTATTACTTGATTACTCTTTTTGTTCCATGGAAATGAACCTTTGAAACTTGCTGCAGGAACTGAGACCATTAAACTGAAGCCCTCAAACGCACCAGCAGTCATCACATGCGATCTGCGCCTAAACACACCCCGATATCCTACCATGCCAAACATTATGAAAGCAAAGAAAAAGCCAGTTCAAGTCATTTCATTGGAAGATATGGTGAAAGAATTGGGTTTGAACTTGGATGATGTTTTGAAACCTCGAAACCAGGTTGTGGAAGTTTATGAGCCTCCTCCGAGAAAAGAAGGCGAAATGGTGGAGAGTGTTGATGTTTTGATTGGTAAATTGAAAGGGAAGGGATTGGTTGGATAAATTTAGAAACACTATGGACAATTCATGTTGAAATGGTGAAACGGAATTGAATTCGAGCACTGAATGATTCAGACCAACAGGGAAAGACTAGCTGCACAAATATGGCGCAGGGGTGTCTATGCTTGAATTGTCAGATAGGTGCACATTATGAGTTACTTACAAATTCGTAAAGTTTATGTGAAATTGAGAGCGATTCTTCTTTTCTATCAGTAGAATATCGACTGCAAAAATCAACGAGCCATTTTGATGAACATTCATGAAGTTGTAAATGAAAGCATTCTCAATTGGGCAATCATTCAAAAAGTCACTCCACATCGCTGCCGTACCCATCCTGAGTAAATTCTAGCTTTGTATCTCCATACATCATTCTTGGTTCTAATTCAAGATCTTCGTCACTGCACCCAGCCTCCACTGTAGACGTGCCTTCACCATTGGATTGACGACTACCATGGCGTGATGTGCGCAGGGATGATGATTTTGAAAATATTTGCGGGATTTCTGCAGTGACATCAAGAGAGTCGTCGGCTTCGGAATCATCGTCATTATCGGATTGAGACTGTGGATCATAGGTAGTATCTTGGGGCGTATCGTCTAAACGCATTCTCTGCTTCCGCCAGGAGTAGGATATGTCATTCTCGTCTACGCTGGATTGCTCATGGTCACTCTCGCGGCTGCCGCATTGCTTTTCGCTAGCGGAAGAGCGCCGCTTTCTTCCCCTATCGCTGATACTGGTCCCAATACTCTCAGATTGCGCTTTACTATGATCATCATCTAACGTGTCGTTCTTAGTTCTAGATCGCCTTAACTCGCGCTTGCGTCGAATATCAGCCAATGCACTTACTCGCCGTTTTGACATGGATCCAAGGTTTGAGGTATGCATATTATCCTCGTTGACTTCCAACTCTCCGAGTATGCGGCTAGTGGCGCTGGCAGCCCGTAATTTATTCTCAGCGTCGGCACTATTTTCTTGGTCGGCTTCACTATCCCCATCGAAAGTGATATCATCATTTTCATCTTCTTTTGACTCCAATTCTTTCTGTTGATTGTGGTTCGTCCTATGCTGGTGTCGCTTTTCTTGAGAATTCTTTCTCAAGATGTGTCTACCTCTGACTGATGCTTCTTCCACAGATACATCATTCGTAACATCTCTAATACCCAGCCGTTCGTCGCCTCTGTTCACAACACTTTCATTCAAAGGACGCTCCTCCTCGTCATCTACTTCTTCTTCCATACAAGTCATGATGAAATCGACAAAGCTTGGTCGGACACCTACAACGTCACCATGACTAGAATCGCAACCGTCTCTGCTCACTTGATGCTGAATCGCCATCATACCACGAGAACTGACACTAATACAAGTCTCACAGCCTATATCTAATCCACGCATTCCGGTCAAAAATGCCCCCAGGGGATATCGTTTCGCCATATTCTCCTCCTCCTGTGAATAATATTCCATCCCCACATACATGCCATTTGCACGCGGGCGCGCCTGATATGGAACACTGACACAGACTTCTGACCTTGGCCCCACTGCACCCAGCTCCATTCCCTTTTTGGAAAACTTAACTTCCACCACCGAAGCTCCAGGCACATCGTACAACTCTGCCACTGCGGCTTGCAAAGCATCCGAATAGAAAATAGCCCGCGCCAATAATGGAGAAGAACGGAATGCACTGGCTAACCCGGAGTTGTCCCCATTTTCATCGACGGACACTCCCGGCACCTCGCAAGTGACCAAACATCCTCCTCCTATACTCCCTTCGTCTAAAAATTCTAAATGAAACAGCGCCGTATCACGATCGTACGACATACAAAGCGGGACCTTGTCCAATGACGCGTATTCACCCAATGGGTGCTTGCCACCCACACCGACGCCACCTCCCTTACTCGGTCTATGATTCTTGGACAGAATGGAAAAGCACTCTAATACAGTGGTCAGATTGATCCCAAATTCTCCCCCCCGAATCACCTCCTTGACTCTCGTCCGCCTCTGCGACCCACCGCCCGCCTCACTGCTCCCGTTGTCCACATCATCAAGATCCCCTTCCTCCTCGCTCTCCTCCAACCAAACCTCCTCCTCCCCCACAAAATACTCCCGAAACAACCCCCTCGGCAAATCCACCGAACATTGACTCTGCCTCGCCAATCCCTGCACACAATGAAACGTCAGGCCATTCGGACCCGCGTACACCGTGGCATGCTGCACTTTCGTTTCGGCCCCTCCTCCCACTGCGGCAATGGCAGCATGTCCCGTCGTGGGGACGGCGGGACCGTGCGATGATTTGGAAATGACGCGACGAAGGCACGAGAGGAGCGTTCCGATGGCACCGGCGGAATCGCATTGGGAGGAGAAGAGGAGATGGTTGGTTTCTGGCGGTTCGTCGGCGTTGGCGTGGTCGTGGTCGTCGATTGTGTGAGAGGGAGGATGATTGGATTGTGTGGTATTGTTCGAGCTTTTGCCGCTGTGGAGGGCGCGGGGAGTTTGCCACCGGCTGGTATGATTCGGGGGTGTATCGGAGTGCTCTGACATTACTTGCTCATTGTGACTGTGGATGGTATTTATTTTCGGTTTGTGCTATGGAATGGTATGGTACCGTTTTGAAATATCGTGCCGGGTTGTCAGAGAGCCTTGGCCTCAGCACACAGGCAACTTCGCTAAAAATCGCTCAACTGTGTACTACCTACAGTAACCCTCATTAGGCTGTGATTTTGTTCGACGAATAGACGAACAGCAATATCGCTAAAATGGGCTGTTCTCTGTTCGTAGCTCAAATCGTGATTTTGTTCCTACGAATAGACGAACAGATGATAGCCAGAATGCCCGTTTTCTGTTCGTCTATCCGTTTTGAGCGATCACGAATAGACGAACATAGGCTGTGACTTTCTCGGGTCCGATTCGAATCGGCCAATCGGAATCCGTGACAGAATTTTTGAAATTTTCGTATTGCCCCCTCTCCTGCCTTTGTGGGGCTGTCGTATCGGCCATTCCGATCTAATTGACCAATGGGTCAATGGAGTCATTCCCGCCAAGTCATCGAGACGGTGGCCATGTTACCAGATGGTAATAAATCATTATTGGAACAGAGAAAGAGTGCGGAGAGCGTCCGGGTGATGGACAGACGAGCTCGGCGGCAGGTCAGCAGCACAGGGTGAGCACAGCTCGCCAATCCATCTCATTCTGCATCGAGAGCTGCCGCAGTTCCATGAAGCAACGCAACTGCGGATTAGAGTGGTTTTTGAAGTGTTTTGTTTTAGATTTAGTTTTCTTCAAGACACCACAGCTCACGCGCAGACCCCCCGAGCTATGGCAGGGACACGAGACTTCCTCGCGGAAGCGTTCGAGACGATAGGCACGAGTATGCTCGACAGGAACGTCGAAATCCCACCGGGGACTCCAGCCCCAGCAACACCGTCGCAAACACAGGACGACGCGAATCAGCCCCCACATGCACGGGGACCGGACCCACCCACGGATGATATCGAACCGTGGCTTCTCGTCAACGCGCCCACGCCTCCGACCGCCCCAGCAACCCCAGCGGCACGGGCGGAGGACACCCCTGCCCTCGCAACTACAGCAGCGACTGAGCCCGAATCGAGCAGGCCCGCGCCCACACCTACGGCGCCAGGGACGCTACGGGCGGCCATTCAGCATTGCGAGACAAGAATGGGCACCACTGCCGGCAGCCACCAACGAGAATGGGCGTGGCAACGCGACGTCGGCGGCGCCACTGCTCGCACGAAGGCATTCAAGGAGCAGGCACTGGCCGGGTCCCTCCGGTTCTTCGCGTTTATGCAACCTGGAAACAGGTTCGTTAACGTGTTCCACTCCGCCGCCGTCTTCTTTGACCCTCTAGCCGGCAACGACGCAGCTTTGAAAACGATCGCCTTCGTCGGCGACCGCACCGCCGGGCAAGGATGCATTCCAGTGGCACTGAAACCAGAGAAGCCATGGAGCTGGCCGGGTATCAGTATAGGGGTGGACGAAGTGGAATTCGAGACTTTCTACGCAGAGCAAACGTCTCGAGACAAATGGTACCACCCCGAGGGCCTTCGCCAGACGCAGCAGGTCCCCACGGCGCTCTTGCTCCCCACGTTGTTGGCAGACTTCATCACTACGAAACAGCGTACCCCATGGGAAGTCTATCAGGAGGCGAAGAGACTGGGAAATTCGGAGGGGTACCCCGTCACTGCGGACGACACGGAGCTTGTGAGGCTGTGGGCAATGGGGGCCGCCCACTCCACAGATGGAGCAAAAAGCGTCCTGAGCATGGAAATCGAACCCATGTTATCATTCGACCCTACGTTTCAGGATTGGGCAAAGGCCCGCCTCGATGCCACGCTAGGGGCACCGCAACAACCTCTTTCACAGGAGGGGGAGGTGCCACGACGAAACCTCGCAGACCAAAGAGCGACAGATGGCATCGCCTTGCAGACAGCTGAGACCCTGAAGGCGGTAGTCGAGGCACTCAACAACGCAAAACACAGCACGGGCGGAGGCACCAGCTCCGCAGTGACGAACACAACAAAATATGTTTACAGTGAATATGACTTGGCAGCACTGCAGGGGTTCTGTGGAGTCTCCGAACCTTGCCTCCTTCCCAAACTATGGCTGACATTCCAATCAGCCAGAAAGCCGGAGGAAGTGCGGGCTAATCTCCGGGAAGGAATGCAGGCATTCGCGCAAACAAACAATTGTGAGATCGACGGTGGGGTGTTTTCAAAAGAAAACGTTGGACGACTTGGTCGAATTGAAGTTTAATCCGGGAGGAGGCACAGCGGTATACAAGTCGGCGGGGGCTGGGCTCTCCATCCTCACCTGCCGACCTGTGAGTGCGGCAGAGAGGGAATTGGCGGTTCAGCGCGAAGAAGCACTCCTCGCATCAAAAGGCAACAGGACGCTCGAGGAGGCATTTAGGGTAGCTGCCAGTGATCCAAGACACCCACCGACGACTTTCCATGAACTACGCTTACTCATTGCCACCTACGCCAGCCTACTCAACGTCCTGTTTGGCTCCGCCTGTGACCACTTTCAAAAAGTATGGAACATATACGGGATAATGAAGGACGCCGACGTGGAGGAAAAGCGTCTGGACTTCTCAGCCGTGCTATGCCGGCAAATAGTATGGGCAATTCTCGACGACAGTAGGGGGTTCTTCAACAAGCGCCTCCACCCCGACAAGTTCCGCCTGCCCAAAGAACAAATTCCTTTCCCAGCCTCGCTCCTGGAGGCCATCTACCCCAATGTACGATGGCAGGAGCCCATTAATAGGAACATCCCGTCTCAATGGATGACCCAAGGCATCGCGCAAGACATGCGCAGGGGTGACGGCGTGGCAGGACACCGGGTAGGTTTCAGCGGAGTTCCGTCAGTGCTAGCAACGTGGCCTTACCACCAAGCGCATCCAGCACCAAGTGGCGGGAACGTCATGTACCAGCAACCATTGGGGTTACGACCACCTCCACCTGCGCCGCCGGGGCCACCACCATTCTTCCAGGCCACCGGACATACTACCACCGATAAGCTTGCCCACGTGCATCCAGTGCTGAGGCAGCACTTGGAAGAGTACCATCGGATGTTCAAAGGGAGCATGATGCTTAGTCAGATTCTCCAAGCGGCGAACGTGAAGTGGGATGAACTCCCCACACTGCCAGACTTCGTCGACGAGAAAGGCCGCAACATGATTTGCTTCAATCACGTATGCGGTAGATGCACCTTTCGACCCTGCCGACTGCGGAAGGGACACGTGCCAGCAGACAAGATCCCCAACGAGTGGGCAGAAGCCCTGTGGAAGAAGATAGAGGCTGGGGTGAAATACAAGTTGAAAGCGTCGGCAACGAGCTCGGACTCGGGAAGCCCTCCCAAAAAGCAGCGCATGTGACAGGGGTGGCAACCGGGCCGAATCCCACCGACGGTGTTAGGGGCGGCACGGACAGCAATTGCGCAGGCGCTCACGAGGAAGCGTACCCTTCCATCGAGGGAGGCAGACGTGGAGCAGTGTAGCAGCGGGGCGCAGAAGAAGCGAAAAACGGATATCTTAGGCATCGAGAAGCGGGTTTTACTAAATGACGGAGAAGGTACGCGCAACCGGTTTGCACTACAGTGTAAACAATAGAGGGACGAATTTGTTTGCGTATATACTGGTTCTTCCAGCCGCATGTTTGTTACGATTTTGTCCTGGTTTGCTTATTCCATGTATATGTTTGTACTGCTGATTGACATGGGGGCGCCCAGACACGCAGGAAGAAACCGACGATTGCGAGCCAACTCGCCCTGGCAAAGAGCCGCCATGCGAGCAAACTCGCCCTGGCAAGGTGCCAACAGACATACTCCACCAACAACATGTGCAACCGAAAACCAGGCACCCTTCCCGACTGGCAGCGCCGGCCTTGGCAGATGGGACAGCGGTCACCGGAACAACAAAAGAAAAATGGCGGCTCCAAAACAAGCGGGATCGCATCGAGCGCCAAGCCAACCAATCCGAACTATCCCAATGGCAAGTATACAAGGGAAAGCACGTCCTGCCACCGCAAAAGCAAAGGCCCACACATTTTAGGAACGAAATGTGCCCGGCAAACCTAGCGCTGCACCACCCGGCAGCAGATCTTCTCCTGCAGTATGCCACAAAAGGCTGCCCCACTAAAACGGGGCAAAATTGGACAAAGGACGAGATGGAAGCGGCAATTAATAAGGGTGCCCATCCGTCTGCAATGGTACAGGAGGCGACTGAACAGCTATGCCGGGAGACTATGGAAAAAGTAAGCAAAGGTCAGGCGTGGATCGTGCGATGGGACGATATCAAGCACGACCCACCAGCAGAGCTAAAAATTTCACCAATTGCCATGATTCCTCACAAGTCGAGAGGCTTTTGTGCAATTCTGGACCTGTCATATAGCGTGCGTCTACAGCATAAATGCCTACCATCAGTCAACGAATCGACGGTAAAGACAGCCCCACAAGGGGCCATCGACCAGATGGGGCATGTCCTCTCCCGAATCATACATGCCTTCGCCGAAGCCAAGGAAGACAGCAAAATCTTCCTCGCCAAATGGGATATAAAAGACGGATTTTGGCGATTAGATTGCGAGGAAGGGCAGGAGTGGAATTTTTGCTACGTCTTGCCAGCATCCAACGCGGACGCACCCATCGAACTGGTTGTCCCCACGTCGCTCCAAATGGGGTGGATCGAATCGCCGCCCTACTTCTGTGCAGCCTCTGAGACAGGCCGCGATGTGGCAACTCAATATATTGAGACGCCCGTGGGCTCGCTGGAGGACAACAAGTTCTTATCGTGGATGATGGACAGTGAGGCGGTGCGGTCGCTCCCGAGTTCGAGCACCAAGGGATTAGGCTTCAGCTACGTGGTCGAAGTATACATGGACGATTACCTCGGCCTAGCCATCCCCGCCTCCCGGGACCAACTCCAGCATGCTGCCAACGCTATCGTACATGGAATTCATGACGTGTTCCCAGCCAATGACAACGATGACGACGATCCAATTTCGTTCAAAAAGATCCAACGTGGCGACGGTACATGGAGCCTCCGCAAAGATATCCTGGGATTCACGTTCGACGGTGACGACAAGACCCTCTGGCTCGAAGCACCAAAAAGAGATGCGCTCCTCACGATACTTCATCAATGGCTACGCGCAAGTCGAGCTTCTCAAGCGGGCATCGCATTTACCGAGTTCGAGTCTGTCATCGCGAAAGTGCGGCATGCCTTCATTGCAATCCCGGCGGGCCACGGGCTGCTATCCCCATGCAATCGCCTGCTACACAAGCGACCTCCCTTTGTCTACCTCCATCGCAACACACCGCTCCGCGTTGCTTTGCACGACATGCGCACGCTCCTCAGGGAATCGACCCTCCTTCCCACTCAATGCAGGGAACTTGTCACAGCCTGGCCGGATTTTATCGGGGTCAAAGATGCCTCAAAACACGGCGTCAGTGGGGTTATTTTGGGAGAAAAAGCGGCTTGCACACCGACCGTGTTCCGGGTGGAATGGCCGGAAGACGTCAAACGGGATATCAACACTGTCGAAAACCCACACGGTCGTCTCACAAATTCGGATTTGGAGATGGCGGGCTTACTCCTGCTATGGTTGGTAATGGAGGATGTCTGCCGGCTACGGCTAGGCAGTCACGTAGCGCTCTTCAGCGATAACAGCCCAACGGTTAGTTGGGTCAAGCGGCTGGCATCGAAACGGTCGACTGTAGCGGCACAACTCCTGCGTGCCCTTGCATTGCGTCTGAAAGCGACTCAGGTGTCGCCGCTGACACCATTGCACATTGCTGGCTGTCAGAACTCTATGACTGACATACCGTCGCGCTCGTGGGGCAGTGAGCCCAAATGGCATTGTCGCTCTGATACTGACTTACGCCGCTTGTTTGATTCTTCTTTTCCCCTCCCAAACCAGGGCTCCTGGAGCGTATACCGCCCTTCCTTCGCCACATCTATGCGCGTGATTTCCGTGCTGCGGATGACGGCTTCTTCGCTGGAAGAGTGGCGGCGACTACCCGAAATCGGGAGGTATACTGGCGCCATTGGACCGCATATAGCAGGGCTGTGGGAGTGGAGCCTTACCTTTCGGATGCCTCTTTCCACACCAAGGTGCGGCTCCTCACAGGATTTGCTGCACGAGTCCGAAGTGGCTACTATGGTCGACGAAAACAAGTTGCAGCTGGCACGGTCAGTAAGGCGATCACGGCCGTTGGCCAGATGATCGCCATGGAGCGCGGCGTAAACCCCACAAAACTGGAAAATTCAAAAGATCTTCTGCCACAACTGGCACAAACTATTGAGGGATGGAGAAAGGCCGACCCACCAACAACGAAACAACTCCCGGTGGAATCCGACGTACCAGAGCTGCTCGCCGCCACGGGAGCGCGTCCTGGGGCATCAGAACTCATCAAGGCCGTCGGCGATTGGACATTAATCGCCTTCTACTACCTTCTCCGCGTCGGTGAATACACGATAAAAGGTTCGCGCAACGAAACCAAACAAACAACGCAATTCCGCATGAGGGACGTCACGTTCTTTCGGAAAGATAAACAAGGGCGCCTGCGACAACTCAGTAGGCTGGCACCACCGTGGGCCATTTTGTCGGCGGATGGCGCCACATTAAAACTGGATAATCAAAAGAACGGGTGGAAGGGAGTATGTATTCACCACGAGGCAAATGGGGACGCTTACTTCTGTCCAGTGAAAGCACTGGGAAGGCGCTTTATTCACATCCGGGACGGGAATGCAACAACAGATGGCGCAACCTTTCTCTCCGCCTATTTTGTGGACGACACGCGCTTTGATATCACGGATAGAAACATCAGGGATGCCCTCAAGTGGGCCGCGGCTACTCTGGACTACCCCGGGGCAAAGGGAACCCCACTGGAACGCATCAACACGCATTCGCTGCGCAGTGGAGGTGCAAATGCCTTGTCTTTGTCGGGGCACTCCAAAATGGAAATTCAAAAAATGGGACGGTGGCGCAGCGCCACGTTCATGGAATACATCCGGGAGGAATTAGCATGTTTCTCCGCAGGAATGTCTACAAAAATGCGTAAGACATTTGGGTTCGTGAATGTCGCCGGTGGAGTCTACACAGACGTCACGAACGAGCTTGTTAATGCGCCCTACTCTGCGAACGTCTTGGCCGCAGCGGCATAGGGCGGAGAATACTTGTTGGCGCACGGCAGGTGCACACCAGGGCCAGAGCAATCAGCGTTTTCCACTGGAATGAAGGTGCCAGTTTGGCGCCCGAACAAGCTATATACAGTGGACCGCGATCGATGGCTTCTGAGTTCGTTGAGCACCGCCGTGTCATTGGGGATGGCACGGCTAGCATTGTGAGGGAATCATCCGATAGACTGTGGGGTGGGCGCGGCTGTCGGGCAGCCCGCCTGATACAGCGTCCTCCCACAACCGCGCCGGGTGGGGGCACTTGGCCAAGTCCCACTGCCTATCAGTTGTATGCACGACAAGGCGTACACACGGTGGGCGACTTTCGAGTCATTGGGGCTTGGGGATTTTTCATAAGCCTAAAAATCCGCAAGTGTTTTCGGCAACATCACCTACAGTCTATCACACAATCCTACCCTATCTGTACGTAGTATCCGTTGCAAGTGGGTGAGTCGAGCAAGAACCATGGTCCAGTGCTCGGCACTTGATCCGGGTGATGGACAGACGAGCTCGGCGGCAGGTCAGCAGCACAGGGTGAGCACAGCTCGCCAATCCATCTCATTCTGCATCGAGAGCTGCCGCAGTTCCATGAAGCAATGCAACTGCGGATTAGAGTGGTTTTTGAAGTGTTTTGTTTTAGATTTAGTTTTCTCCCCTTCCCCACCCTTTAACCAATGGGCGACTTTCGAGTCATTGGGGCTTGGGGATTTTTCATAAGCCTAAAAATCCGCAAGTGTTTTCGGCAACATCACCTACAGTCTATCACACAATCCTACCCTATCTGTACGTAGTATCCGTTGCAAGTGGGCGAGTGGAGCAAGAACCATGGTCCAGTGCTCGGCACTTGATTGATGAGGAGGCATCAGACCACGATTAGTAGATCACATTGATAATAATATCGTTTGTTAACCAAAGACAACAAACTATAGAAGTGTATGACAGATTATTATTTTAATAATTATAATTAGAATAAATATTATGGTAATTATGATTACAATTACAATCTGGGAAACGTAAAGACATAAACTTAAAATAATTGTTATTCGCCCATGTCATACCAGATTTACTACAATTAATGATGTAACAATTTCCAAATAATTTTCAATTCAATCGTCGTCGTTTGAGTTCGCGAGATACATATTCGACATGCTCAGACAATGCATGGCGCCGCTTCGCCCAAAGATTTGCTTGCGCCTTATCATCACGTGTTGCAATTCGTGGCGAAATCCCATCATTTGGAACAGAGAGCCAAATTGCGTCAGTACCAATGGGACACCCGCCCCACAGGGATCCTATTGTCGCGTGTTTCCATCTCAGTCGACATCATGTTATGCAGAATACAACATGACAAGAACACTCTCTCCACAACGATAATGTCGTCAAAGCGAATGCCATATTCAAGCGCTTTCCATCTCTTTTTCAAAATGCCAAAAGTGCATTCGACATCTTTCCTAACACTCTCTAACGCAGTGCTAAAGTAACCCATTAGTGAACCCGGCCCAGAATGTTTGAAGGGACTAACCAACACGGGCCATCTCAAGTAGCCTCCATCGCAAATGAAATACACACCTTGGGAAGTCTTCTTATTACCATGCAAGTCATAATGCTGCCATGCAACATCCTTGTACCATCCCTTCTTGATTTTACTTACCGTTGGATCAAGCTTTACGATGTGCTGGTCTTTGCGAGTCCCATATTGAATAGGAGAGATTCCAAGGATGTCTCGATTGTGGCCGGTCACTACTTCGAAGGCCAGAGTAGGGAACCCCTCCTTTCCCAGACAGCGGTTATAATCACCCGCGGGACAGTTGCTCCATTTCAGATGAACCACATCTATGGACCCACCGCAACCGGGCAGTTTCTTGTAGGTGTATTGCTCCATGATGGGTTTAAGGTTTTCCAGCGAATCAGGATAACGAATGAACTCGTCTTTTGAAGAAGCCAATCGACTGATGAATTTATGAAAAAAGAGGCGGTGGTCTTCAGCAGACAATTCAGTGCTGCAAGTGAGCTGTCTGAATGGGGTATGATTGCCCAATACGTTCAGAGCTCCCAGGATTCTGACTTGAGTTTTGATATAGAACACATCACGATCCAAATCACGCCTCGAAGGAACACACCATTCTCTCTCAATGAACATCTCGGTGAGCTCTTCCACTTTCTCCAGGGTGAGCCTGAAGAAACTCCTAAAATCGGAATACCGATCACGACTGGAAAGACGAAGAGTGCGTGCATGCACGTCGGGATGAAGAAACTTCCTGTACCAATTAGATTTTAGTACATTGCCAAACTCGTAGCCAAATTCGTTAGGCTCTCGGTGGCGTACATCCACGACACCCTCTTCAGGGATTGGCTCATTTGTATCATTTCGCAGGAGCAAATTTTCAGGAGCACCTGGGAGCTAGAAGGACGAGAATACCGAAACGTCACGGAGTAGTGCTGGCGCGATCTGCAGGAGTGCCTGTCTCCTGAAAGCAGCAAAGATTTCTGAGGAGTCCTGTTTCAAGGAAAACGCCTCCTCGACATCACGCAAATATTTCTGTACCGAAAACTGCTCGGCGGCAACAACGATATTGGTGAATTTATCCATGATTCGCGGTGGTGGTGATGGGTGATGGTGCTGTGATGGACATGACGTGGATTTGTGCGTAAAAATTACACACAAAATCTCGATTGGTCAAATGGATTGGGCCAAAAAAACGAGGTCCAATAGGAGCCTCTATTGGACTATTGAACTCGTGACTAATCCGATTGGTCAATCCAAAAGGGGGTACCAATGTGATTGGACACGTTTGTTGGGCCTCACAAAGTCGCCGATTCGGGTTTTCGATCGACCAATACGGTTCGTGGGACTCACTCTGATCGGATCGGATTGGTCATTGGGCCAACAAAGTCACAGCCATGGGTGCTGTTCGTACCCCTCGAAACGAATAGACGAATAGACGAACAGCGTTTCCCGCCTTTTTTGCACCAATCCACGCATTTTAACACATCAAATTTATTCTTTTGTGTTCTTAATCATATTCAAAGTGCGTAAGTTAGACTATCCCCCTTTTCACAAAAATTAGCTTTCAGTAAATATCCTTGATTACGTCAGTTTTTGTGGTGGCGGGAAGGCTCGTGATTGGTCTATTGGCCTTTTCGCCTTTCGAGATGATCCGATTGTACAACAAAATCGTGATTTGACTGACAAATACGACTAGACAAAAAATCGCTATAATACCCATTCGATATCCGCTGTTTGACGAACAAAATCACAGCCTTACTACAGTTTCCACATCAATTCAAAAAACGCAAGACTGTGTCTACGTTCTGTGTCTACAAAGACATCGATCGTGTCTACGTAGACACGATGCGTGAGATAATAGGCAGCGACAGGTCGTACCTAATTTTTACATTAACGAGTACCTTAAAAAAATATTGACAGAAAAGAACATCCTCGTAAAGATCTCGGGATCCCCGTCGTCGTCTGCCCCATTTCCTTCCATTTTACTTATTTTACGATGGACACCATGTTGACGTCTTTCCAAGAAATGGAATCCCACGATCCCAAGAAGAAGGGATCACATACCACTTATCGCCCTATCCGTTCGAGTGACTCTCGTCATGAAGCAGTTCCTAGTCCTCAAAAGTATGCTTCCGAGCACTTCCAGTTCTCGAGACACCCATTTTCAAGATGATGTCATCGATCTTGCGAATTTTGAGGGAAAGGGGGAGAACGAGAGTGAACATGGTGGTGGTGTCATTCCACCTAGTATTTGTGTTGCTATGAAAAATCAACTTTTCAAGCGCTCAAACGCTAAGGGCCTCACATTTGAACCCGAACTTCTAGCAGGCATTCTCGAGCAGCTGTTTGAAAAGAAGGATCTCATTGGACTCTATGTTGCTTCGTTTGACCAAGAAGATTCAGATGTGAAATCTGCCCAGCTTATCTCGGTATTTCCTTCATCAAAACCGACTTCGCGGGACAAGAAAAAAGAGGCTGTAGTCAACACTCTCATGGACATTTGGATGACTGTCCGAAAAGAGAACATCCATGTTCCTCTCAGCAGCATTGCCGAGAGAAGGAGTCAGAACAGTGCCCCTGCAGTTTTCGCCGAATATGCCAGCATAATGGCTCAGGTAGAATCTTTCTGTCGCAACAAACACGTGGACAATAATCAGAAGTTGAAGTTCATGAAGTTAGAAACAAGCTCTGGTACGTACATTTTCTTCAACCTCTTTGATTCTCCAAGCAAATCTCATTCTGTGTTGCTTCCATCACAACCACATTGCATAGATAAAGAGTTCTCCCGTGAATGGAAAGGGTGGAACAACTGTGGTATGTACAACAAATGCCCCCATTGCAATCACGGGTTAGTTGATTTTGTAAAGGAACTAAAGGTGATTGAAGAGAGCAATAAAAAAGCTGTGCTTGCATACAAGAATGAGATGAAGGCCTATCAAAAGGCCATTGCTGATAAAAAAGCTCGTGATGCGTCAGATGTTTTTATTGATTGTGAGTGCGATGTCTGTTTCCTCCGTCATTTTATCAAACATATGATTCATCTCTTCTCTTTTAGTCCAAAATAACAGAGCATTGGTCAAAAGGAAAGAGCCAAAAAGGCCTACTCCAGAAGTGGCTCTGTCAGATGCAACTGTGGTAAGCACCATGGTTCATACTACTGTGGAAATTGTCCCACAGAGCTTAGCCGGAAATTACTGGGACATGTCTTTGAAATGTCTGCAACATTTCAATGTCTTCAGTTCTCAGCAGACATTTTGAAAATGTCGCGACATCCCCTGTTGGAAGGGGCCCAGTCATGTGTCGGCACACCCCTCAGTCACGATCAGAACTTGGTCTGCCCATCACTTTACCATAAGTACTTACTAGTAAAGTACCATACTAGTAAAGCGGTACATGATGTGCAGATGGCTGCACGCATTTTTTCATCACGCATTTTATTGCACGCAATAACTAGACAATGGGATTTCAAGTTTCCTGGACCTTTACCCCCTTCTATCTCAATCAATTTATGGAGTTTGAAGCTGCGAGTTGGCACATCCTCTTCCCATCTATCGCCGCAAAGCGGAGTCACTGAAATCGCCAAAAAAGACTGGTTGGTTGTTGCGTAATGGTGAGATTCGTGTTTTTTTATTTGCGCAACCAATTAATTGAAAATCGCCACCCTTCAGTTGCCATTTCTCACCACCACCCTCCCTATCATTCAATTTAAAACAAACGACCATCGCCGCATCATCCCGCGGCAACAGTCTAGGTATTAAAAAAATAATCAGAACAATTGCTCCACCGGTTTGTGAGTTATTCCATTTTCATTTTTTGCTCAACTATGAAATTGAAACTAGCCACTAACCTGCCATTCTTCCCACATTCCCTCCCACATGTGATTAAAACTCAATCACCACTGCAGCATCCCTCCGCGGCAGCAAAGTAGCTGACAAAAAAAGAATCAGAGAAATCGCTCACCCAGTTGGTGAGTTATGTCATTTCCTTGTTTGTCCAACTATTTAATTGGAAGTGAAGAACCCTAACCTGCCATTCTTCCTACTTTCCCTCCCTCATGGAATTGAAACCCAACCACCATTGCCACGTCATTCTGCGGCAATCTTCTTGTTGACAAAAAAAGAATCAGAGCAATTGCTCAACCAGTTGGTGAGTTATGCCCTTTTCATTTTTTGTTACTAAACTATATAATTGGAACTTTTCCCACTAACCTTCCATTCTGCCAAACTTCCCTCCCACATTGGATCAAAACCCAACCACCATTGTTGCGTACTCCCGCAGTAACAGACTACAACGCACAAAAATAGAATCAGAGAAATCGCTCACCCAATTGGTGAGTTATGCCATTTCCATGTTTTGTTGCTGAACTATATGATTGGAACTTTTCCCACTAACCTTCCATTCTTCCCACATTCCCTCCCACATTGGATTAAAACCCAACCACCATTGTTGCGTACTCCCGCAGTAACAGACCACAGCACACAAAAATAGAATCAGAACAATTGCTCACCCCGTTGGTGAGTTATGCCATTTCCATGTTTTGTTGCTGAACTATTTAGTTGGAACTGTTCCCACTAACCTTCCATTCTGCCAAACTTCCCTCCCACATTGGATTAAAACCCAACCACCATTGTTGCGTACTCCCGCAGTAACAGACTACAGTGCACAAAAAAAGAATCAGAACAATTGCTCACCCCGTTGGTGAGTTATGCCATTTTCATTTTTTGCTGCTAAACTATTTAATTGGAACTTTTCCCACTAACCTTCCATTCTGCCAAACTTCCCTCCCACATTGGATTAAAACCCAACCACCATTGTTGCGTACTCCCGCAGTAACAGACTACAGCACACAAAAAAAGAATCAGAACAATTGCTCACCCCGTTGGTGAGTTATGCAATTTCCATTTTTTGTTGCTGAACTATTTAATTGGAACTATTCCCACTAACCTTCCATTCTGCCAAACTTCCCTCCCACATTGGATTAAAACCCAACCACCATTGTTGCGTACTCCCGCAGTAACAGACTACAGCGCACAAAAATAGAATCAGAACAATTTCTCACCCCGTTGGTGAGTTATGCCATTTCCATGTTTTGTTGCTGAACTATTTAATTGGAACTTTCCCACTAACCTTCCATTCTGCCAAACTTCCCTCCCACATTGGATTAAAACCCAACCACCATTGTTGCGTACTCCCGCAGTAACAGACTACAGCACACAAAAATAGAATCAGAACAATTGCTCACCCCGTTGGTGAGTTATGCCAGTTCCATTTTTTGTTGCTGAACAATTTAATTGGAACTATTCCCACTAACCTTCCATTCTGCCAAACTTCCCTCCCACATTCCATTAAAGCCCAACCACCATTGTTGCGTACTCCCACAGTAACAGACTACAGCGCACAAAAATAGAATCAGAACAATTGCTCGCCCCGTTGGTGAGTTATGCCATTTCCATGTTTTGTTGCTGAACTATTTAATTGGAACTATTCCCACTAACCTTCCATTCTGCCAAACTTCCCTCCCACATTGGATTAAAACCCAACCACCATTGTTGCGTACTCCCGCAGTAACAGACTACAGCACACAAAAATAGAATCAGAACAATTGCTCACCCCGTTGGTGAGTTATGCCATTTCCATGTTTTGTTGCTGAACTATTTAATTGGAACTATTCCCACTAACCTTCCATTCTGCCAAACTTCCCTCCCACATTGGATTAAAACCCAACCACCATTGTTGCGTACTCCCGCTGTATACAGCGCACAAAAATAGAATCAGAACAATTGCTCACCCCGTTGGTGAGTTATGCAATTTTCATTTTTTGTTGCTAAACTATTTAGTTGGAACTTTTCCCACTAACCTTCCATTCTGCCAAACTTCCCTCCCACATTGGATTAAAACCCAACCACCATTGTTGCGTACTCCCGCAGTAACAGACTACAGCGCACAAAAAGAATCAGAACAATTGCTCACCCGTTGGTGAGTTATGCCATTTCCATGTTTTGTTGCTGAACTATTTAATTGGAACTTTTCCCACTAACCTTCCATTCTGCCAAACTTCCCTCCCACATTCGATTAAAACCCAACCACCATTGTTGCGTACTCCCGCAGTAACAGACTACAGCACACAAAAAAAGAATCAGAACAATTGCTCACCCTGTTGGTGAGTTATGCCATTTTCATTTTTTGCTGCTAAACTATTTAATTGGAACTTTTCCCACTAACCTTCCATTCTGCCAAACTTCCCTCCCACATTGGATTAAAACCCAACCACCATTGTTGCGTACTCCCGCAGTAACAGACTACAGCACACAAAAATAGAATCAGAACAATTGCTCACCCCGTTGGTGAGTCATGCAATTTCCATTTTTTGTTGCTGAACTATTTAATTGGAACTTTTCCCACTAACCTTCCATTCTGCCAAACTTCCCTCCCACATTGGATTAAAACCCAACCACCATTGTTGCGTACTCCCGCAGTAACAGACTACAGCGCACAAAAATAGAATCAGAACAATTGCTCACCCCGTTGGTGAGTTATGCCATTTCCATGTTTTGTTGCTGAACTATTTAATTGGAACTATTCCCACTAACCTTCCATTCTGCCAAACTTCCCTCCCACATTGGATTAAAACCCAACCACCATTGTTGCGTACTCCCGCAGTATACAGCGCACAAAAATAGAATCAGAACAATTGCTCACCCCGTTGGTGAGTTATGCCATTTTCATTTTTTGTTGCTAAACTATTTAGTTGGAACTTTTCCCACTAACCTTCCATTCTGCCAAACTTCCCTCTCACATTGGATTAAAACCCAACCACCATTGTTGCGTACTCCCGCAGTAACAGACTACAGCGCACAAAAAAAGAATCAGAACAATTGCTCACCCCGTTGGTGAGTTATGCCATTTCCATGTTTTGTTGCTGAACTATTTAATTGGAACTTTTCCCACTAACCTTCCATTCTGCCAAACTTCCCTCCCACATTGGATTAAAACCCAACCACCATTGTTGCGTACTCCCGCAGTAACAGACTACAGCACACAAAAAAAGAATCAGAACAATTGCTCACCCTGTTGGTGAGTTATGCCATTTTCATTTTTTGCTGCTAAACTATTTAATTGGAACTTTTCCCACTAACCTTCCATTCTGCCAAACTTCCCTCCCACATTGGATTAAAACCCAACCACCATTGTTGCGTACTCCCGCAGTAACAGACTACAGCACACAAAAATAGAATCAGAACAATTGCTCACCCCGTTGGTGAGTTATGCCATTTCCATGTTTTGTTGCTGAACTATTTAATTGGAACTTTTCCCACTAACCTTCCATTCTGCCAAACTTCCCTCCCACATTGGATTAAAACCCAACCACCATTGTTGCGTACTCCCGCAGTAACAGACTACAGCGCACAAAAATAGAATCAGAACAATTGCTCACCCGTTGGTGAGTTATGCCATTTCCATGTTTTGTTGCTGAACTATTTAATTGGAACTTTTCCCACTAACCTTCCATTCTGCCAAACTTCCCTCCCACATTGGATTAAAACCCAACCACCATTGTTGCGTACTCCCGCAGTAACAGACTACAGCGCACAAAAAAAGAATCAGAACAATTGCTCACCCCGTTGGTGAGTTATGCCATTTCCATATTTTGTTGCTGAACTATTTAATTGGAACTATTCCCACTAACCTTCCATTCTGCCAAACTTCCCTCCCACATTCGATTAAAGCCGAACCACCATTGTTGCGTACTCCCGCAGTAACAGACTACAGCTCACAAAAAAAAGAATCAGAACAATTTCTCACCCCGTTGGTGAGTTATGCCATTTCCATGTTTTGTTGCTGAACTATTTAATTGGAACTTTTCCCACTAACCTTCCATTCTGCCAAACTTCCCTCCCACATTGGATTAAAACCCAACCACCATTGTTGCGTACTCCCGCAGTAACAGACTACAGCACACAAAATTAGATTAGAACAATTGCTCACCCTGTTGGTGAGTTATGCCATTTCCATGTTTTGTTGCTGAACTATTTAATTGGAACTATTCCCACTAACCTTCCATTCTGCCAAACTTCCCTCCCACATTGGATTAAAACCCAACCACCATTGTTGCGTACTCCGCAGTATACAGCGCACAAAAATAGAATCAGAACAATTGCTCACCCCGTTGGTGAGTTATGCCATTTTCATTTTTGTTGCTAAACTATTTAGTTGGAACTTTTCCCACTAACCTTCCATTCTGCCAAACTTCCCTCCCACATTGGATTAAAACCCAACCACCATTGTTGCGTACTCCCGCAGTAACAGACTACAGCGCACAAAAAAGAATCAGAACAATTGCTCACCCCGTTGGTGAGTTATGCCATTTCCATGTTTTGTTGCTGAACTATTTAATTGGAACTTTTCCCACTAACCTTCCATTCTGCCAAACTTCCCTCCCACATTGGATTAAAACCCAACCACCATTGTTGCGTACTCCCGCAGTAACAGACTACAGCACACAAAAATAGAATCAGAACAATTGCTCACCCCGTTGGTGAGTTATGCCATTTCCATGTTTTGTTGCTGAACTATTTAATTGGAACTTTCCCACTAACCTTCCATTCTGCCAAACTTCCCTCCCACATTCAATTAAAGCCCAACCACCATTGTTGCGTACTCCCGCAGTAACAGACTACAGCGCACAAAAAAGAATCAGAACAATTGCTCACCCGTTGGTGAGTTATGCCATTTCCATGTTTTGTTGCTGAACTATTTAATTGGAACTTTTCCCACTAACCTTCCATTCTGCCAAACTTCCCTCCCACATTGGATTAAAACCCAACCACCATTGTTGCGTACTCCCGCAGTAACAGACTACAGCTCACACAAAAAAGAATCAGAACAATTGCTCACCCCGTTGGTGAGTTATGCCATTTCCATGTTTTGTTGCTGAACTATTTAATTGGAACTATTCCCACTAACCTTCCATTCTGCCAAACTTCCCTCCCACATTCAATTAAAACCCAACCACCATTGTTGCGTACTCCCGCAGTAACAGACTACAGCGCACAAAAATAGAATCAGAACAATTGCTCACCCCGTTGGTGAGTTATGCCATTTTCATTTTTTGTTGCTAAACTATTTAGTTGGACTTTTCCCACTAACCTTCCATTCTGCCAAACTTCCCTCCCACATTGGATTAAAACCCAACCACCATTGTTGCGTACTCCCGCAGTAACAGACTACAGCGCACAAAAAAGAATCAGAACAATTGCTCACCCCGTTGGTGAGTTATGCCATTTCCATGTTTTGTTGCTGAACTATTTAATTGGAACTTTTCCCACTAACCTTCCATTCTGCCAAACTTCCCTCCCACATTGGATTAAAACCCAACCACCATTGTCACGTACTCCCGCAGTAACAGACTACAGCGCACAAAAATAGAATCAGAACAATTGCTCACCCCGTTGGTGAGTTATGCCATTTCCATGTTTTGTTGCTGAACTATTTAATTGGAACTATTCCCACTAACCTTCCATTCTGCCAAACTTCCCTCCCACATTGGATTAAAACCCAACCACCATTGTTGCGTACTCCCGTGGCAACAGTGTACAGCTGAAAAAATAAGAATCAGAATAATTTCTCACCCCGTTGGTGAGTTATGCAATTTCCATTTTTTGTTGCTGAACTATTTCATTGGAACTGACAACCTAAAAAAAGAATCAACTCTTTTTTAAAAACCTTAGTATTTGGAATTCTCTGTCCCTTAAGTTCCATATTAAACCCTAAGCCTAGATGAATGAGAACGACAGAGATTCTGTCTCTCTCAAGGTTCCGGTCCCCAGCCAGAACAACGAGCCCACCCCTAATGAGTTGGGGGCAGCCACTCTCCCCCCTCTTGATGAGATTTGGGCAGACTCATGGTGTGAGAAGTGCAAGCAAGGAGATATGGAAGGATGGGAATGCCTTTGTTGTGGTGTTTTCTTCAAGCATGTACATCACACTCGTGCTGTTGCTAACTTTGCTAAGATCCCTAACCAAGGAGTCAAGATCTGCACTACTGAGATACCGCAACATGAGTTTGCATGCTATGCAGTGCTATGGTCTAACGTGATCCTAAAGAAGGCCAAGAAGAGGAAGGCCACCATTACTATTGAAGAGCACAACACTTCGAGGATGGAAGGTGCTGTAACAAAGCTCCTCGATACTTCAAGGAAGATCAAAATGTCTTCAGAGTTGATGAAATACTTCAAGTCAACAGGGAAATTGAGGAGCACTCCATCTCTTGGCAACCAACCGGCCATCGACACTTCGTTTGAACACCTTGTGCAGCAGGATCTCCATCATGTCAATCATGCCAAAATGGACATGGCCATTGCTAACTTCTTCCATTGTGACAACATCCCAGATAGTGCCGCTGAGTCCAGCCGCTTTGCATTGGTTCTCAAGTATGCTGCTCTTGTTGGGAAGGACTACAAGATACCAAACAGGCGCAAAATGTGGTCCTCTCCTTGACCTTAACTTCAAAAACTGCAAAGGAGCAAACAAAGTATCACTACTCGCAGAAGCTGACATCTTTGGGCTGGTATGGCTTAGTGATGGAGCTATGATCCATCGGATGCCTCTCATCAATATTCTTGGGGTCTGTGCAAACCATCCTCCAACATGTGTCCAGATTGAAGATTGTACCGGTCACATGACCGAAGGTGGTAGAAAGGATGCGTCATATATTGCACAATTGCTTGAAGATGTTGTTTCTGAGTATGACCCTTTGAAGACATGAACTAACCTTTTCTTTTTTGATGGGGCAAGCAATGTACGCAAAGCTGGATTGATTCTAGAGGCAAAGTTCCCAAGAGCCACAGCTGTATGGGGAGGCGAGCATGTATGCTCTCTCTTCTTTGCGGATGCATCAAAGTTTAAGGCAATAAAGGTTAGTCTATCAAGTGTGTGACGGTCATTTGATAGTTTTACTAACACCCCTTTGTGTTATTCTAGACTCTTATTTTGAAAACTTGTAGGTTATATAATGTGTTCGGTTCTGGAGCAAGTCATGCGATCTATGCACAGTTTATGGCACAGTCTGCCCTTGCAAACAAAGGCAATAAGGTGGGACTTCTACGAGGTGCAGGAACCTGCATGGCTACATGGTTTTATGCAATGATGCGAGTTTTGCGCCACAAGGACGTTCTCTTGTCAACTGTCCATACAGTGACGTTTAGGGATCTCCCTAAGAATGATAGCACAAAAGCGACAATCATTGACATCACCAATCAGAAGTTCATCAAGGCCCTCTACATTCTATTGCAAGAGCAGTGTATCCTGCAATTCAAGCTTGACAAGAATGAGCCTGCAATGGACAAGATCTATTTCTTGGCTCATAGGGCATCACTGGCACTGGAGCGGTCCGTCTCATTACTTGATGACAAGGACTTGTTCCAAGTTTTCGAATCAGATGATTTGTTAGATGAGGCATTAGAGGTGTTTGGAGATGGAAACGAGGAGGAGGTGGCACTGTGAGTAATGAGTTTTTGCTATGTTGTGAAACATTTTTCTAACAATCTCTTCTAGTTGCCCTCCTATTAATACTGCTGCAGATGACAACTCTGATGAAGAGGAGGAAGATGACAAAGTTGGAGAGTCCGTCAGCATGGGATTCAAGATTAAGCGTTGTTGGGAGGTTCGGAAGGCACGATTGGAGCATGATTATGCTATCACTGCATGGGCACTTTGTGTAATGCCAGAAGTCAGGAGGGATGTTGCTGAGCGCATAACAAGAGTTCAATGAGATGCTATGGAGCGTGTTGTTAGGAAACTTCATGAGTCACCTAGTGCTAATACAAATCCTGCAGTTACAGGGAAGAGTGTAGATGACATTATTGATTTGTTTTGGGATGAATTCAAGGCTTTCATGAACAAGAGTGCTCCATTTGACAAAGCAGCCCGATGGAATTCTTTGCATGCACTCTCTGGTAAGTCGCATTTATGGCACAAAAAGTACTCATTGCCGTACACCATTGTTCTTGGGTTCGTTGCCTGTAGGACTACATCAAATGTTTTGGGCAATGGACCATGTAAAAGGAACTGGGGCGATGTCAAGAACATCAAGACTGGTAAAAGATAGCACATGTCAGGAGAGGCAACAGAGAAGCGAGCCATTCTCTATCCCTCAGCCCTAATGGCGGATAGCAGAATTAAAAGGGAAACAGCAGAGAAGTTAGATGGTGTTAATGTTTCAAACATGATCAATGATGATGACATGAAGTAAGTAGTCAAGTGTCTTTTTAGTTTCAGTTAATATGAGTGCACTTATTCATTTGTTTTCTGTCTTCAGTTTTGATTTGCAGTTGGAAAACTTTGGGCTAGACTTACAGAGTCTGAAGGCAAAGGTCCCACAGTGTATTTTCTGTGCATGGGTCGAAGAATGGGAGAAGGCTGCTATCCAGGAAAATGATCCTGTTCCAGAGGCACAGCTTTTGGAGAAGTATGAAAATATTGTCTTCATTGATCCGGATACCGAGAAATCTTACAAGATCTATCCTTCAAATTTGGAGTGGTTCAAGCAAACAAGAGGCAGGGTATTAGTCGGGGTTCGCATGTTATTGGAATTTCAGAGGACGATGAAGAGGAAAGTTTTGAGATTGAGGATGAACTTTTGAGTCAGATGGCTGATACTCCACAGGAGGAAGGTGTAGTGGTGATTAGGAGGGGGGGAAGTTGGAGAAGTAGGAGTGGTTTGAGTTTGGAGACTCTATTGGGTTAAACTAGTTCAATTCTATGTCTGTGTAAAATCAAATGTGTAGTCTCCATAGATAGCTAGATGGAATCATGTAGTATGAAAGTATCCCATATTGTACCATTAGACTATATAATGTCAGGATGACATGACACGGCGACACGACACTGGGTGCTAAAAAGGGCCTAATGTCGTCGATATATCTTCCCGACATTTTGTGACGCGTCATGACATGTCTTCAAATATCTCCAAAGACATGACACAATGGGGGCTTGGTGACATGTCCTGTCCCAGTAATTACCGGCTAAGCCATAGAGTGTAAGGATCGCAAAACTGGGAAGCAATATCCAGTTGGGGAATGTCCCACTTGCCAGTGCCATTGCACGAAAGTGACGAAGGTTACAAACTTTCATGCTGTTCTTGCACAGAAGCGAATGCAAGAAACCAAAGGGCTCATGAAGACTAATGTTCAAAGAGAAGTCCTAAAGTTTTTGGATAGAGGCAAGAAGGTTCAAGAAAATGCCAAAACGGATATCGAGCATGAGTATACAAGTATGGCCGCCACTGGAAAACTGCTTCATTTGAACAGCCACTCCGTTGCTCGCACAGTAGAGAATCATGCATCTGTATCCAAGGCTCTCAGCATCGTCTCTCAGCCACCTTCACGTCAAATCCAACAGGTCCTACAAAAGAAAATGAAGGTATGTATTCAAAGTTGAGTTTATATATAAGTTTGACATTTGGAACTGATATACATTGGTCTTTCTAGGCTTTCGAACATGAAGATGGACCGACAAAGATCCAAATTGGAGGTGAGGTTGTGGATGTACGGCATGGTCGCTCTCGCAATCGTCGACACAACAACGGATTACTAGGAGTTGGCTCCTTGGGACACTTCGACGGAGTGGTGGACGTGGAAGCTAATGAATACAATTCTGATGCTAGAGTTACTGACAACACAAAACACACAATGGTTGATAGGACGTAATGTCTAAAACGGCTCTCCAGTAAAGGAGAACCGTTGACACCGTCAACCAAAAAGCATTGCAGTGATCTCTATCAGCTGATCGTTAAGAAAGACCCATTGGTTTTGTCAGCTCTTGATGATTTTGAAGAAACTGGTGTTACATGCTCACAAGAGATGGTCGATAACATGAAATTGATCATGCCCAATCAAACTGGGTAGAACGTCAATTGGGCCTTCATGTTTAACTTCTCTTGCTATTTCCTGTTTTGTACTCAAAAATTTCACCATCGCAATGAGTAAATGAAAATATATAATAGCCCTTTGTTATGCACTAAAAATCAATTGCACAATAGTGAATTAATATATTTGTAATAGGATCCCGATGTATTACAACAATTATCTACGTTTACATTATACTTTAAATCCAACATGAATGAAGTACCACTGGAAATTTGTCATCTGACCAATAATTAGGACAAGACAATTTTTCAACTCTTCTAAATCTTGAATTCGGTTATAGTATTCGAGGAGATGAGTATGAATTGTATTGAAGACATATTCAATGGCCCCGTTGACTGGCCAGTATGATGCAGGATAAATAATACCACGACCATGAGCAAGAATCATTGTCTGAATGCGGGGATTTGTGTTGGCGTTAAGATTGTCCATTGTGAACACAAACTGACGTTCAGGACAATTCTGATCCAAGTCATCCAAAATCATTTCAATAAAATCCGAAAATCTGTCAATAGTTGTACCACCTCCTTGCCAGCAGTCATGCCAACGTCTACCAACATTTGCATCACTGCTAATTCCAAGTAAACAATTTACCTTTTGCCCAGCACCGTATGCTCCTGCGTCCGTACATCTGAGTTCTTGAATGGCATACCGGTACCCTCTATTAGAACTCTCTAACTTGAAAGCTGTTTCATCGATGTCAATTATATCATTCACACCAACTCCAACCATACCCCGGGGAAATTGTTCATTCCAATACATGTGGCGAAGTGTAAGGTTTTGGAGAGAATATGCCTTGACGGCAGTGTTGGAGGCCCTTTTGCATGTAATATTCAGAAGAGTTTTGGCACGAAATAATTGAGAGTCAGAATAAACATCCACAGTGGGATCGGTGTTGTGTAGGTAAGCACGACATTCAGCGTATGTTGCTTTGGGGTGAACAACCCAAAAAAGAGCTCAGCGTTCCAATGGACGGCCAAGGATTTTGCGTTGTGCACTCCTATTTCCTGTGTGTCGCTTGGGGTGAACGTGACCATGGATGAGATACTGATGTATCCAAAGATTGCAGGTACTGAGGTGTGGGAATTTATTTTCGGCATGCATTGCCACAATCTTGGGGGAATTGAGGGGGAGATTGTTTACATATCTCCAAATAACCAACTCTCAAACCTCACAGGAGTATGGAGTACCTCCTCGGCTAGGATGGGGGCCGGAAGGGATGGTCAACTCATTGGGAGGGCGAATATTCATTGGGGTGTTTTGATGCTGGAGTTAATTTTCTCGAAGGAAATGGGGCAGATGATGATGGGGATCCCGAGATCTTTACGAGGATGTTCTTTTCTGTCAATATTTTTTTAAGGTACTCGTTAATGTAAAAATTAGGTACGACCTGTTGCTGCCTATTATCTCACGCATCGTGTCTACGTAGACACGATCGATGTCTTTGTAGACACAGAACGTGCCTACGTAGACACAGTCTTGCGTTTTTTGAATTGATGTGGAAACTGTAGTATGAACTAACACATTTTAAGAACATCTAACCCTCCAAGCGAGATTCGTCTTAAATCTCTATAGGGAGTTCCTATTGTAATTTTTCGATCAGCCAGATTTTAATTTTTTTGATCAGTCTGGATAGAAATCTTCCTTTTGTTTCCTAATAGGGCTCTGGTTTACACAAAACTACCAGCCTGGAAACCGGAGGTCTTTCGATCAGCCGGTTCTCAGAAAACGATCAGCTGCAAAAAAATCAATCAGCCTCGCTCCGTTCACCACATCATTCTCTCTCTCTCTCATCATCACATCGATCAACTTCACAGGAGAACAGGACACAACCGCATGACTACTACACGATCGCCTCTACAAGATCGCAATCGCCTCTACAAGATCGGCTCTACAAGATCACCTCACACACATGATCCAAGAGAATGGTGATAGAAACGGGGAGAGGGGAGTTACACGCAAGATTTGAATGCAACTTCCGTGACAGACAATATGTTTATTGTTCGTGAGGGGCGTGCAGACATTTTCTGCAAGTATGTGCAATTACATGGCCATAGAAGCCATCATGGAAACAGAGCGGGAGTGACTGAGAGAAATCTCGGCAACAAAAAAAGATACAATAGGAAGGGTCACAGAGGAGCCCAAGTTGTATATATCAGCTGATTGATTTTAAAGGTAATCGGGCTGATCAAAAAATTCAATCGGAACCCTCTTACTGCTTAAAAAAAGAAATATATGGTGTACTTCTGCTAGGGGTTGAGGGCCTACCGTAATTTTCACATAGTACTGTTTGAGTCACAATTAGAGTCCAAAAATCTGAAAAACTAATTCATTGGGTTATAATTGACAGGAAATAGTAGATCTCCATGTTCAATTGAAAGTTGAATCAGGGAGGCTCAAGCACCGAAGACATACGATCCCATGCTGTGTGAGGTCATGACCAAAATGGATAAGTTTTTGCTTAGTTTCACATGTCCGCTGCGTCCAAAAAATGTTGAAAAAGACACCGTGCAAGACATGTCCTGGACACGTCCAGGACACGTCCAGGACACGTCCAGGACACGTCCAGGACACGTCCAGGACATCTTGTCTTTTTAGTGTATTCAAATGAGGACACAGGACACAGGCCATGAAATTTTAGACACAGAGGACATGACAGGACATGAGAGGACATGGAGCGTTTACTTCATTTAAGGGTCGTTTTTTGATACTTTCAAGGGGACTGTTCTGAGAGTGGCAGCTGTTGCATGCAAATTACATTCATTTAAGTGCTATCCATAAGGCTTGCAGTACAAAAATACTTAAGATACATTCGCAAGGGCCTAGTAACTGTTATGTAATGTATGTGAGTCAAAATTTCTGAGGACACGGGATGGACATGGGACTCAACACTGATGTGTGTCCTCGCGTCCACAAAAAACTCACGTCCTGGAAAAACTAAGGACATAGGACACGTCCAAGGACATGTCCAGGACATGTGAAATTAAGAGTTTTTGAGACCCTGAGAAAGTGCGACTGAGATCAGGAGCGAGCGAGTCTTTTTGGACACACATGTTACCTTAGTGAATGACTCTTTCTTGTGAAAATAACACTAGCTTGTGAAAATAACGTCATCTAGGCTGTTATTTTCACAAGCTCGCGTTATTTTCACAATGTGAAAATAACATGAGATTGTGAAAATGATGTAATCGTGTGAAAATAGCAATGATTTTCCATCTTATTTAATATGGTGTTGTGAAGATAATGCTAGCTTGTGAAAATAAGCTAGTTGTGTGAAAATAACGTAAATTATTACGTAATATTCTCAAGGCAATGTTATTTTCTACAGATTACGTTATATTCAAAATGTGAAAATAAGCCTATAATGTGAAAATAACCGATCTATTTGCTGACACACCAAATCAGTCACACCAACACAACTGACCACACCATGTGACTAAAAATGGTGCTGCCAAAGTACCACTGCTAAGTGAACAAGGTGAAAGCTGTCTCACCACCTGTGTCACAGTTGGTGGATGTTGATGCTTTTATAGCATGGTTAGTGGTATGATTTATTGAGAACATGAATGTTTGTAGAGAAATTAAGTACCTCTAAAACTATGTAAGCCCTATCACAGTAATTATTTGAGTGTCTAGTAAAAAAATTGTGCTATTTTCACACAACACTTGAATTCCCTCAACGCCCTAGTTTTGCAGAAGTATGCGGGTTTTAAGGTTATTTTATGAGGATGTGCTCACGTAAGCACAGAAAAGGAGCGCACGTAAGCCGGGAGTTAAGGGAACTAAATTTACTTTTCTACAATAATTTTTTTCAAGCATGGATTAGGGAATATACCCGATAGTACCTTTAATAATTTGAGAGGAATGCAACAATGTCCATGTATACATTATCTCGAGAGAAAGGACAGTGTCTTCCGACAACATGCTTTGTCGAATAGGGATGAAGTGGTTATGAGGGTGTGTCTAGAGTGATTTTTGGCGAGGAATTCAATGGTGTGCTCAGATTGTTGTGTCAAAATACGAGAACACGGAGATTTTACACAACGGGCTATACTGCTGCTCGATTAAGCAGAAGTAGCTATACTACTGCTTGTTTTTGCAGAAGTATAGCTCGGAGGGTTAATCTATTGGGTGACTACCATAATTCGTTTTTACACCCAAACGCCCAAATATGACTCGGCCAAATATCAGATTTAGCGAGGGTTTTTAAAATGTGGTACGGTAATTATTTCCCGGCCCAAACTTCAATTTTCATGTGACTTACCAAAAAACAATTAATTTCCCGATTTTCCTTTTAAAGTTCTCACTACTTTTTCTGTCTGACATAGGCCAAGAATCAGCCCATTTTTGTACCCATTGGTACAAAATACAAAAGGAGCATTTTCAGGACTCCCCAGGCGGGAAGTCCACTGCCCCTGATCCAAAAGGCAAGGACTCCCCAACATTGGAGTCCACCACCTTGTTCCAAAAGGCTAGGACTCCCCAACACAGGAGTCCACCGCCCTATGGGCTCCGGAACACCAGAGTCCATAGCTCCTTCATTTAAGAAGGCTAAATACATACCAAATGTGTGTAGAATCTACACACATTTCGTTTGCATCGTTTAGATTGGAAGCGCAGCTCCACTGCCCTTCCATCCTCACAATTAGAGAAAATTAAGCTCATAAAAATAAACTCTTTGACCCTTGGCAAAGGGGTTGGTTATATGGAGCCCCCTGGGTCCGTCAGACGAAACAAACTGCTTCGTCAGACGAAGCATTTTTGTCAGTTAGGTGTCAGTTAGATGTCCAACTGACACCATTTTCAAGAAAAGGTATCCACTAGATTTAAAAACAAATTCAAATCGAAAACACATTTCGTCAGACAAAATCACCAAATAGTCTTAGAGAAATAAAAAATTTCATGCTTACACTAGTAAACATGGTTTCGTAAGACGAAATCGAAAGTCTTACAGAAATAAAAAAATTGCACGCTTACACTAGTAAACATGGTTTCGTAAGACGAAATCGAAAGTCTTAGAGAAATAAAAAAATTGCATGCTTACACTAGTAAACATGGTTTCGTAAGACGAAATCATGCATTGATAAAAAGACACAAGAGGGAATCGAATCCCTGTCCAGAGGTAATGCATTGTAAAAATTTACCACATAGCCTTAGCACACCTGAAACGTGACGTGTTTTTTAAATATACATATAGCAAATGTTTATTCATAAGTTTAGTTAAAACAATCTCCGGTCAGATTGGAAGCAAAATGGGATACCTTTTATCTTATATTCACTTGAACATACCCTTGATCCGTTTTGTCAGACAAAACACCTAACTAACTTGGTTTCGTCTGACAGAACCAGGGGGCTCCATATAACTGCCCCCTATATTTTTTGCGTGATATTTTTTTTGCGCCGAACGGCTCAGGTCACTGTCACGTTCTGCCACCCAATTCGCATTTGCTACTTGGCAATGATAATCACCATTTCCCATCTATTCTTCACCGTCGATTCAATTCCTCACGACTATGATCACCGATATTATCACAAGATCCATTGCAAGATGCAGGAAAATGTACCACGTCAAAGTCATAGTGCTCATCATTGCACTCATTAATTATAGCAACAATATTCGTAGCCGTAAATTTTTGTTGCTACCGGCCAGTCTTCCTCCATCGACTTCACCTTGGCATCATCTTCTACACAATGGGGACGCGTCATCTTTTCTTCTTATGACAGGCTTAACCCGAGAGGCATTCATGATGCGTCATGACGTTCTCAAGCCACCAGGCCATCCATCATTGCCAAGAAGGAGGGGACGTAAGTGGTCCTTGTTGTCAGAGGGGCAATTGGGACTGCTCCTCTTTTACATCAGCTGCACAATGAATTATAAGTATTTGTGTTTGATTTTTGGAATTACTCTCAATGCATGTTCCCGCATGTTGAGAAATATGTGGAAGTTGGCAGTTTGTCACTTGCGCTTTCAACCCCTGGCTAGAATTAAATTTCCATCCGTCAAAAAAATGTAAACGTTTGCATGGATGATTAACAACCACGAACATTCGATCAATGATGTTATTGGCTTCATGGACTGTGTCTTGCTTCCAACTGAGTGTACATCTGAAGCAACAACACAGAACGCCTTCTACAGTGGGTATGAATGCGACACAGTCATAAACAACATGTTTGCATACAGACCGGATGGAAAGGTGTTCACCGTGGCAATCAACTGTCGTGGGAGTTGTGCAGATGGATTGGTGTCTGCTCTCTTTTTGATTATATACACTGAAGGATTGGGCCGTATAAAATTTGTGTTGATCAGGGATTCCCACGCAGCAGTGACGCATGGAATGTTTTAGTGGGACCGATGAATGAGCGCAGTGCCAGACACTTACATCCAGCAGTCTGCAAGTATATGTTACGGGTGAGTAATGTGTTCACTTCACTGCAGCAGTCCAGTGAGTGGGGTATGCGTGGATTACAAGGTTCGTTCCCTTGTTGTAAAAACGTCTTCCCAGCAGTTTCAGACAGAGGAGAACTTATTACTTGCAACCGGAGGACTTCCAGTCGGATACTGATGGGGATGAAAATGATATTCATTAAAAATCATATTAAATTTGTAATATTAATATTTTGTCTTGATAAATTTGCAATAACATATTTCACATTAGCAGACAATTTAGTATTCAACTGACAACCCTGACAACCCATTTATTCCCCTTCCTTACCCGAATTCTTGGCATTGTCCCCAGACCTTTTAAAGCCTCCTCTTGCCCCACCCATCATGACCATCATCATCATTTGCATCATTTCAGATTGTTGTTGCATCTGGTGTTCAAAGCGCCTTTCTTGTCTATCCTCCATCTCCATCCTCTCTGATCTCATCTCCCCCCTTTCACACCTTGCCTCCTCTCGCTCTTGCCTTCTTCTTTCCTCTGCTTCCTCCCACTCCATTTTCCTGATTTCCTCCCTTTCACGCCTCGCCTCCTCTTGCTCTTGCCTTCTTCTTTCCTCTGCTTCATCCCACTCCATTTTCCTCATTTCCATCATCATCCGCATATCTTCCCCACTGCCACTTTCAATGGAGGAAGCAACTCTCTCTATTGACTTAGTCACCGAACCCCTTTCACGATTTGTTGAGTTTCTTGTTTTGTGGTCTTGCTCGTTTGTGACGACTGATCCTTCTGTGATGTTCGACGGGCAACACTGGAGGGATGAGAGAGTGATGAAGCCACCAACACAACTTCCATACCTAATGCGGCGGCTTCAGAAGTACCGCAATCTTTCAATGCACCACTGTTGGCGGAAGATGCAGGACTTCAGCGTTAGCAGCATCAGTGGATTCAACAGCATCGTTGGCCTGAAAGGGTAGAGGAGGTACCTCTGTTCCCGGGATTACCTCTCCATCTGAAGATGATGACGACAAAGCCAAAGATGGCGAAGAGGGAGCAAATCTATTGTCATCATTGGATGACGCACCAAGGATGCCCGAAGCAGTCTTGTCCAAGATCTTCGCCTGAATTTCAATACAACAATTGATACCATCGCTTGCATCCACCCCAGAATTACCTGTGGGCTTCTTCATGTTATTACAAAGCTTGCCAATCCAGTTGCATTTGAGGTTGTCTTCCGACCGCAAGTTCTCTTCGCCAGACAGTTCCTTGTACACCGCTGCAACCAAACGCCATGCCTCAGACCCATTAGGCAAGATCTCCTTGATGATGGGGATTAGAATTCTGTTGTTGTAGTTGGGAATGATGCGGAGCACAGTCCGCACCTGCAGAGTCCTTGTCGTCTGACATCGCTTGATTTTGAGTTGATTTTTGAGTGTGGCTGAAGCATAAAATCTGACCAGATTTTGCCTAAATGCTATCTAGTCAAAAAGTGGGGGTGTCCAGACACCCCCACTTTTGCCTAAATTATTTTTTGATTTTACCAGATTTAGCCAGAAAGTGGGGTAGGGCATCCGATTTTGCCGAGTCAAATATTCGGTATTTTTGGGCGTTTTGGTGGCCTAGGAAGTGACACACCCCTTTTCTCAATGGACGCCCCACAGAAAAAATTAGTCCGCCAGAAGAGGTCCAAAATCTCAAATACCCTCCACCATGGCCGGCGCAACCGTTTTTCGACCGTAACTCAACAACCAACCCAAGTTTTCACAATCGTTTTTTTCTGGATAGCGCCGGACTCACCCGGCGCAATAATGCCCTACTCAGGTCCAGAGCACCAATACTGGCTCTACGAAAAATTGTAGACTAAGTCGGTGATTTCGGACTCTGATGTCCACCGGCACTTCCCTTCACGTTGTCGTCCCCAATAATCAATCGTCACCACCCAAAATACAAAATATGCCACGCCGCCCTATCATTCTTTTGTTCAACTGCGCAATGGATTTTTATGATCAAGAAGCAAGAGATCAAATATTTCAGGTCAAGGAGCATGGCAGTGTTGATAGGATCTCAAACTCACCGTCTCCTAAAGGCAAGGCGATTCTGGGCCAGCACTTGAATCTAAACTTAACTTGCAAATTAGATTTAAAAAGTTAGCTTATCCCGGTACCCATCCCTTTTCTCCTTAGCATGTCACTCCGCAGCCACTCTTTTGTGGCCCATCATCCTATTATACGGTCTATCCTCCTTCCATATCCTGTCTGCTCTGTTGGCCATCCATTCTCCTTTCTAGTACATAGGCCCATCAGTCCTCAACGGTGGACTCCGACTAGGTCTTGCTTCAACATCCAACACACTCCTGCAATGATTGCGAGCTGTAGGTACATTCTCATCAGTCATTGGTCCTAGAATTGGCCGTGGATTGGTTGCCAGTCTGCTCTCACTTTTTGCACTGAGATTCTCCATGTTTAACCTCTCCTTTTTGTCATCCTAATCCTCTTCAACGTTCATGAGGTATGATCTGTCTCTTCTGAACCCTGCCCCTTGCTTCGGCTTTGTCAGTATATCGGACCACATATTTTCTGTGGGCTGATGCTCCACTTGCACCTCCCCTTTCTTGATTGTATCCTTTATAAAGAAATGTCTCAATTTGATATGCTTGGTCCGCTTGGAGCTGGACCATCTCCTGCTCCTTGCCAATTGTATTGTCGACTTTTTATCTTGGTATAAGTGACCTAAGCTGGAAGTAATCGAAAAGCAGTTGTAGATAAAGGAAGTAGAAAGATGTTCCAGCTGTTTGGAGTTTTATTTTATGAGCTAAAAAACTGATTGAAAATGAGGACTGCCTCATGGTAGTCCTCTCTAGTTTATCATGCATTTTGCATGTAATCGAGGATGTTAGATTTTGATGCATCCTGTTGGATTCATGCATGCCAAGCTGGGTGTACATGCACCTGGTTTGGGCTGTACATGCATTCTTGCATGCCAACCTGAATCCAGTTGATTCTGGATTAGGCTGTAGATGTAATCCTGCCAATGGGTCCCCCAGGACTCAGTGGTCTTTAGTAATAAGCCCTGCAGGACTCAATAGTCTTGTAAATGAGTCCTGCTTCTATTTGGTGGGATCCTACCCTTAGTTAGGAGAATTCCTATTTATCTGTGTACCCATGGGGCCTGATATTGGGCCCAGGGTGGGTCAGGATTACCAGTAGGTATCCTTGGCTCATGTCACTCGCCCCCACGAATGGAGCGATGAGGTGTCAATGCTCACTAAAAAGAAAGCCTCCCGAGGGAAAAAAGAAAACCTCGAGGAGAAAAAAAGATGGTGTAGCACCAGACAAAGCGTAAGTCTGAAGAGGAGAACAGGGGAAGGTACAAGGTATATTTAGTTTATTTATTCGAAATATGGTGTAACTCTCCTGATGTTAAGTTGCTCGGACTTAGTTCCGCATTGAACCCTTATTGTACCATTCGTATGAACTGACGTGATCGTCCAAGGATCACTTTCATACTGGCTTTCTGTTTTGTGGAGGATACCGTCTTTTTGCAGCAGTACTTTGTCTCCGGGTTGGTAGTCCCAGTCTATGCGAGAGGCATTCTCTTGTCTTGTATTATGGTCTGTTTGCTGTTGTCTATATTCCCTTATTTTAGACAGTCGGCGATGTAGGGGATGTCAAACAACATGTCCCTTCCAAATATAGCTGCTCCTGGCGATGTCTTTAGTACTGTGTGATAGGTAGAGCGAACGGCCCATGCGGCGTTTGTGAGAAAGTCAGCAATGTCACTCTTGCTGATGGTGTCGGCCATATCCAATTCAGCTGTGCAGAGCATCGCCATGATTGTTTGATGCACCCGCTCAAGTATTGCGTTCGCTTGTGGGTTTTTGACACTGGTTGGCTTACGCTTCAGACCGTATGAATCACAGAGGGTCTCGAAGTGAAGTTTAAATTCACTTCCGTTGTCGTAGATAATATATTGACTACGTGGGTAACGGCTAAACCAGGTCCTGTTGACTAAATTACCTACTGTTGCTGACGTCTTGTCAAAGTAGGGTTGTCGTACTTGGACATGTGTCTTTGCCCTTTTGCCCCTTTGTACCCTTGGGAATATCAAGCTCCTGGAGCTGTGATACCGGCAACTCTACAATTTTGAACCAGCTTGTTGCAGGATCGATCATTGCGACGCACATGAAGTCAATTTGTGTCTTGTCCTTGCCCTTGAGGGTGTATGGTCCTATAAGGTCCACACATAGAGCCTCCCAGGGGTTGGTGATTGCAAGCTTTGGTGGCAGTTTCCCGTATTTTAGCTGCCTACGCTTGTTCACTTGGCAACTGTGACACTTTTTGACATGTGATTGGACTGTCGTTCTTAGACCTTTCCAATACATCGACAGACGAAGAGTTTCTTTGAGACGTGTGGTCCCGGGGTGCTGTAGGTAGTGGTGGAACCAAGCTACCGCACTGTGTTGGAGGCTTTTTGGAATAACCATTTTGCCATCCTTGCAGAGTACATTAATGTTCTCAACTAATTGAGTTGAGTAGCCTTTGTTTAAAAGGCTTTCATCTTCTTGTTGTGCCTCCGCTATCTCTCTGGTTGTGAGTGGATAGATGGAGTCCTCTTTGTTGCGATTAGCAAACACCTGGTTCATGGATTCCTGGGTGGTTGCAAGGGATGCTATTGCTGTGTTGTGTTATGGTAGCACCAACACTGGGCGAAAGTCATCTAGGTTGACCTGTCATCTGTGATGGGTCCATAGTCCAGTCGTGAGATGGCATCCGCAACTGTATTGTGGATGCCTTTGATATACACGATGGTGGGGCCATACTCTTCTAAGAGTAATCTCCAGCGGTACACTCGATCAGAGGTCAGACCTAGAGCATCCTGCATTAGATTTTTGTGGTCAGTGTAGACCGAAATCTGCTGCCCCCAAAGCATGCCTTTGAACTCTTTTAGTGTTTCTACTATGGTCAGTAGTTCTTGTTCGGTCACGCTATACTTTTGCTGCGCCGGACTCAGTTTTCTGCTGAAGAACGCCAGCGGCCTGTTGTTTTGAGTAATCACAGCACCCAATTGAAATTTGGAACTATCTGTGTAAATCTCAAATCCCTGTGAGTAATCAGGGTAGGCCAAGGTAACATCGCGAGCGATAGTTGCCTTTACAGTGCCGAATGCTTGCTGATGGATGTCATCCCAATGCCACGGCTTTTTCTTAGTTTTGTTTGCCCTTGTGACTTTGGTGTGTCCACATTAACCAACTAGGTTGGTTAATGGTGCAAGTATTTCACTGCGTCTCGCCCAAGTGTCTCTGTAGTACTGGACCATGCCTAGAAACCTACGAAGCTGTTTAAAATTTTGAGGCGGTGTTAATGCGAGGATTGCCTGTACCTTTTTTGGTTGTGGTTTTATACCATCTCTGGATAATACATATCCTAGGTATTCTGTCTCCACGGCACAGAAAGACGACTTGCGCGCATTGACGGTCAAGCCTGCGTCTCGCAACCTAATGAAGACCCTTCTGAGTTTAGTAAGGTGATCTTCTAGGTTTCCCTTGCTGATGCATAGTAAATCACCGAGATAAGTTCGTACGAACTCAAGGGTTGCCATTAGCTCAGACATCTTAGCCTGGAAGATGTCGGGAGAACATGCAACACCCATTGGTAACTGTAGGTAAGAGTACTTTCCGCACGGAAAGATAATGGTGCATATTTTGGACGCATCTGGATCCAATCTAATGGTGTAATAGCCCATGTTTAGGTCAAGGGCTGTGGCATATGTAAAGCCTTCTAGTTCCTGTAGAACAGTGCTGATTTTGGGAATGGGAAACGGTTTTCTCACTATCCGTTTATTTACTTCCCTAAAATCGCTGACAACCCGAACGGTGTTGTCCTTCTTGGGTATGATGAATGTGGGTGATGCCCATTCAGAATCATCTTGCCATTTAAGTACCCCTAAGTCACATAGTGGTTGGACCTCTCTTTTTGTGATTTCTATGTGCTTCTTGGGTATGGGAAAAGGCCTGCCATGGAATGGCTGTGCTCCTTCCTTCAACTGGAGGGAGACCGGCTTACAATCCCAGTCACCTAGTTTCCCACTAAATAACTCCTCAAACTCTTGTAGGAGCTCCAGTAACCTTGCTTGTTCTGGGCCACTTAGGTGTGTGCAGTTGTCTCTGACAATTGCCCTGAGATCCGCTTTTTCATACTTAGCGTCTAGTATTTTTATGAGGCGTTTTGTTGCCTCCAGAGTACTCTGTGGTTCCTTGGATGTCTCTTGGTAGATGCTATTATTCATAGTCCAAGCTTTTTCCACAGTTGCTCTTGTCTTTAATTTGTTGATGTCTCTCATTGGCAGTGAGATGTCATCCACTGTAATTTCTTTTGTCCGAAAGTCTAGGACAATTCCTAACTCTTTCAAGGTATTACTACCTAGAATGAGGTCAAACCCTGGTTTGGTCATGTCATCTTCCCTGTATTCCACAATGCCAGGTTGTAGAAGATACTCCTTGGAATTGGAGTACTCAAGAATTTGACTCTGATCTTACCTCTTCCAGTTGTCTGGAAGCTCCCATTTGACGTATGCCAAGACTTTGGCACCTGCCTAGCCAGGTAGGGAAAAGGCTTGTCTTTTCCTTTTGGAAGGAAGATAAGGTCTCCATCAGACCCAGAGTCCAGTAGGACTTTAATTTTGTTACTGGGGCGACTCCGCAGAGGTTGTTTGTATGCTCTTGCAGATTGACTTTCAGTCGCTGGTTCCATAATGGCTACTAGGGCGTGGCACCGAGGCGGTCCTTGGTGTTTGCTGCAATCACTTCCTTCTTGTGATTGATACTATAATTCACACTGGGTATGTTAATACTGACCTCAGTATGCTTTGTTTTATTACTGACATTTTCTGTGTCGTAAGATTTTTTAAGTTAGATGATGTCGTTGACTTCATTTTATTTCGAATTTTTAATTCGTTTTTTTTGAACAAGAATTTTTTGATATCTTGCTTTCGGTGACAGTTGATTTAATTTTTCTAGAATTTTGACTTTTATTAGTCAGGATAGCTTTACTCGGACTGGGGGTAGTGTGACTGTCAATTGCAGTATTTAATTTACGTTTCTTACATCTACTTAATTCCCCAGTGCTATCCGACCCGTACCTTCACGAACTGTCGTCGGAGTCGCTGTCACTTTCCGAGTCATTAGCGCGACGTTTCTTGCGCTTACTAGACTTCTTGCGGAGAGCTTTCTTCAACTCCGTCCGGACTATCTGGGCGAAGTTTGCGACCTCCGGTTTCCTTTCTTTTGAACCGGGCTTACCTGCGCCCCCATTCTTCTTGATAGGAGTACCGTCCTCGTTATAACGACGGCAGTCACGCGTATTGTGACTTTTGTGCGGCCCCCCATGTTTCTTACATAGCACACAGTGCTTTTCGGTCCAGCCCACCTTCTTGGGCTTCTTGGGGATGCGGGAGTCCATTGACTCCATCTTCCGCTTCATATCAGCCCCTTTTGCCTTGGTCGTATTGGCGGGCTTGTTATCGAGTTCCGCATTGTTCTCGATATTCTCTAGGACCAATAGTAGGGCCCTAGTACTGACCGGAGTGGTATTCTCCGTGAGGTCATACTGGGTTTGCCACTTGGCTGGACACATGCACAATAGATGAGTCGCAAGGTCAGCGTCATCAAGGGGCAACATTTTCTTGGTGGCCTGATTAGCCTTCGGGCTGTAGTACAGGCAGGGCAATGTCTCGAGGTAGCTGTTAAGCTGTTCTACTCGGACAAAAAACTGACGAATAGAAACCCGGTTGGGCTTTTTCAGTGTATTCGTGATATAATACTTGAGGGCCTCGCCTTCGTCATGACGGATCACCTGCAGTAGGTGAAACGTGACGCACTCGTGAAATGAGTCCCAAGTCTTCGTGGGAGTCTCCGTGTGCGGTACTCCCTTGATGTCTTCCCAAGGAGCTTTAGTCACTTGGGCCTTGATAATCTTCTCCCAAGGCTGACGAGCCTCGTCGGAGAGGAGGTTTCCATAAAGCTCAAAGGGCTTCGCTCCAGCTGTTACCACGGCAAGCTTTGCATCTTCTAGAGCTTTCAAGACCTTGTCATACGCGGCCTTGGTTTCTACTAGGGCAGGTGAAGCAGCCTCGGTGGTCGTACCGGGCACATCTTATTTATTGCCCTTCTTCTTTTTTTCAGCATTACGTACCGTCACGTACTCATGCTTGGCTAGTTCAGCCTCGATCTTGGCTGTTTCAACATCCTTCTCGGCTGCCGCGAAGTCCGTGTCAAGCCCCATCTGCTTGCACGCGTGAATCGCGGAGCGTACATGCAGTAGAAACTGCTCGGGAGTCCCGGACGCCCATAATGCCACCTTTAACTCGTTTCCCGTATTGGGGAGAGTCAGCTTGAAATAGGTGGTCTTTTTGTCCTTTGCAAGGGCATCCTGCACAGGATCCTGCTCAGGAATGTAACGTATGGGGGAGTTCTTCCCTCCAACGCCACGTTCGCACTCTACCCACTTAAGCCCTTCCGAAATTGCTTTCACGGAGGACATGGCTCGTAGTTTCTCACCTAGGCTAGTGACTAAGAAGAGCTTCTTGTAGGAACTCCTTGGTGGACTAAGAAAAAAATCGTTCGCACGGTGACGTGCGATGAAGGTAGTACTCTGTGTGGTAGACCTTGCTTTTGTTCGACCGCCTGTGGGTCGTCGGGATGAGCCTTCGTGTGGTTGAGATGCAAGCAACTTACCGAGTTCGGCTATCATACGATAGTGACCTAAGCCGGAAGTAATCGAAAAGTAGTTGTAGATAAAGGAAGTAGAAAGATGTTCCAGCTGTTTGGAGTTTTATTTTATGAGCTAAAAAACTGATTGAAAATGAGGACTGCCTCATGGTAGTCCTCTCTAGTTTATCATGCATTTTGCATGAAATTGAGAATGTTAGATTTTGATGCATCCTGTTGGATTCATGCATGCCAAGCTGGGTGTACATGCACCTGGTATGGGCTGTACATGCATTCTTGCATGCCAACCTGAATCCAGTTGATTCTGGATTAGGCTGTAGATGTAATCCTGCCAATGGGTCTCCCAGGACCCAGTGGTCTTTAGTAATAAGCCCTCAGGACTCAATGGTCTTGTAAATGAGTCCTGCTTCTATCTGGTGGGATCCTACCCTTAGTTAGGAGAATTCCTATTTATCTGTGTACCCATGGGGCCTGATATTGGGCCCAGGGTGGGTCAGGATTACCAGTAGGTATCCTTGGCTCATGTCAATAAGATATTCTGCTTGACGGAATACCCTTGTGCCTCAGTGAAATATTGACACCAAAGGATCCATGGTAGTGCATCGTCGATCCAGACAAGCTCTCCCTCAGACGAGCTTTGCACGTTGAGCTTTTGCTTCCTTGAGAAACTCATGACTACTCCTTTCCCAAGAGACATCATGGCTCCTGTCTGCCCCCGGCAATCATGATGGGTGTTGTACAATGCGTCCACCCACCGCCTGATAACGCTCATGTGCTCAACTCTGAGAGTAAGTCTCATGAGTTTGGTACCTTTCACGTACTTCAATACTCTTTTTAGCTAGCCCCAGTTGTCCTCGTCAGGCTTTTTCACCCTGGTTGTGAGAAATGCGACTGCAGTCTGAATGTCCTTTCGCACCCTTGGTGGCAATGTATAATAGCTGTGCAACTCCTCCAGGTCTCGCACTTCAAACAGGGGCTCGGACGCTGGTGAAGTACATGCTTATCCAATTTCCTCTGGGAAATCCTTGAACACTTTGTTGATTTTTACGATCATCGACAGCTTGGCAACCCCAACTTCCGAGAAATCAAAATCAATCCCTAAATAATCATGGTATCATCCCCTGTTCACAGTTATGCCCGGGTCATAGATCTTTGCTACACTGCAAACGAAACACACCGGTAACCTCCCCGTACACTCGAGTGTACGGGGAGGTTAGCGGAGCCCCTGGAATGGTATCTTCCAGTAACCTCCCGGTACACTTCTCGTGATTTGCTAAATGTGAGTCATGAAACAAACAACCACTCGGAAGATTTTTTTTGCTTCAAAGCTTAGCATGATAAACAAAAATGCGGCTTAAGCAATGTATAAAAAAACCGGTAACCCACCCGTACACTCTTGAAATTCCGGTAACCTCCCCGTACACGGTACACTCTTGAAATTCCGGTAACCTCCCCGTACACTCTGACGTTTTGCGAGTGTACGGGGAGGTTACCGGTGTTTTTCGTTTGCAGTGTAGGTAGACCAGCAGTTTGGTGATCTCCTTTCCATCCTTGTGCAAAACTTTAGATCGTCTACATGCCATACCACTGTCAGTTGCAATCCATTCACAATTTTATTTGCCACACATGGATCGTAGCCATTTATCACAAAACCAAAACATCTCCAAATCCTTGCGTAGTTTTAGATAGAACAGCAGCACACTGCATAGTAGTCCATACATGGCTTTCTGCATCTTCCCATATAGGATGCTTTCCCCTTTTGCCATAGTCACAATGTACGGCCGGTACAGTTTTGGCTCCACCTTTGCCATGAGCTCCGCCAGCTTGCCTCGAAGCACCATGATGGCATCCTCGTCTAGATCTGCATGCAAAAAATCCCCCATATGTCCAGCATGATAATGTCCCTTATCTCCACAGCATCTATTGCTGCGGTGATCATCAGGCCATCTGTGGATACCGTAGGCAATGTCACAGACTCCTTGTCAATGTAATCCCTCTGCTTGCTTCCACTAGCGCATGCTCAACCTTTGATGCGCCCGTCCCGCTTCTGCATTAAGAACATCACCTACGATAGTGCCTGCACCCTTTGTTCCCTTGTAAACTCATGTGCATGCATGGGCTTGTACGTCACCATCTCGTGCATCTGAGTGATCTCGGCAGTTTTTGCCTTCCTTCCTCCTTTGCCGAACAGTTTTAAACCTTTCTGAATTGTATATTGTTGCACCATAATGACTCTAACAACATGCATGACCACACCGTCTTCCTCGTCAAAATTGTCTAGAGAGATGCCGCATTTTTATTAACCTTAAATCCCAGGTCACCTTGCCCATGCTTGAGCTCCTCGGTGTTGGGATTCTGATCGCTGGCCTGGTCTCCGTCTCATAAGTTAGCGGTCGGGTCTGATTCTTTTGAATTTTCCTGTTTTCATGTACCACGGTCGGGTTTATATGGATTACCTCTTCGTGTTCCTGGTATGCTCGACCGTCACAGTCTATCACCGCTGGCTTTTTCTTCTTCTTCCGCTGAAGTGGGTATCTCTTCTCCGGCCCGACTCGTTCCTCTTCGTCATTTTCGAGGATGTTTTCGGTCCCTTGATCATTCGCATCCTCTTGTCCTTCTCTGGCAAAGACGTCACTGTCATTGTTTGGTAAGACCTCACTGTCATTGTTCGTTGCATCAAAAGTTGGTCTGTTGTCATCATCCTGCTCATTGTCGTCCGCCACATCAATGACTGATATCTCGTCGTTGGTTGGAGGTTCGAGGATGTCGAGGCTTTTGTTGTCGTCTTTGTAATCATCATCTTCGACGTCTGTGATCATGGGCAGTTTGTTGTCGCCCTGTCCCAGCAAATGTGGCAAATCCACTCCTGTAATCTCTGGGTCATTCATATGAGGCGTGAGATTAGCATTCGATAAGACGTGTTCAGCCATTTCCCATTCGGGAGTAGCGGGTGGTGCGACAATGGCGTCGGTATTGTGGTCAGATTCCAGAGATATTCCTGGTGGGTCTGCGGTAATATTGGCATGTGCCGCAGGAGGGTCCTCGACAAGCCCTTCGTCCACATCCGGTGCGTCGTCCCTTGTGTATGTGCGGTGTTGACAATCAAGGAAATTCATAATGGCATCCTTGCGCCACTGCTGGCGTGACAATTTGCCGAGAATTTGCTACTGCCTTGATAATTCATTCAGGCATAGGAAGTGCATTGATACTCCGTCGGGATACGACTCAACCGGTTGCAAAGTTCAGACACGCAATGGAGCCCTGGAGATTCCCTGTTGGCCCTAGCGCAATGCACTCCTCGGTTTGTCCCCGCAGAGTATTTGTTATCATCTCGTTGGCACTCGCCTCCACATAAGCGCCAAATCTGACACGACAGTGTTTTTTGAAATCCATTTTAATCCCAAGCACAAGCTCCCTTGGGCTCATGATGGTTGATACCCCATTTGGATGTGGGACGGCATTGATAACTTCATCAATTGGATCACCACTTGATCCTGCAAATGCTTCTTGTAGGGCAGCTGACTGGCCACACTAAGCGCTCGCTCCTTTATTGTGCAAATATACTGTTCTATATTGCCCGCGTGTTCCTGTGCCGCAGTTGTATCCCGTGCCACAGTTGTATTTATGACGGTTGTCCCCACTGCCTCCTTGAGTTTCTCAAACTCCATATCCATGAGGCATGTCCACATCGTGTAACCTCCCCATCGGTAAATTAATAGAACTTTTTCCAATGCGATAGTTAGATTTTTAACCGTACGACTAGGCAGGAATTCAACACTTCCGAGCCTGATGTCCCAAGAAAGGGTTACCAGGAACGGGATGCCATTCACAAACATCACATCAGTGGTCAGAGTTACATTTTTGATCTGATTGTACAAGTCCCACGGAACCAACACAAACTCTGGCTTCACTGCGTCAGGCCGTTGCAGTACCGTTTTACTCGTTACCCCTCTGAGGTCTGGTCCAAACAGATTTCTTGTGTTGGCGATAGCAGGGACAGAGCTGTTCAGGATCCTTACGGCATTTGTAGAACTCACCGGATGTCTCATTGTCTCGTCCGAAGGATGCGCCATCATTGCCTGTGCGTCTCGAGCCTCCCTCGCCTTCATGATTTCCTTGCAAGTGTACCCTTCGTAATTCCCTCTCACTGTCTGTACCATAGTGATGCCTTCCTTCTGCTCCAAAGCCACTGTTTTCATGATGAAACTCTTTGGATCATCCATGACATCGATGAACGGCATCCCGCCGCATAGTCCGCTATTCCTCTTAAAGCTGATTGTGTATCCGTCCGGGCCATGCGCCAACCATCCCAATTTTGATTGGTACTCCAAAATGTATCCATCTCTTCAATTGCGGCACCATTATCAAGTTCGCTATGCCATTCTCGTTAAACCAGAATTTGATGTTCCTCCAGAAACCTGCCTTTCCTGTCTGGTTTGTCTCCGCATTGCAGTGCTGCTTCAGGATCACTCCTGTATCATGGATATTGCGTAAGTGCTCTGAGGCAAAGCATGAGTGATTCGTGCAACACGTATCGAGGTACGCCTTGTTCCGGTCACAGGTCATCCGTTTTCCTTTGATCACTTCCAGGAACCCTGCCCCTTTCACCATGTTAAAGAAATCAGTTCCCTCCTCCAACATCATCGCTTCCATGTTGGTCTTGAGTTCCTCTGCCTCATCCTCCACATTAAAGAAATCCGTCCCATTTGTTTTCTTGGCACCCCCACCCTCGCCTGCACAATCCTTTGCATGGTGCCCTGTTGCACCACAATTAAAACACTTGTCTTTTGACATGTCTCTCACCCGGCCTTGCCTACCTGGCTGTCACGTCTGTGCGAAGGTGACTCCGGCCGATTGAACTTGCTGCTGCATGCCGTGCCTTGCTACTCTTTTGTCTGGGATGGTTTGTGGTTTTCCATCATCCTGAGTCCATCCTCAATTGATGTTGGATAATCATCCTTGCCAAACAGGTTTGCATTGTCGAGAGTACGCGCCAGGTCCTTCTATCTCTCATCATCTGAGTTCCTCACAAAGAGGCATCCCAGATACTCGTTGCACGCGATTGAGAGGGCCTTCTCTCGGACCTTGTCCGTGGTCGCGTCCCCTGGTCCCATGTCATACTCCTTTTTTACCTCCCGAAGTCGCTCTTTGAAGATGGCCTCGTGAAAACCGGCTCTTCCACCATGCACGCCGACCACCGCTTGAACAGCCTTAAACGTCTTGGAATAATGGACATTTGACATGGTTGGCTTTTGGTAGCAGAGAAAGAGCTGCATGTCGTGCTCTACCCTTGCCATGGTACCCCCATTTTCGTCCTCGTGCTCTAGGTTGCAAATTACTGTCAAGTTACTGAGTAATTACTGCTTACTTAGTAAATTACTGTCGTTTGGGCAGTAATGCTGTTTACTGACCCCTTCAATATTACTCTGTTTTAGAAAGTAACTAGATGAGGGAATGTAAAGATAGATTCAGTATTCTTTCATTCTAGCACAGTAATCAATTGTTTTAGATTCAGTAACTTGACAGATGGTCTGTCATCTCCATAATACATACGCACATGAAGAGAAGCGTGAATCAACCTGCAGATGGCCAAGCGTGCCCATTTTTGCATTGCCCCATACCAAAACAAGACAACGGGATTTCCGCTCGAGCGGAACTTCATCCCCTTCAATCTCTGCGAGTTCATAAAGTTTTGAGCCGCGAGTTGTCACATCATCTGGCCACTAATCGGCGCAACGCGGTGTCCTTGGTGCCCTTGCAAAATGCTGGTCGGTTGTTGAGTTATTGCGATTTTGTTTCTTTATGAACAAAACTATCTCATTGAAAATCATCGCAACTAACCCCGCCCTTCCTCCCAACACCCCTCCCACTTCTAATGAACCAAATCGCCCCCTCGCCGCGTCAACAAAGATAAACAGCCGTGCTGCCAAAAAAAGAACCAGGTTCATTGCTCACCTGGATGGTGAGTTCTCCCATTTTGATTGTTGCATTTTCAACTATTTAATTGAAACTCGTGGCAACTAACCCTGCCCTCTTCCCATCAACCCTCCCACTTTTAATGAACCAAATCGCCCCGTCGCCGCATCATCACAGATAAACAACCGTGCTGGCAAAAAAAGAACCAGGTCCATTGCTCACCTGGAGGGTGAGTTCTCCCATTTTTATTATTTCATGTTCAACAATTTAATTGAAACACATCATAACTAACCTTGCCCTTCCTCCCAACACCCCTCCCACTTCTAATCACCCAAATCGCCGCACCATAACAGATAAATAGCCCTGCCGCCAAAAATAGAATCAGGTCCATTGCTCACCTGAGTGGTGAGTTCTCCCATTTTGATTTTTTCCTTTTCAACTATTTAATTGAAACTCGTGGCAACTCACCCTGCCCTTCCTCCCAACACCCCTCCCACTTCTAATCACCCAAATTGCCACGTTATAACAGATAAACAGCCCTGCTGCCAAAAAAAGAATCAGGTCCATTGCTCACCTGAGTGGTGAGTTCTGATGAGTATGATCCCAAGGATAGAATGATTCCATTCAAGGGTTTGCTTTTATGTGATGTTCGAAGTGATAGTGAAGAGGATTCAGAGTAAGAGGGACATGGGTGCAGTTGTTTTGGTTTTGATAAAGAAGCTTTTTCCCCAAAGAATTTTGGACTTACATAGTGTACTTTGGGTTTTTTAAAGCCTCTTTAAATCTAACATGGCATAAATATGCTGACAACTATGATGGCTGAATCATATAGAAAGATAGCATGCCTTTTATCTCTTGTTGGTGTCATTTTAAAAAGGGTTCCATGGGTAAAATATGTCAGTGTGTCACATCAAACAGTATCATACAGCAATCTACCAGGTTACTGTTTAGGGTTTTATGGGTAAAATATGTCATTGTGTCACATCAGACAGTAATCATACAGTAATCTACCAGGTTACTGTTTTGGCTTAAATGGACAGTATGTTACTGCTGAAGAGATGAGTAGGAGTCGGGTAGGAGTCATGCCTCATGTGACAGTCACATTTACAGACTTTTCAGTAACTTACTGAGTAACCAGTAAGTTACTTTTTTTGGTTACTGATTACTGTACATTGGGACAGTAACCAAAAACAGTGATTTGCAACCTAGCTCGTGCTTGTGCGCAATACTCCGAATCATCTTCAACAGTTCGACCGGGTCCTGGTCTTGGTTGACTCTTGCAAACGCCTCGGACGCCACGAGCTTCTGCTCCATGTTCGGATGGCAATGTACCAAGAGAAGCTGGTAAGCCCATGGCCCTGGGTCCTTCCACGCCATTTTGTCATTCTCCAGTTTGTTATACCTGACTTTCAACTTTTCGATCTCCACGGGCGATGCTGTCATGTTCGGGTCCGGCGGATCCTCAAAGGTTGGTGTAACCATCTCTTCAAGCGCCTTCTGCGCCATAGTCGCCGCCCCCTGCTTGAAGTTCACTCGTGCAAACCTCCCCAGGTTCTTTTGAAAATCATCTAACTCCCCTGCGTTGCTGACAGCTCCTGCTGTAAAGAGTTCTTTCTCCAATCCTGGCGTTGGTGCCATGTATTCCTTAAGGGTCTTGGTCTGGTTCTTTTGCTGGCACCGATTCTGCCATTTGATGTATTTCTTTTGGTTGGCCTCTTGTCCTTGGACCTTTGGGACTGCCCTCACAGCTCCCTCTCCCATTTGCCTTGTAGTAACACCACTATTAATACACCTTTCCATTTTAGATCTAATGTTGATAGGACCTCAAACTCACCACCTCCTAAAAGCAAGACAATTCTGGGCCAGCACTTGAATCTAAACTTAACTTGCAAATTAGATTTAAAAAGTGAGCTTATCCTTGTACCCATCCCTTAGCATGTCACTCGGCAGCCACTCTTTTGTGGCCCATCATCCTATTGTATGGTCTATCCTCCTTCCATATCCTGTCTGCTCTGTTGGCCATCCATTCTCCTTTCCAGTTCATAGGCCCATCAGTCCTCAACGGTGGACTCCGACTAGGTCTTGCTTCAACATCCAACAGGCAACAGGCATTGACACTTGAGGTTGTGCTTTGACCTGCTTTGACTACACAAAAACATTGAAGTGGCCATTGGTTACACCACCACAAAAGATATTAAAAATGGAGAAGAACCGACTATGTCTCCTATGCAAAAGAAGTGTGGATTGAGTAATAGCTTTGTCCAAGAAAGTCATTCAAACAAAACAAAACAAAACAAAACAAAAATGAGAATCTAAAAGAGCCACAAAATTATTGCCTTCTCCTTCAACCACCACGCAACAATCAACCGCTCAAAAGTTGGAGGAATTCTCAATCAGCACGGCGTTGAACAGAACCTTCAAATGATCCTTTTTACAAGTCAAAGAAATTTTACTAACTATTCATCGCATAAATTATCTAATCTATAGTAATGTAGTTATGCTCTAAACAGTGATATTGGATATTTGATCCAATAATAATCTTTGTATTATAAATGTAATTATTGTTATGCTGTTGATTGACTAGCAGTTGATTGTTGCGCGGTGGTTAAAGGAGAAGGTATTAATGTTGTGGTTCTTTTTGATTCTCATGTTTTGTTTTGTTTTGTTTTGTTTTGTTTTGTTTTGTTTTGTTTTGTTTTGGTTTGTTTTGTTTTGTTTTGTTTTGTTTTTTTTGTTTTGTTTTGTTTTGTTTTGTTTTGTTTTGTTTTGTTTTGTTTTGTTTTGTTTTGTTTTGTTTTGTTTTGTTTTGTTTTGTTTTGTTTTGTTTTGTTTTGTTTTGTTTGAATAACTTTCTTTGACAAAGCTATTACTCAATCCACATTTCTTTTGCATGGAAGACAAAGTCGGTTCATTTCCATTATTGTTATCCTTCGCGGTGGAGTAAGCAAGGGCCACTTCAATTTTTTAGTGTAGTAGTGAAAGCAAGACCTCTGACGTAGATGGATGCAGCCATGCTCCTTGACCTGAAATATTTGATCTCTTGCTTCTTGATCATAAAAATCCGTTGCTCTCATCTTGTGGAATTTTTGGAATAATATTAGCATGTCCTATGGTAAGTCTTCGGTGAGTGTACCCGTACCTACAATAATACACACTACGTACCTAACTTATATTGGTTCCCAAACGTTAAAAGATACCTAAATGTGAAACTGGTGCTCAATCTCCTGAACATGGATCAGGCTCCCACTGCATATTCCTCTGATGTGGAGACAACACTTGAAGCAAAGGGAACAAAAGCAACCCAGGTCACTGTGTCAATAATGGCTGCAAAACATGTGACTGTTTCTGAAATTGTCACTGCCAGTGGGAATATGTTGCCACTCTTCATGTTTCTCCAGAAATAACACCCAAGTGATTTTCTCCTTTGAGTTATTGTGCTTTCCACACGTAAATTTTTCGATCGTCATGAACATCATGTCTCAAAACATATGATATTTCATGGGACAAAACATTACATTTGTCTCACTGGGAGTAATATATAATACCAAAAATTTGCTAACAATTTAAGATGGGATACTTTTCATTTATCTAAGAAATATTACCGGACAGACAACCTGTCCGTTGTGTCGTCATTCACATCAAAATTTCAAGACAGTGATGTGTGCAAGACTGATCTTGCCCTATGACATTTCATTATACCAATGACAATGTGCTACACATCATCCCTTTATGATAACACAATTAGCTACCAACTTTGCGTGTAAAATCCATGGTCATCATGCCATTATCAACATCACAGTGCAACAAAAAATAAAAATAAAACAAAATGACAAGTCAACGGCATCGCAACCAGTGCAACCAATGCCAACGTCAATGCCAACAAGATGAACAACTAACTGCATTTGTGGGTGCATTCGCTACTTCAAACGCAGCAGATCTGGCCCCTCCCCTGATCCTTCCATCCCACCAGCCCACCAGCACCAGCCTCCCAATCTCCCCACATCACCTTCTCCCAAACAACAACAACAACAACAATATCAAACTCCTCACATACTCATCGTCCCACCATACAATCTAAGAGGGGGGGACAGCACTGTCGTGCCCCTTGTTGTCAGCGAACCAATAGGGAGAAGTATCTCCCAACCCTGATTAACTTTGGAGAGATCATGTGCCCTACCCAAGAGGCCATGATTTCACCCTGGATGATCTCCAAGGAATCACTGCCGATGAGATTATCAGGTGGACCAAACATCGCATATATGGGAATCCTGATGCAGATGATGCGGTTGACCAACCTCTTCATCACAGGCACAACTTGGCACTGAACTGGAAGAAGGCACTCTCTTTCTTCGTGTCAAATGCCCACCTCCAATGGAATGATGATTCTGACATAGGCCAAGAACCTACCTTAATTATTACCCTCATTGGTACCCTTATTAGTACCAATATGGACTAATTCGAAAAACTCCCAAGTAAGGGATCATCCTGACCTCCCAAGTGATGAGAGGTCCTGACAATGATAAAGATCCATATCTTTGGATCTAAGTGACAAGAGAACACTCTGTCAGAACACCCTCATGAGAAGGGTATAAACATACCAGAGATGTGTAGAAACCTACACAGAATCACATTACTTTGTTGGGATTGCATTGACATCCCATCCTCATTTGTTCATTGTAATCACTAAATGATAAGCTCACAAATTACCATCATCAACAAATCTATAACACCTTTATCTACGAAATTGGTATTAAGTATTTTTATCTCCAAACAGCTTAGGTCAATCACTCATTGGTGGGTGTTTGATTTGTACGTACAAAAAGTGTACAAATATCACGGCTCCACAAAAATGATGGTGCTCCCTCTCCCCCCTCTCCCTCCTCCCGAGCGCCACATTGTTATTGTTGGCTTCTTGCCAGACAACAATGGGCGGTCTTGTGTGTTGCATCCATTCAGCTGTGGAAACATTGTTGTGTTGCAACGCGACAATGGTGGAGTGGGAATGCTTTTGTGTGTGCATATGCTTGTTTGAGACGAATTGGCCTGCTTTCCGTTGAATCCCGACGGATCTTTACAAGGTGGATGATGGGTGGGGAGCTTGGACCGTTCCAAAAGTGGTGGGTAAGCAGATTGACCAATGGCTATTGTATCCTAGTAGGAGGTAAAAATAGAAAATAATAAAATAACAGATACTTTTCACACCTCCCGTGTTAAAAACACTAACACGCCTCACATTATAGGAACATTTAAGGTATCATTTGGACATTTGCCCATTCTTACAATGAGGGTTATACTCTAGTAGTATTGACAGGAGGGGGGACACCTCCTTGACATCAGGTAAAGTACCATACTGTAGTACTTTTTCAGATCCACCTCCAGGCTTTCTACCGTAAAAACCAGATTAAAACACCCACCAAATGTCCTGTCATTATGAAAAGATACATTTTGTGGGTGTTATAATCCGACACAAGCTACCATATATCTCTGATCACAACACCCTAAAAATGTCAAAAGATACATAAAAATAAATCCTATAATCCGCCATTAGTTAGTGATCCTAACACGGAGAAAAAATAATGGTATCCGCGCTATTTACCTTATACTGTAGAGCAGGCTGCTTTTTTTTCATGCTGTCCTGGCACGTCATTGATCTATCCCCCCATCAATCCGCTTTGCTCTCCCTCCCTCCCTGTCAACTCATCATCAACATCCCCAAGGCCGCCACCATCACCTTCTCTGAGTTGAGCATGAGGAGTTGTCTCATTGCTTGAATTAGAGAAAGGAATGGCAAAAGCAGAAGGGCACTGCAAAGGAATCGTATTCACTTTGCAAAAGGTTGTCCTTTGCAAAATTCAAATTGATTTTCAAATAAAAAGTGTTCATTCGTTTGGACTGATAATTTGTGTCATTAAAATAATATTTAATTATATCTGTGATCAGCTGTGTAATAATTTGAAATTATTTTTAGTCTCCATTTGAATATTTTTTGTCTCCATTTGATTCATTGTTGTTTTCTTGACAAGTCTTGCCGTCCATGTCAAGGAAGTCCTACAAGATCAAGGACAAACGGTCCGCCATTCAAAAAGTGGATGCACTTGTTGCCAGCGGGTTTTCACGTCATCAAGCCAGTTGTTCAGTGTTGATTTTGGCCTTGTACTACCGTCGCTGGGTCAAGCTTCTACAGAAGGTTGACAGTATGAATGCGGGCGATTCTCAAATATCCCACAAGATGAATGGGGTGGCATGCAAGTTGCACCCCGGCCAAAAGAGTATTCTCGCAGGAATTGCTCGAGAGTTGAAGCAATTAATTTTCCAAATGCGCGAGCAAGGCATTCAAGTTACCAACCGGATGGTTGGTAAAGAGGCAAGTCGAATTCTCCCCCCTTTCTGCATGAAATCAGTGCGGGCCAAGGAATTGTCCATCCATCGTTTCACGAAGTCAGTGGGTCTCACGCAGCATGCCGCCACACATACGGCCCAAAAGCACTTCCATCAAGGAGCTGCACATTGGGACCTGTGGCGTATTTCCGTGCAGCAAAACAGACACGACAACCATCCGTCCTGTCATTGTTGACAGTGTAACCAGCAAGGTGAGTAACCTCCACAAGGCGCAATGGAATCAACATACCGACTCTGTTCCCCTGCTGCTCAATGAAGACATTCACACATGCATAGGGGTGCGCTTTGCATTTCCGACCATGATCAGCAGGGAGGAAGCCAACTAAAACAATTCGATCCGTATTTTCTTGGGAACATTCTAGGTGAGCTTGCGTTGTGATGTGATGTGATGTGATGTGAGCTGCACGGCAAAACATCATAACTCGACAACCAACCGGAGTTACTGGGAGCTGTGCATATGGACATGATGCTTTTGGCAAGGAGGGTCTAATTCTAGTGGTTTTAGAATGACCGAGGATGATTAACATGCCAAAAAACATAAATGTCACAAAATCGGGTAAAAAAGAGCTTATAATCCGTGGGGTCTTATGATCAGAGATATACGGTAGTGTCAGCCTCGCGATGAAAAGTAAAAGTATCTCTCTTTTTCTATTTTTTACCTCTTACATAGCGTACAATACAAATCATCAAGCACATCTCATGATGGTACAATAATTTATGTGTAAGATTTGTTGTGAGTTTTAAGTCATAATGGCGTAACTCTGTGAATATTTGGATCCACAGGGAGCTGTACATATGGGGATGTTGCCTGTGATCAGGAGAATCTAAAGGGGCAATGATAAATGCGAATACAGTATGGGAAGTGGTTCAAAAAGTAAATGTCCGTCAAAATTGGTCATAAATGGGTCATTTTGAGTGGTGGGTGTTATAATCCGGTGGGTGTTGTAATCCGGTTTTTTACGGTAGTTGTGACAATTTATTTGGCACTATGGTACTTTTCCTCGACCCCACTTGTCAGCCAGTCAGGTACCAAGGTCAATATCACACAATTGTACGTAAACATTCTACAAAGGGTAAAAGGTAAAAGTACATCTACCTATTAACATGTTGGCGCAGTGTTGACATATGATTTGGTACTCTAGTACCTTCATGAAACAGAGCTGAGCGGTCAGTTTACGGGGGTTTTATGGGGTTCGGTGCTACAGTACCTTCTTCGGACCCCTCTGTCGGTCCAAAATGGTACCAATGTTACAGTTCGTGAAATTAACTAGGATGTCTCCCCTCCTGTATTGACCCTATGGGCTATGCTTTTATCGATGGGATTGACAAAATTCAAATATCGCCTAACCAAAAACAGACCTCATTGACCGAAAACACATTTCGCAAATCGTATTTACACGTTTTGTGTTTTGGGGGGGAAATGTGTGAATTTGCAGGGGTTCAGGGAACACCAGGAAATAGATCATTCCCCTAAAGATATCCATGTTCCCTTGTGCCTAAAAACAAAAACTAATGAGTAGGAATTGTACAATACTGTTCCTATGACAAGTTATCATACCATATGTAGCATAAAAGTTAATAATATTTATTATCAAGACTTTTTCTTGAAAAATTCATTGTTTGTTATCATCTGAGAATTGTTGTCTTTCTTCTCCTCCATGAGACACTTTTTTAACTATTGAATATTACAGGTGGAACTATACACGAACTGCTGCAAATTACCTGTAAAGAATTATTTCTACGTTTGATATGCATGGGTATTCGATAACTGTTGATTTTTTATTACCTTTAAAAATATATCTAAATTCAATCTACAGCATCGCCAAAAATTAAGGGGCTTGTTGTTATAGCAATCACAAGGTTGATCTGTGACCATATTTGTCAAAAAGGCTGTTCCACAATTCCCATGTTCTTGGGGCTGCTGCGCGACCTGTCTTCTCCATTTTTGCTAAGCCATGACCTCCCATATTATCTGGGCTCTTGCGTCTTTGAAAAAGACTGCTAGCGCGCGACTCCTCCTCAACCTTAGAGTCAAACGTAGGCAATATTCCTTAATATTGCAAAACTGCTGGGATAGGTACTTGACCTTGCCCTACAACTATTCATTCCACATAAAAAAACAATCACTGATGCTGATGGGGACCATATTCATCAACGGGCTGTTCCGCGATCACTCTCCTGTTCTGGGGGCTGCTCCGCTACCAAACTTATCAATTATTTCCTAGCAATGACCTTGCATATTATCCAGGCTGTTGCGAATTCAAAAAAGTCATATTGAACCCAACTCCTCCTCGTTCTCTGAATCAAACTCAGGCAATATTTTTCTATCTAGAAAAACTGTTGGGGTAGGTACTTGACATAGGCCAAGAATCAGCCTTTTTTGTACCCCTGGGTACAAAACCTAAATGGAGCATTATCAGGACTCCCCAGTAGGAAGTCCACCTCCCGACGGCATGGACTCTCCAACACTGAAGTTCAGAACCCCAAACAAGAGAACACCCTTGAGGGAGATCTGAACATCCTTGAGAAGGGTTTAAACATACCAATTGTGTGTAGGATCTGCACAATGATCGTTTGCATCGTTTGGATTGAAATGCAGTTCCACTGCCTTTCCATCCTCACAATTGTATCAAATATAACTCATAAAATCAAATCTTCGACACCTGTCGAAACTACCTATAATTTTCGCGTGATATTTTTTACAACGATTTCGGCTCAGGTCACTATCTATAGATAACTGCGGTGCGACCTTTGCGCACCGAAGCCATCGACATCCAACCCTTCCGACACGAGGTACGCTAACAATTTTTTATCGCGAGCGCAAATTTTTAACCTTTCGCATCAGTGATACGTTTTCTTTTTGCGCTATCGACGATCTCTCCAAAATCGGTTAAGCGATCGACCAATTCCTACGGTTTCGCGATCTACGAGCTCTCCAAAAATTCTTCCGCGATCAGTGAGCCAAGCAATAAACGTCGAGTGATTAACTTCTGCGATTGGGGATTCCTACGAGTCGGATTAATTTCGTGGTCCAGAATTCTCGCGAAATAGTTGGAAGCAAGACTTTCAAGAAATAAAAGTTGACGAAGAAAATGAAAATAAAAAAATAAAGAAAATCTTTTTCGAGCTAACCTCAACAGGGCACCCAAGACCTTTTTCAAGGCCTTGTTTTATAATACGCCCCTTGGAGAGGCAATTAAGAGGGTCGACAAGCAAGCCAAGCCCAGAAGGACTCAAGCTGCAGGAGTGTAAACGGAGTTCAGGGAGGTCCAAGCCACCCATTTCCTACATTCCCACTGCCATGGACACCCCGAAGGTAATCAACAAAATCAAGGTCTCCAACAAAATGACCCTGTCTGTCACCGTCTTCCACGAGGGAAGTCCTGAAAAGTTCCTCAACCATGTCCAGACCTCGATGGAAATAATTTCCGAGAGAGGCTTAGACACGGACTACGAGGAAGCCTGCAAGGCAGATAAAAAGGCTGAGGCAAAACTGACTGCGGCCACTGCGGCCAAAGCCAAGTACAAAGGGACGGATGAAAATTCCGCAGTCCTCCAGTCGTGGAACAAAGCAACTGTTGCTAAAATCCACATCAGTGAGGCCATAGTGTCCACTGGCCAAGCGATCTTCGTGAAGTACCCCACCCTGAACTGTCGGAGACTGCCCGTCGTCCTTGGACCACCATCGTTGGGGAGCAAATCAACTGCAAACCCTGGACATATGTGTATGGGACCGAGCATCCCACAAAACACTAAGCAACTGTCGGAAACTGCTCGTAGGCCTTGGACCACCATCGAGGGGAACAGATCAACTCCAGAACCATGGACTGATCGCCTATGGGGTTGGAACACCCCACAAAACGCCCGCATTCTGACCTCCTTCAGGAATGTGTCCAGTTGCATCTGCAGACCGTCTTCAGGACTGTGACATAGGCCAATTATCTACCTTAACTGGTAAACCCAAAGAGGTTCCAGGTGGAACCTCCAATGGTCCTCTTCCCTTTGTGTAACACAAAGGAAGTACAATAGTCATAAGATATTGTTTCTGAGAAACAATATTCAAAAAGACATTTTTTCTTGAGAAACACCCATATACATTCTAGGTGTTTCTTGGACAAAATATCCAAGAGAGGATTTCTTTCTCAGAAACCTTCTCATGGGACAGTTCCTGTTGGCAGTTGAGAGAAAAGGAGCAGTCATGGAACTGCCCTAAATTACCTCCATCTCTAACAGGATCACCTGTGCTTGGTGATGCATGGATTACCTAGTGTACCATGCAATACCTATTTCAGTAGTGTAACTCTCATAAATAAAATCTTTCAACAACATGTATCTACCCGCTTACTACATAGTAAAACTACAGCAAAACGGCTTAGGTCACTATCAATTGATAGCCTTTGCGCAACCAGAACGGAGCGTCTGTCCGTCATTCCACCATCCATCATCCATCAGCTGTTGTCGGTGGTTGACCATGGTAGGTTCGCCTGTCCGTCGTCCCTTGTTGCTTGAAGCCATCCAATACACTTGTGTGTTACACGCGGGCGCAACTTGTGCTGCCTGACCCCAAGAGTAGCATTGCCACAGCTGAGCCCCGAGTCATGCTCAGCCAGTTGAAGTGAGTTTACTCACAGGCCAGCACGTGTTTTTAAACACGTAGCAAAAAAGAATTCTGTATGTCAGTGAGGACTAGATCCCACTTGACACGGGTATACTCTTTGTTAGCAGAGCATGTAGCACATAGTGCACTTGCCGAAAAAGACCACTTGTGACGTATCATACGCACTTGTGGCAAGAATGCTTACGTGCCTATTAGGTAGTAACAGCCCCTCATTAAAATGAGGAGGCAATAAACATAAATGCCTCGGTTTATTTTTTTCCGAAGGAGCAATATGTGTGTAGTCTATTTTTAGACCTAAAAACACGATTAGACTTAAAATTAGTCCGCACTGCGATCACATGCAGATGCAGTGACACCACGGAGTACAAGTACTTATAGCCTTAGGGCAGTAAAAAAGATCTTCTAGGGCATAAAATGACCCTATGAAGAACGCGTATGGCCTCTAAGGCCTAAAAGCTTGCTCGTGACCCCGAGAGGTTTCGGTCACTTGAAAGACTCGCGATTTCCCTGGAAGTTTGCGTTCTCAGGTTTCCAATGTGTATGACACATCCTCAAGGGAAAATGAGCACGCAGGGACGTGTCCCACGATCGTGGATCAGCCCCATTCACATGGGAGGCCACGCACAGCCCATTTCACAAATGTGACACAGCCCTCGCGATCACGATCTTAAAAAACGACCACATATCATGTGTCCTAGACTCGCTGGGCTCAGCCCACGTGCGCGATGGACCAGCCTAGAGAGAACATTGTTCTACTCCTCACATGGGCATAGGAGCGCATATATTGCCGCATCCCGTCAGACGTCAGAGTGACGCGGAGTATTGTCTCCAAGTCCCAGCACGCATGGGGCGCAAGATGGACCCATAAACCGACTACGGTCGCGGCCCCAGAAACACTCTGAGCAAAATTCTCGCGAACTTCCGATTTGCGCAAGAATGCTTCATGCTTTTGCGTTTTGTCAGGAAAACACGCAACTTGTTGATTTCTTGAAATCCAAGCAAAAGTGAGAAAAGTCCACAAAAGTGAGAATTCTTCTCATGTGGTATTCTTTCATGCATATAAGCTACCGAACTTGGCAAAAAGGAAAGAAAGCTAGTTGGCTTATGAATAGCCAAATGCACAACCTCTGGTCCGAGGAAAATAGAATTTAGAGCCCAAAATATAAATTCGAATTATTTAATTTTAAATTAAAGAGCTCGTTAGATAAAAATCTTGATCAAAATTCTACTGTCACGTTAAAATAACCTGATATTCAAATACCTTGCTACATGTAAAAATAAAACAAAAATGCCAAGAAATCTTCTGGCATCATGAATTGTTTTCTCAAGAAGATGAACTCTTCTCCCACGTGAGAAATGTACACATGTGCCATGCTGCACTATTAACAAGCAATGGTATCAAAAAGCAACTGGAAATCAAACCATGTTGGGTTTCAACCCCTGACACGGTGTTGCTACAGTAACAGTGAAAGCAAGAAGGATGTAGTTCCAAGCTTCCCCATGTTCCAAAATTAGAACATCCATATTCCTTACCCAGCTAGGCAGGTGTCAAGCTCTTGGCGACGCAGGATGGGTTCTTCCTACTCAAAGGAAGGGCAAAGTCACACGATGTTTTTATTGCGCAAGCATTAAATTCCTGTCAAAACACACTTTTCTGAGTACATATTACCCAGAGTGACTAAGCCAGCATATGACCTCAGTCTTTGACAAATGCAAGAACTGAGTTTGAATTGTTCTAGATTTTCGAACAAATAACAACATAAAATATGTTAAGATCAATTTTACCTTGCCAGTGATAATTGATGCAAAGTCTGCAAAAATCTGTGAACCAGAGTTGAAACAAAACCTGGACACAACATACCATGCACATAGCTAACCACTTAAGTGCAGGACTCTTCTTGAGCAAAAATACTCATGATCACAGAGCTAACCACTCCTGTGAAAAACTCCTCTGGGGGTTGAGTAAAATAGCAGACCTTCCAAGCTGTGTCAAAATAAAGAAAAAGACACACACTTACACTACAAACTCAATTTCATACATCGTTACTGAGGTTTCTCATGACAAGAGAAACTGTTTGATGAAGTTCAGTGTGTTGGAAGAACGTGCCTGTTTACCTCTATTTGAACGAGGAGGTGGTTTACAGCCTATAAAGACAGAGCACAACCAGTCCAAAAGTCAAGTAAAACAACGAGGACAATTTACCTTGGCGACTGGAGGGTTTCATTGACAGCCGCGTCAGAACTGGCTGTACAACAACAGAACACCCAAACAAACATAAATTACTGTAAATCAAAAAGTGATTCTTAAAATAAGATATGGACAAAAGTTAGCAAAACTGTCTAAACTCAAAAGAATCTTACAGTACTGTAGATGTTGCTATGTTCAACTCTGCAATCACCATAAGACTTCATGAAAAGTCAACAAATCATAGACTAGATACTGACGCATCTGGAACCCGTTCATGCCGAAACACTGAAGAAGGTTATACCTACTCAGAGCTAGCAATAACAATCATGGGTTTTCCATGTGCCTCACAAGCACATTCAATGGAGTCAATGATGGCCATACTGTTCATCAATAGAACTCATTTGGAGGAATATGATATTCTCCAAAGGCTAGCTTGAGAGACCACCTTAAACAAGGTTAGGATGGACTTACCAAGAAGCAGTAAGGGTTTGCATGACAAACCAATACACAACATCTCTGCACAAAGACAACAAGGCTTACTAACAGACCCACAAAAGTCTTCATGGCAAAAGCACCATGCTTACAAGCAGATGAAAAAACTAAAACATTCACCATACAGGAACTCACATGCTACTGGGTGGTCCAGTACAAGGGAGAACCTTGGGTAAGACAATATGATTGTCTCATCACTCACAACTGGAATTGTAGAGGAGGAGGTACACTGTACACAAAAAGAGACACATTAATGTTAGACATTTGTTACCACAACAAGTCTAGAGCAACACCAACTCAGGTTGGGTATGCTTGCATTCTAGTACAGCTTGCTGAACTTAGAGTGCATATAATACACAGAATAAGAGAAAATGAATCCTTGACCATGATTAACATCATTGGTTCAACACTGTGTCTTACTAGATTATGGTCTCACTGAGACTCAATGACTAGTACTTGATTCTTGTGAGAACTTCTGATGGTTTACCTTCAGAATTATCCATGGAGAACACACATGGTGTCCATAAGGAAGGACTCTTAGAGTCACAAACACGTGGTCTTTTGCTAAAGACAACGGATGACCATAGGTAGTGCACATACATGTTGCACAACAAACCATAAAATAAGCCTCATGATCATATGAGCACAACAACACAAAGGATCCACAACCTTTGTTCTTGTAAAACCACAGCACATAGAATTGTGAGTATCCCTAGTTAAACAGGAATATCATCTCACACAAAAGGATAAGTCAAACATGAACATCTCTACTGAGAGACATGTAGCACCTTGTTGGCATGCAATGCAAAACAAATGCAACTCAAGAAGCTGTGCACAGAAATGTAGTATCGCTTCACTAGCTTAGACAAATCCAAAGAGAAACACAACTATTACGTTGTCAACATATCATGGAAAGTTCACTTCTCCATGATGCTCGCTAGAAGTCACAATATGGTTCCATAAACCATAAGATTATAGTCAACAACTGTCTTACAAAATATAAAATATGTCACACACGCACATTTAAATATGTTGCAATGTCATTACCACCAACAAAAGAGTTATACATGTACAGACCTCCCTCGAGGATCCTTGCTACAAAATACAAAAGGATATCATAAACACTGAATCCATCTTCATGGTACAAAAAGACATAGACGTTGACGCTTGGACCTTCCAATGATTATAGTCAATACATTATGTATGACTTAACATTGTTCACTTGCCGATAGCTGACCCTTTGGGCAACTATTCCCATGGATACATAGGGTTACAGAGCAAATTGAAGGACAATATACAAACACAAAGGATTGCAGAAGATAACAAACAGAATATCTGTACTATCAGCACCTTCGCACCTAGACCTGGTTCAATATCCACACACACATCGTGACAATTAAGGTGCAGTTTCAACACTCCACTTTCGACCATATGCATTTCATTTGGCTTCCCAGTGTAAGTCAACCAGAGTCTTCAAATATCAAAACCCAAAAGTGAATTACTATCTAGAGTTCAACATCAACCAAATCATGGAGATGCTTGGCCTGCTGTACCAATCATGGTCTTGTCAGCAGCTTCTAGTGGCACAATGTTTACCTAAACAAACACTCAGATGCCATTCACTCATACCTACTATGCAGTGCCTATCGCCTAAATGTAGTGTAGCAATCATAAGATGGAATTGTTGTTCGGCATTCCACTTTTGCACACACAGATTAAATCAATAGGAGACACCAGGCAACACCAAACCACCCAAAATTATCCTCATCAATTTATGGTCACATGGTCCGTGGAAAGCAATGCTTAGTAAACAAAGGTATTTTACCCGCACAAATATTCAGTCGTATACCAGTGATAATTGGACTATCACAGACAATATAAGACAATCAAGGGTTACACGGAAGTAAGTCAGAATATAAGTTTGACTTAGGAGGTACAATCAAACCAGCTTTATCATAAGCCATGACAAATCTCCCTCTCCACATGAACTTACACTTCATACTACTACATAATGTAGCGTTACAAAGCGTGCCATTAACCTAAAGCAACGGCGTTTTTCTGCAAGTCTGGTGTTGATTTTTTCCTCACCAGTTGGTTTTTCCCGCTTTTGTATCTTCCATCTTGGTGCGAAATAATATGGCGTTTCAACATCGCACTCATTCTCCTGGAACAAAGAGTTCCAGGTGTAACCTCCACAGGTTCTTCCTTTGAAAACACCAGGAAGCGCAATGTCGATATTGAAGTTCAACATCAAAAGACAGTTCCTTTCTTGCCCATGGCTGAATAATCTCAGCTTTGGTGGCGGGATTACCGAAATGGTTCTCTTTCAATGGAATTTAATGAAAATCGCAGGAGTTAAAGATTTGATGCAGCAGAGCAGGAACGTTTGTACATCAGCAATGGGCTGAAGAGACAGGCAACCCATCAGGGACTTTGTGCAGAGGATCCAATGCCTTAATCGGTATGTGGAACTTTTGCCGTGCCTGTTTTACTCTTCAAAGGCTGCAAAGTCTACAAAGTATGCTGCCATTTGATGATGCCGACTTGGCAAATCACATCCTCAGGATGGTTCCTAGAACTGGCAGGACCAATATGAGCTCAGTGGAGCTTTGGATACCACAGAGTTCTCAAGTCCTTTCAAGTCCTTGAACCATCGAGAAGGCCTACCCCACGGAGAAGGTTGGAGAAGGACCCAAGACTGTAGCCAAGTCTAACGCACTCATCTAGGAAGAAGATGGTCTCTTTAGTGACCGGATTCGAAGAAACGTCGCACAGAGAAGTACTGTTCTCTCTGCAAGAAACAGGGCACATACCACCCACAACATCCGGATTGCCGGAAGTATGACTCAATGGGACCCTGAAGTCAGGCTTCAAGGGGAGAAAACCAAATGGAAACTCGTGGACTAGAGAGACCTGCTCGAGGAAGAAGTAGCTATGCACAGCTATCCGCTAAAATCGACAAACTTACAAAGTCCAACAAGAAAATGAAACGCGCTATCGGAAAAGAAGCGTAAGCATCACGACATGAGTGACAGTGATGATTCAGACTCATCTTGAGATGATGGGTTGGGGAGTACTAAGTGTAGTAAAATCGATTGTAATGAAATGATGAACACTTATCTTAGTCCGATTAAAACTTCCCCCATGCCAACATAACATTTTCTGATTCAAACAATACATGTTGAACCTGGCAGAAGAACTAGGAAATCTTCCAGCCAACCATACACAGAGTGAAACAACCAATTGTCGGACCCGAACTGTTGGGTGACCTTTTCAATAGTGTGGATCCCCCTTTGACAGGTAAAGAAGGGCAGGTCACTACTGTAGTAGCACAAGCACGCTATAAAGCGACTGAAAATCCAGCCCGTAAGAACATCGAACACTCTACAGGGTGTCGTACCAGTAACACAGTCATCAGGATCCTACTAGACAGTGGATCTGATGGTGATCTCCTGTTCCATGCAAAGGAATGGAGAAATGCTTTCCCTACTTGGCTAGGCAGGTGCCAAAGTCTTGGCGACGTCAAATGGGAGCTTCTAACCAAAGGAAGGAGCAAAGTCAACTTAAAGTTCTTTGAGTATTCGAACAGTAAGGAGTACACGACTCCTGATGTAGTAGAGTATGATAAGAAAAGATGGCAGTAAGCGTCCGACCTCATTCTTGGATGCCAAACCATGAAAGAGCTTGGAATTGTTCTAGATTTTCGAACAAAAGAAATTACCATTGATCACATCATTTTGCCAATGAGAGACATCAATAGTCTGACCTCATCAAACTTGATAAAGCCTGGGCTGTTAACAACAGCATGGCAAATGAACCGCAGTACAGGAAGTGACACAGCGCATAGTCAAAATCCTAGATGCAAATTATAAAAAAGGCAGACCTCCAATCCATTGTTAGCACCAATTGTACTCACCTAAGTCTCAAGACCAAAACTCGTTGCTGGAGTTACTCACACATTTTGAGGAACTTTTAACGAACACTAGGTGATTGGAACACATAGCCTGTGTCCTTCGAACTGAAGGAGGGCGAAAGCCATATCATGGCAAGGCATACCCAGTACCAAAATTTCAAAGAAACAACTATCAAAAAATGAATAGATTATGCGAACTGGGAGTGGTAGAGTTTCAGCCGAATTGGAATGGTCGTCACCATCATTTATCACTGGAAAACAAGACGAACTGTACAATTTCTCACTGATTTTAGAGAAGTAAATAAACGACTAGCTCAGCCGTTTCCATTACCCAAAATCAGAACGGTCATGCAAGAGCTAGAAGGATTTACCTATGCTACAACCCTAAATTTAACATGGGTTATCTATACCATTAGATTGATCTGGATTCATCCAAAATATGTACCCTCATTTTCCCATGGGGCAATATTCCACCTCCATTCATGGGCATCCAGGTTCACCAGACATCTTTCAAGCAAAAATGTCAACACTAATGGGAGCCTTAGAGTTCGTACGAGCTTACCTTGATGATTTGTTATGCATCACAAAGGCAAACTGGAAGACCACCTTGACAAACTGAAAATGGTGCTTACCAGGAACGCAGGCGGGCTTGCAAATCAACCGAAAGTTGTCATTCTGCACCTTTAAAACAGAATGTCTAGGTTATACCCTCACACGAACAGGGATTAAACCACAACAGAAAAAGGTACAGGCAATTCTTGCGATGTCAAAGACTTCCGTAAGTTCTTGGACATGGTCCAGTTTTATAGAGGTCTTTTGGGCAAGCTGCAGCGAAGTGCTTGCCCCACTCACCTCACTGGTAGGAGAGTGCGGTCACACCAAGGTCACCAGAGCCAATAAGACGAAGAAACATCCATGGTACTGGGATACGGTGCATCAAAAGCACTCAATGACGTTAAGACTTCAATTGCCGGATGTAGTCTTAGCCTATCCCATTATTCAATGGAATTTGACATATATACTGATGCCCCGTCTAAACAACTTGGATCAGTTATCACCCAGGGTAATAGGCCCCTTACATTCTTCAGCAGGAAGCTGCCGACGACGCAACAGAAGTACAGCATGACCAAACTAGAACTACTGGCCAGTGGAAACATTCAAAGAGTTCAAAGGCATGTTGTGGGGACAAAGATTAAAAGTCTACACAGACCATAAAATCTAATCCAAGGCGCCCTCAGATTAACCTCAGGCATACATAACACTGTTGCCGACGCCATCTCGCTTAGACATCGGACCAATACCGAGTGAGCATGAAAACTGGATGACTTTCACCAAATGCTGGTGGCATTACACCATGCAATAAGAGAGTGCGATGGACACCTCTGCATACCAAGAGGAAATGAATCTGGTACTTGTAAACCGCAGCGAAGAAGATGTAATCTACCCGTTAACAGTACGAGAGATTGCAGAAGCACAAAAGCTTGATGCCAGCTTGAAGACAGTGAAAGACCAATACTCAACACAATTGGTCGAAAGTACACATCTCCTATGTAAGGACGGAAAGATGGTCATTCCAAAAGATCTTCAACACCGCAGTTAGTTGGTATCACCACTATCTACAGCACCCTGGACACAAGAGACCCAAAGAAACCCTTCGTTCTGCGATGTACTGGAAAGGTATGCAAAATACCGTCCGAAATATGTCAATAACTGTCATGCATGCCAAGTCAACAAGAGGTATAAGCATAAGTACGGAAACTCCTACTAAATTTGCCATCACAAACCCTTGGGATGTACTATGTGTTGACCTTATTGGCCCGTATACAATCAAAGGTAGAGATGGGACAGTAATTGATTTCATGTGTCTGACTATGATTGACCCAGCTTCTAGCTGGTTTGAAATAGTTGAACTACCGTAATCACTGAGGCAATTATTCCCTGGATACAAAAGGGCGGAAGGGTAAAAGACCCATGACGAACCTAAGTTAGCATACTTTGATAAATCATCAGCTATGATCAGTAACTTAGTGAACAAGTCCTGGTTTAGTAGGTATCCACGCTGTCAATACATAATTTTGACAACGGAAGTAATTCAAACTTCACTTCAAAGCCCTATGTGACTCATATGGGATCACGAGTAAGCCTACTAGTGTCAATAATCCACAGTTGAATGCAATTCTAGAACGAGTGCACCAGGTGATATCATCTATGATCCGGACAGCTGAAATAGACATGGCCCCTTCAGTAGAGACAAGCGATATGGACAAGTTCGTGACGAACGCTGCTTGGGCCATTCGCGCCAACATACCACACAGTACTAAAAGCCTCCCCAGGTGCAGCCATCTTTGGACGGGACATGTTGTTCGACATCCCTTCCTGGCCGACTGGAATAAAATTGGAGAATAGAGGCAACACCAAATAGACCAAAACACAACAACGAAAATAGCTCACGCCGTGATTGGGACTACAAAGTTGGTGATCCAGTACTTTAGAAAAGATAGTATACTCCGCAAAGGTCGTGATCCTTGGACTATAACATCAGTTCATACGAATGGAACCATCAGGATTCAATGCAGAACCAAATCAGAAAGACTGAATATTCGAAGAGTTACACCTTTTTTAGCAACCAAACTTAAAACCGTATTAAGTGTCAGTTTCAAACGACAAAAATGGTCTCTCTTCAAACAACACTTACTGTTACACATATTTAACAAACTCTTTAGTTCATTATTGTTACTCTCATGAGAACCCTTTTTTTCACCTAAAAACACTTCGTTTTTTGTTCCATTTTACCTGATACTCCATTCATGGGGGAGTGACATAGGCCAAGAATCAGCCTTTTTGTACCCCTGGGTACAAAACCTAAATGGAGCATTCTCAGGACTCCCAGCAGGAGAGTCCACCTCCGATGGCATGGACTCCAACATGGAAGTTCAGAACCCCAAACAAGAGAACACCCTTGAGGAAGATCTGAACATCCTTGAGAAGGGTATGAACATACCAATTGTGTGTAGGATCTACACAATGATCGCTTGCATCGCTTGGATTGCAGCCGCTGCCTTCCATCCTCACAATTGTATCAAATATAGCTCATAAAATCAAATCTTCGACACCTGCCGAAACTACCTATAATTTTCGATATTTTTACAACGATTTCGGCTCAGGTCAGTATTTGACCTCATTGCGTACAACTATTCATTCCACATAAAAACCTATGCCCGTCATGGAATCTGGCGCAACTCTAGACAAAGCGGCCACCTTGCCGAAATTGACCAAAATGACTTGAAAACTTGAGTTAACTTGAGGGACGAGAACTTCAAGGGGATCACATGGTCATTTTAATGTGACTCTTCCCATTATTGGGTCACGAGTACTGGTTTTAGGCCTAAATACGCTTAGAATTAGCTAGGGAGTAGTCTAGACCCGAGTACATTTTTCTGTTTTTCTTCATGTACCACCTACTAGGGTAACTTTTATATCTCTTGTCCTTTGAGTTACAAAGGGCAGTCTTAGCCCTCTACAAAACTCCTCTTTTCACACATATCCAGATGTTCTACACGAATTTCCATGATTTCCGACCCAACTCTTTTTTTCACACAATCTCTTCCAACGACTGGGAGACATCTCACACAAATTTAAAAGTTGTGAGCTCACATCTATTTGTGTCAATCGGCCCCATCACACAACTTTTTTCACAAGTTCTTTTGCACTCATATGAGAGCTCACAATTTCAATACATATTCGGTTCCCACTTAAGTCTGGTCGAAATGAGATTAAAATAAGATTTGAATATTGTTTTGCAAAAACTTCTCAAACTTATATTTAATTCCTATGTGATGCTTGAAGGTTGTTTATTGCCTTTGTTCATTCCCTTGTTTCAAAGCAATATAGTTTTATATGTCCTTGTGGTGCTCACGAAAAAGGTTGGATGGTGTGATGACGAGCGCTAAGACTGATTTTCACACAACTTGTTGCGAGAGCAACAAAAATTGGGTGTGAGTTTGAACACTAAGACAGCACCTAATGACGTGCTGTGATTCAAAAATGGGTTCTCTAGGCTCAAAAGATTATCTATGTTTTCATGCTCTTTTAAGAAAGGCAATGCATCTATAAGGGCTTTTAGGTCTTTAGATAATTTTTTCTCTTGACCTGGGTCTAGTAAATTTTACATGTAACCTCTTTTTTAGTCCTCCCTATTTACCTCAATTAGGCCGTACAGACTGTTTGGTGCCAAAAGTGGGTGCGCCGAAAGCATGTGGGTGGCATGTAGGTGGTGTGTGTGTGATGTGGGCGTGATGTGTGGTGAGCTCCAGTGGAAAATTACATAACTTGTGAACCAGAAGGAGTTATGAGGAGCTATGGATATGGGCATGTTAAGGCTGATGAGGGCTATGGATTCATTATGGTTTAGATTCTAAAGATCGCATTTAGGGCCTAAAAATGACATATATCATGCCAGTATAATGTGATAGTTCTTATAAACCAATTTTTACGGTAGCCGTCTTATCTCGTTGGCGAGTCAAACTGGTGGTCGGAGTATCATTCCGATGGACAGACAGTCTGCTCTGACATCTCTACATTCTACTTTTTTCGCGTTTCGGGCCGAATCTGACGAATCTTCTGACATACACATATTGAGGAATTCGTAAACTTAACAATTTTAATAATTTGCAATTTTCTTGTCATTAAAGCTAGAGTCCCAACCAAAGTAGGCCTAATTAATACGCAACCACAGAGTGATGCCTTGGATTGCTCTACGAGTCCCCATTAAATATTTCTCAAAAATAATGTGTGGTCTCTCGAACAAATGACTGGACTGGGCCATCCGTGCCGCGACGACACAAAATGATTACGTTCGCAACTTCCTCGACAACAGGAGACAATTATTCGTGAATGAGGCTGAAAAGCATGGGCAAGTCGCGGTAAGCATCGGCCTAAAACACAATTGTTTGAGGTTTGCGATTCGTGCATTATTTACGAGTGTTGTACTTTATCATTGGGCAGCCACGTACGTCTTGTTGACGTGTCCAACTTATGGTTGGAGTATTATTCCCATTGACAGCCAGTCTGCTCCGTCATTCTATATTTACATTGTACTTTTTGCGCCAGGGGCCA